>CM053400.1:64663439-64802189 GCA_028644305.1 Xerus rutilus | reverse complement strand
TTTATTTATTTATTTATTTATTTATTTGGTGCTGGAGATTGAACCCAGGGGCACTTAACTGCTAAGCAACATCCCCAGCCCTTGTTTGTATTTTATTTAGAGACAGAGTCTCAATGAGTTGCTTGGGACCTTGCTAAATTGCTGAGGCTGTCTTTGAACTTGAGATTCCCTGCCTCAGCCTCCCAAGCTGCTGGGATTACAGGCTCGTGCCCAGCTCTTGGGGCTTTTAGCAAGTGAAAAATCTCAACCTCCTGGTGAGTATTTGGGGGAACTCAATTCTAATATTTGCGTTATAATCATCTTTAGAATTTACTAGGATGCAAAATGAATTTTAAAATCATGTTTTTTATTTGATAAGCCCTTTTTGTTATTCTTTGAGAGATTTCTGGACTAACAATAACACTTTAGTGGCAGCATGGAGCCACTCAATGAGGGCTGGGTCTGGAGTTTTGCTTTACTTTGCACTCACTGTGTTTCTTCTGTGGAATTACAGTCAGTGGCTTGGTGCCTTTATGTCTCTCTTCTGATTCTTTGAGTTTTCTCACTGTGGCAGGTGTCCCTGATAAATTTTGAGGCCTAATTTTTAGTAATGCTTCCCATGAGAGAATAGCTCTACTATTTCCTGAAAGTAACAGTGCTAACTTTCTTTAACTGCCCTCAAATCTGACAATAGCCTGATCTAGGTGGGCAGAAAAGTTATGGGCCATTTCTGATTTCTCCTTGTTTGTGCATATGTACCATGAAGATTGTCAAAGCAATGATAGGAGGGAATGGGGAGTGGGAGTAATTGCTTTCCCAAGCCCTTCAGTCTCCCTAGTCCAGGAGATCAGGGTTGGCTTTTGTTGTGATACTCCTTTGAGAAGGTCAGCCCCACTTTCCCTCTATACTGATTCTCAAGCTTCTGGTCATAAGAATCACTGCGGGATCTTGTTAAAACTCTAGAAATTCAGGCAGCACCAGGAGAGATTCTTATCTATTAAGTGCTATGTGGATGCCAGGAACCTGCATTTTTAATAATCGCACAAAGTGATTCTGATACATATGAAATGAGATATCTCTTCTGTTTTTCTTAGCAAGTACACATCAATTTTATATGGGAACAGGAAAAATGTGAATATTTCAGAGTAATCTTAGTAAAGCAATGAAAAAATTTTCATGATCTTTTAATAATCAATTTAATGGAAAAAATAAAAATTGGAAGGCATAATATAGCATACTCAGTGTATAAAATATGCAAGAGCTATGAAGGTATGAAGGCCCCCATCTAGATTTCAAAGAATATATTGAGCTGCCTGGGAGCCACCATAGAGTTTCTATGTCAGAAACATGAATAGGGAAGAAGCCACAAAGAGTCTCAACCTAGTAGAGCTGTGGGAGTGGGACATCTGCTAGGATCACAAAATAGTTGAGCCACTGGCAGTGAGCAACTCAAGCATTTGAGCATTTCCCACCTCGGAGAGCAGCCATGTGGGCTGAGCCTTGCCATGCTGTGGGCCAAGAGTTGCCTGAGACCTTGGGATCCCAGCCCTTACTCTAGTGTGTCCAGGAGACTGTGCAGGGTAAAAGATGATTCTGGTGTTTCAGGATTTAATGTATCTCCTTTTGGATTTGCTTAGGGCTAATCATTCCTTCCATATGGCCTTTTCCTCCTTTTTGGAACAGGAATGTCTACCCTATGCCTGTCCTGCCAAAAATCTTTGCTTAAAGTTAGAAGGCGTTCATCTTGAGTTCCAGATAAAACTTTGGACTTTGAAGTTGATATTGGAATTAGTTAACACTTTGGGGATATAAGGATGGAATTAATTTTTTTAATTGTGATGAGGACATGTATTTGGGAAAGGGTCAAAAGTGAAAAGTTATGTTTTGAGTGTATTTCCCCTAAAATTCATGTATTGGGAGGTTGGGCCTAGTTGAAAGTTTGGTTCATGGGGATGGAGCCCTCATGAATGGATTACTGCTTTTTTCATGGGAATGGGTTAGCTGCCATAGGAGTTCAGTCCCTTTTTTCTTTTGCACATGTGTCTACTTGTCCTGCTTTCTGCCATGAGTTGAAGCAGCACAAGTTCCTCACCAGCAGCTGAGCAGATGCTCTTCCAGAAGATAGAATCAGAGAGCCTATTTCCTAACTCACTCTTTGAGACCAGAATTATGCTAATGCCAAAAGTAGACAAGGATATTATATGAAAACAGCAGACAAACATCTCTCATGAAATGAGAGATTCAAAAACCTTCAACAAAAATATTAGCAAAATCCAACAAAATATAAAAAGTATTATATATTACACCAAGAGGAATTTATTCCAGGGACACACGGCTGATTCAACATTCAAAGATAAATTAATGAAACCCATTATATTAATACACTAAAGGAAAATGTTCACATGATCACATTGGTACATGCAGAAAAAGCATTTGACTACATCCAATACCCATTCATAATAAAAACTCTCAGTAGGATGTGGGGAAAAGGTACACTCATACATTGCTGGTGGCACTGCAAGTTGGTGCAATCAATCTGGAAAGCAGTATGGAGATTTCTTAGAAAACTTGGAATGGAACCACCATTTGACCCAGTCATCACACTCCTGGTTGTATACCCAAAGGACTTAAAATCAGCATACTAGTGACACAGCCACTTCAATGTCCATAGCAACTCAATTCACAATAGCTAAACTAGGGAACGAACCTAGATGCCCTTCAACAGATGAATGGATAAAGAAACTGTGGTGTATATACAAATGGAATATTATTCAGCATTAAAAGAAAATAAAATTATGGCATTTACAGGTAAATGGATGAAGTTGGAGAATATCATGCTAAGCGAAGTAAGCCAATCTCAAGAAACCAAAGGCCGAATATTCTTTCTGATAAGTGGATGATGATCCATAATGGGGGAGTGGGGAGAGCTGTGGGAAGAACGGAGAAACTCTGATTGGGCAAAGGGGAGGGAGGAAAAGGGGGGTGGGCATGAGGTCAGGAAAGATGGTGGAATGAGTTGAACATCATTACCCTAGGTTCATGTATGACTGTACATACTGTGTGACTCTTATCGTGTACAACCAGAGAAAGAAAAAGTTGTGCTCCATTTATGTACAATGAATTGAAATGCATTCTGCTGTCATGTATATCTAATTAGAACAAATAAAAAAATTAAAAATTAAAAAAAACACTCAGTAAACGAGGAATACAGGGGGACTTCCTTAAACTTGATAAAGAACATGTATGAAAAACCTACAATTAACATCATACTTAACAGTGAGAAACTTAAGAAGCTCTCCTGCTAAGATCAGGAACAAGGCAAGGACGTTCCCTCTCACACTCACTTTCAACTTTCTACGGAAGTCCTGGATGATGCAATAAAGCAAGAAAATAAAATTAAAGGTATACGGATTAGGAAGAAAGGAATAAAATTGTCTTTGCAGAAAAATCCTGAAAGAATTTTTTAAAACTTCTTGGAACTAACAAATAAGTATAGCAAGGTTGTAGGATACCAGGTTAATATGCAAAAGGTATTTTCCTATATATCAGTAATGAATAATTAAAATTTGAAATTGAAACACAATACCATTTATGTTAGTACTCTTCAAAATAAAATATTTGGTTATAAATCTAACAGAATATGCACAAGATATATACGAAGAAAATAAAAAGCTTCTATGAAAGAAATAAAAGAACTAAATAAGTAGAGAGATATTCCATATTTTTGAATAAGAAAGCTCAAATTGTTCAAATATCAGTTTTTCTCAAACTGATGTATAGACTCAACACAATCCCAACTAAAATCCAAGCAAAATATTTTGTGGATATCAACAGAATGATTCTAAAGTTGATAGGAAGTGGCAAAAGACCCAGAATAGCCAATGCAGTATCAAAGGAGAAGAACCAAGTTGGAAAACTGATATTACCCAATGTCAAGATTTACCATAAAGTTTCAGGAATTAAAATAGAACTGGTTAAAGAATAGACAAACAGATCAATACAACAGAACAAAGAGCCCAGAAATAGACTCACTTAATAAAGTCAACTGATCTTTGACAAAGGAGCAAAAATAATACATTGTTGAAAAGACAGTTCTTTTAACAAATGTTGCTAAAGCAACTGGCAATCCACATGCAAAAACAAGAATCTAGAGACAAAACAAGAATCACACTGTTACAAAAATTAACTCAAAATGGATCATAGACATAAATGTAAAATGCAAAAGTATAAAACTCTTAGATGAGAACATATAAGAAAATCTATATGACCCTTTGGCTTGGCAATGACTTTTAAAATATAGCACCAAAGGCATGATCCAAAAGAGAAATAATTGATAATTATTAAAGTTAAAAAATTCTGTTCTGCAAAAGATACCTTCAGGAGAAAGAGAAGACAAGCTACACACTGGGAGAAAATATTTGCGAAATACACATCTGTCATCCAAATTATACAAAGCATTCTTAAAACTCAACAGTAATAAAACAAACAAACAAACACACACCATTAAAAATTGGGCAAAACCTGACTGTTCAGACACCTCATGAAAGAAAACATGTAGATGGCAAATAAGCACAGGAAAGATGCTTAACAGCCTATACCATTAGGAATCGCAAATTAAAACAACTACTGCATGCCTATCAAAATGGTCAAAATCCAAACACTGAAAAGGTAGTGAGGATGTGGAGCAATAGGAACTCTTGTTCATTACGGATGTGAATGCAAAATGGTACAGTCAGTTTGTAAAACAGGCAATTTCTTACAAAAATATACTCAATGTATGTAATCTAGCAATTGTATTTTTTGGCATTTACCCAAACAGTGCTCACATATTGTAGTATATCCATTCAGTGGAATATTGTTCAGTGCTGAAGAGAAATGAGCTATCAGGTCATGAAAAGAGGTGGAAGTTAAAATGCATACTATGAAGTGAAAGAAGCCAATCTGAAAATGCTACATATTTTAAGATTCCAACTTGTGACATTCTGGAAAAGGAAAAATAATGGAGACAGTAAAAAGATCAATGATTTCAAGGGTTATGGGGAGGGGAGAGATGAATAGATGGAGCATAGGGGATCATCAGGGCAATGTTTGAGTTCAGTCCACCACGGAGTTTGTAGCTTAAACAACATAAATTTATGTCTTACACTTCTGGAAGCCGGAAAGTCTAAGATCAAGATGCTAGCAGATCTGGTCTCTGATGAGAGCCTTCTTCCTGATTTGCATTTCAATGACTGTTGCAAAGGTACTACTCTGGAGTAGGATGTTGATCACAGGGGAAGTCAGAGGGAATATGGGAACTCTCTGTACTTCCTGCTCAGTTTTGCTGGGAACCTAACTATGCTCTAAGAAATGAAATTTATTTTTAAAAAATTAAAATAAAAATACTATTTCATGACAGTTGAAACAACCACTCGTTTGTTTAAATATTATCTATAAATGCCTTTACACTACAGTGACAAAGCTGAGTAGTAGTTGCAACACAGTACAATCCACAAAGCTACTTATAGGTAGCACTATCTTACCTTTAAAGATCGCCAAAATCTGATTTACAAGATAGTTTGCTGCAAACTGGCTTATTTTATAGAATAATTGAGCTGTCTTCATATCTCCCACTATGTACATACTATGCACAAAGTACAATGGAATTTCATATGAAGGGTGAAACTAAATTATTTATAGAAAATGCAAAAGAATATTTGTGACTTAAGGGTAAAGAATTCTTACAGAAGATTATAAAAGCACAGATAATAAGAATTAACATACTAAATTTTGATTCCATAACATCAAAAGTAAGGACTTTCATCCATAGAGGACAAAGTTAAGATAGAAGAAGACATATTGTAAATAAGATATTTACAATATTTAAAAGTGCCAAGATATTAATATCTAGAATGTATATACAGAATACTGATGTTTGAAAGAGAACGCATAGCAAAAAACAGTATCCGTACTGCCCAACAAGAAAAGAGCCAGGATCTTTACCATAAACAAGGAACTTATTGAACGTGAAAATATAATACTTACTGTGAACTAAATTCACTTATTGAGAATGGCTGGACTGGGTGCCTAGAAACCATAATTCATATTTCTTGGTATGCATGATAGTCTAACCCTCAAGGCATCTCATGCCAGGTATTTTCCATTCTCATATTCTCCTTCATTCCTAATTCCCTCACACATTTAGGTTAAATATTTCCTAAAGCCTTACCACTTGAAGAGTGGTGCATGGATAAGCACCACCAGAAGCATCTTCTTGTTAGAAATGCAGAGCATCAGGTCCAATTGAAGCAGTCTACTTTAATAAGATTCCTCTGGTGAGTCATGTAAGTATTAAAATGTGAGACCCATGGATCTTTTGAAACTTTCTCTACAGAATTCTATGAGAATTTGCTTACTGGTTTGTTTGTTTTTGGTTTTTTGGTACTGGCAATTGAACTCAGGGGCACTCAACCACTAAGCCACATCCCTAGCCCTATTTTGAATTTTATTTAGAGATAGGGTCTCACCGAGTTTCTTAGCGCCTTACTTTTGCTAAGGCTGGCTTTGAACTCATCCAGTTGCCTCAGAATCCGGAGCTGCTGCTGGGGTTACAGCCATGTGACAACTTGCCTGGCTACTGTTCATTTTTAAAATGATATTACACCTCCTGGTAATATATGCATCATCAGTTACAACTATTGAGGTAAATGTATCTCTTTTCCAGTTTATGAAACTGTTTGCAGAAATTCAATTAGATCCCGAAAGCTACTGAAGGACAACAATTGTTTTAATCATGTTTCTAATAATGTAGCCTTGGGGTGAGAGTAAAGGTTTTGGAGATTCAGAGACCTATAGAAATCTTGGACCTGCTTCCTACTCAGTGGGTGACTTCTGCAAAGTGACAAGCCTCTCGGAACCCATTTCCTCACTTTGAAAGGGAGATGATGGTTTATAGAATGCTCAGCACTTGGTGAACTACAATATGTAAATCAACCTAAGTAGTATGCACTCAGAGTTACTTCTGGCCCCTTTGAAACACAGAGCCTTTGCACACTGCAGAACTTAATAAATGCAATGCTAATTGTGAATTTTCTTTTTAGCTACCTACTGGTAAGTCATTCAAGTAGAATTGTCCTGGCTTCAGAACACACACACACACACACACACACACACACACACACACACACACACACATTTTTCCTAGTTTACAATCTCCTTCTAATAGGGTTGTTGCTCTTAATGGAGTTCCAGCATTTTGGAGCTGTTAGGATAGTCCCTGTATGGCAATTTATCTTTGAGTTTAAAATGCTTTAAAAAATTCTTTAGTATAAAAATTCATAAATTGTAGACAATTTCTTATAATATGCTTCTAACACTCTCCAGTCATGCCACAGTCTGCCTCCTTTACAAGTCTCCATCCTCTCCAGAAAAATAGCGCTGCAATATTTTCTCTCCTTTTCTTCTAAAAAAGAAGGTAATCACAACACTGTTCCACCCACCTGTGGGGACTGTGATTTCATATTCTTCCAAGCCCTCTGTACCCAGTGGGCCCTTCTGATGGGGTGGGGGTCTGAAATATGGCATTTTTTGTCTAATTGCCCTTTGGAAGTGACTTTAAAAAGAGCGCCAAATTTGCAAGCTTTTATACACGTCGTTGTTTAGCTGTTTCTCTGTTTCAAGGTACCTTTTTAATATGTCGAGATTTTCGACTGAATATTCTTTGCTTAAATCCAGAGACCTCTTACACACTTGTTCATCCAAATATCCTAGAACTCGCTGGGCACGGTGGCGCACGCCTGTAATCCCAGAGGCTCGGGAGGCTGAAGCAGTAAGATCGAGAGTTCAAAGCCAGCTTCAGCAACTTAGCGAGACCCTAAACAACTCAAGGAGACCGTGTCTCTAAATAAAATATTTAAAAAGGCTGGGAATGTGGCTCAGTGGTTAAGTACCTCTGGGTTCAATTTCTGGTTTAAACAAACAAAAAAAAAAAAGCAAAAAAAGTTTAAAACTCGGGCCTTTGCTGCTGTTGCTGCTACCTGTTAAAGACAGGGATAGGGCTCCTCCTCAGAGAAACTTTTGGCTTTAGCGTCCAAACTGTCGAGTCAACTTCACCTTCTGTTGAGCAATACAGTCTTTGGGCATGCGTCCGCAAACAACTTGTCTAAGATTCACGAGTGGCAACCAATCGTCTTATCCTGTTTCCCACAGGCGTCTTAATTTTTGTGCAACAAGAGGGAAGAGCAGTGGCGACTGCGGTCAGGTGCCTGGACTTCGGGAGTCTCGCCGCACAGGCAGTGTGGATCTGCGCCTCCCTGGACCACGCGGAAACTCACTTGGCTGCCCCTGGCGAGCGAAGGTCTTTTCATCTTGCTTTTTCCTGTGCATCCGTCGCATCTCAGAAACATGACCCTTGTCACGGAGTTTTCTGGCTATCTCTGCCCCCCTCCTCAGAATAAAGACATTCCGGAACGAATGAACCTGTCGATTTTATGAGAAGTCCCAGAGGGAGAGGACGGTTTCTTTCTCATCTCGGTACAGTATCAGCACTCGGCTTGGTGCTCAGTGTTTCCGAACGCATCAAAATAGAAATGACCAAGGAAATGGACAAATGAAAGGACACAGAAAATACCGAGTGAACGCCTGCAAGGGTGAAGGAAAGAATGGAGAAGTCTGGAACGGGATGAAAAGCAGGAACCACCGAGGGCAGGGCGTGCCCGGAGGCGGGGTGGAGGGCGCGTGGGCCGCCTCGCACCAGCGCTCGCGGGCCGAGTTTCCTTTATAAGAGCTTCAGACCTGTCTTGCCTCGGGGGAGACATCCGGGACGGCGGTGAGTGGGGGCCAAGCCGCATTGCTAGGTTCCAGGGACCCGGACACCGGAACCAGGGACCTAGGCAGGTAACTCCGTCCCACGCGCGGCGCGCGTCCTCATCCTGCGGCTTCGGCCCGCGAGATGCCTCGAAGAGGGGAGTCACTGGACCTGCCGGTGTGGAACCGCGCCGCGGGCCTGTCCTGGGGGTCGCGCCACAGGTCAGTACCCCTGGGGTACGCCGCAGCTCTCTCACCTCTATTACCGTCCCCCTTCGGGCCCTCGCCGCCTCCTCCCGGGCTGCTCCTTTCCTGGGGTCTTCTCGAGCCTGCACCTGGGCTCGATACCCCTGCTGCCTCGCACCTCCAGGAGCTCGGAGAAAACAGCTAGCTAATGGGTAGACAAAGTCCTCCAACACATCAAGCTGAGAAGCTCCAAGCAGCAGTTCCCCGGCTCACTCGGCTCAGGCAGGAGGCAATGGGCGTAGGTTGTGACTTAGGGCGGAGCGGGAGCGCCTGGCCACGCGCCGCTACTGCCAGGCGCAAACAGTACCGCCTTTTAGCCGCGCGAGCAGTGTCCGCCGCACCGGTGACCCGCCGCGCCTACTTTCGCGCCGGGATCTGTACGCACCGGGAAGCTGGCAGGAAGGTAAGAAAAGGAGGAACCCCTACTTCGGGGGGCTCGACCTCTGCAAAGCCGGAATGGGTATTTTTTGAACGATTTTTCCTGCTCCTCCCAATCCCCAGAGCCTTGGAAAGTTGTAAAGGCGGAGGCAGGGCCCGACAGGCAGCCTTATCGTTTCCCCCGGTAAGGAACCCAGAGAGAAGATCATATGCTTTCAGGTTAACCGTCAGGTGAGGTGGCTGAGATGCATCTTTTAGTGTACCAGACTCTGGAGAAATTCTCTGAGGGGCAGTGGCTTTGCTATTCTCGACTAGAGCTTTCTTGCTACCTTGGACATGCTTACAGTTGGTTAAATAAGGCTGGGCTTTGCCGTCCGGAACAAATAGGCCTTTTCTCAGGTGGGAGGTTAGAGTGTGATTAACCCGCTTCTCTGCCTTTATGAAAAGGCCTACAGTCTAGCCAGATGGCAGTGCCAAGGGGCCCCTCCTCCGTGGTCAAAGCTCCAACTAGCTCATTTGAGCTGAAGTGGGGAGTACAAACGGGCCTTGGCTCCGCTTCCCTGCTCTCAAAACAAATACAGTAGTGAGCTGTTAAACTTTCCTAAAGTAGTATTGAAACTTTTCTGCCTTTCCTGCATGGTGCTCTCAAGGTTATAAATGGACTTAGAGCTAGCAAAGCAAGTCAGAGTCCAAGAGGGGAATTTACTTCATCTACATAGCCGTCCAGATTAACTAATCTCCAGCAAGTACGGTTTATAATTTTTTAGACATTTGAAAGGCTAAGTTTGCATTAGAAAATGTAATGTTGGTGCAACTTTATTGACAACTGGATACTTGTGTCACACCAAAATGGCATGTGTCATGTACTTTATAAACTCTCTTAACGCTAAGGTGTCCGTTTTTAATGGTCCAGATGGGCTAAAGTAATACACTACTTCCATCCACCTTACCCCTAAATATACTATCCCAAAAGGAAGAAGCAAATGGACTCTGGATTTATTTGCCTTCTTCTGCTTAGGCTGGAGGATGGACTTGTGCTGATAGTGGATGTGGTGTATCATCTCTATTTTTATCTTGACTACAGTATTTTTCTCAGCACATTTCCTCCAGGGTTTATATAGCTTTTTACATATCCTGTATCTTCAGAAGCAGCACCCACTGTTAGAATAAAAGATACGTATTTGAGTGTGCATATAAATAGTCTTTGAAAGCTTTAAGATTTGAAATCTACTGTATGTAGATGTCTAGTTGTATAGTACTAGTGGAAAACAGAAGAGTATATGCCATTATAAATTGAGAATGGAAGAAAAGGTTAGTAAGAGAGATGTGAGAGAGGTTGTCTGTAGCTATCAGAAGACAAATTCTGATATTTTATATAGAAAAGACTAAGTACATGTTCTCAGAAGTGGGATGTAGACTTCAGTGCCAAGAACTGCTTGCTATCTCTGTGACATGCTAACCAGACAGCACAAGTTTTAGGCCTCTGGCAGTATTTTTTCTTCTCCCCTGTCAAGTCAGAGGTCTGTTGAGATTTTAGCACATCTTCCTCTTTATACCTTAAGAGGAGTCATTCTGATGAACTTTCCCTGGACCCTTCTCCCATAACAAACCTTTCAGCAGGTTCTGTGGTCAGGCCCCTTTAAAAACAGGCTTAGTTTCCATGCAATCTCTGATCACTCTAAACAGAGGCCTTTATGATAATGCCAATTTAATTTAACTTCCATACTGAAAAATTGGTCAATCCTGATAAAAGAGTTTGAAGTGGTCACATTCTTTCCTCCCAAGGAGGAGAAAATAAAAAGTGTCTTTTTTTTTAATATTTATTTTTTAGTTGTAGGTGGACAGAATAACTATTTTATTTTTATGTGGTACTGAGGATCGAACCCAGTGTTCGCGCGTGCTAGGTGAGCACTCTACCACTGAGCCATAGCCCAAGGCCCTCACCCCTTTTTTTTTAACAAATAATTTAGTAAATCAAAAGTATCCCAATGAAGCAAGTAAGAAGCATTGGGGGACAAATTTTGAACAGAGTGATAATAGGGAACTGAAAGTCAGAGATAGTCATATTCATAAGCTAATCTCTTTGCTTAATAGCTCCTCTGTTAGTAAAGTGAAACTCAGAATAAGAATAGTTTTACAATTTAGAGAAAAAAGGAAAAAAAAAAAGGAGGGGGAGGTGGCTTTGTCTGTAGTTTTCAAAGTAAAAACAGTGGCCAAAGAAAATCTTGTTGGCTGTTAAGAAGTGGACTCTTCCCTGTAGGGAGACTGTTGTTCTCTTTAGCTGAGGCCTTGAGTCTGAGTTCTACGTGTCAGTTCTGAAGAACTCAATGACTAGAGAGCTCTACCACCACTGTTAAGGATTCATAGAGAAATGTAATTTTATTTCCAGACTTTTAAAAAAATCAGACTTGCAAAACTTTTTGTTTAGTATCAAATGTTTCAAGTCTTTTTTTTTTTTGCTTGTTTGTTTGCTTTGGCAACCATTTGGGGGTTTTCCTTCCCATTTTTTTTCTCAACCCACTTCTGTCTGAGCTGCTGACTTCTGTCATCTCTTTCCACCTCGGGCCTCAGCCTCCTCCTCCCTGATATAGAAGAGATTGCTTTAGGGGCACATTGTGTGTTAGCCTTTCCCCTCATTCAGGTGAGCTGCTTCCTTTATTCTCCTTTGAAAGTTGAATATTTTTTCTCCCCTTGAATACATCTTGGCAGTTTCAGCCTAAAACATCTGCCAGGCAATCACTGGTAACTTGTGAGGTTGGAGATTCTGGTACATTGACCTTAGAATAATTCTAAAAGTCTCATAGTTCAAATGGTGGGCATTAAAAAAAAAAGGCCATTTCACTTATTCTAGCTAGAGGGATCTAAAGATGGGGCACATCTAGGTACTATCATGACACTGAGATGGGCTTATGCAGAATGAAGGAAAAACTCAATTCCTTGAGGGGAAAAGTGTTATTTATTTATAACCTATTTTACTTTGAGAGAGCCACCAGCAGGACCCATTAAATCAAGTTCTTAATACAGATGTGAGAGAAAGGATTGCAGTTAGGAAATACCATAATTCCAGCTGTCTTTCCCAGCTTTAACTGCATTTGGAACCCTGTAGAATAAGCTGCAAAATGGAGCTTCCTTTGTACTTATCTCTGCCCCAGAGAGCTGATTCTTCATTACATTTTCAAAAGGAGTGTGGCTTGTTAAGAACAAGCACCTTTAAGACATGCAGCTCTAGTTCTCCTTTCCTGGTAGTCTAAGGCAACAAAGTGGTTGGGGGCGCGGAGTTTATGGGAACTTAGTGGCATGGTTGTCTTTAGGGAAATTCCCCAAAAATTAATATGTTCATCTTTTATGGGTGGCTCTATGGGAAAATGAAAAGTCCTCCTGGTTTTCCTTCAGGGTACTTCTTAGGATTTGAATGACTGCATTATTTTTGTTGCTGAGAAGGTAATCATAGTTTACTTCTTTGCCTCCCCCCACCAACTCAACTTCCTTTAGTTGGGGCTCAACTACTCCAGACCCTCAGTTAATTAGACATTGTTTTTCTTTCCTCCTTATGAGATTAGAAAACCATGAGGAGATTAGTTAATAGTATAGAAATTGCAGTGAAAAAATCAAGTGGAAGTTGTTAGGATTGGCCCAGAGTCTTGCATCTGCTGCTGCACTGTCCCCGGCATTCTTCCTGGCTGACGGGCCAGGACCACTGAATGTTAGTCTCTATACTTACCTCCCTTCACTCTCCATCCATTCCCACCACACAAACTAAGGGCAAGGAAATAACCGATTGCCTGGTATGTTTTAGCCTCTTTATTTTTGAAATAGTTTGACTCATAATGAAAACTCAAGGAGTCACATGTTAACTACTATATGAAGAAAATGAAAAACTCGATGAAGAAAATTAATATCACCTATGATATCCTTCACTGAAGGTACCAGGTTATGATTTTTGCTTTTGTTTTCTGGATTTTACACTTCTAGTCATTTTGAAATGTCTTCATGTAGACATTTTTTTTTTTTTAAGAAATGGAATCCCACTGTATCTATTTTCTAACTTTAAAAAAATTAGTCATAGACATTTTCAAGTCAGTACACAGTTATGTAGAGGGCTGCAGTCAGTATTTTCGTAACCATCTTTTTAGCCAGTTATTTTAAAATTGATATACAGATCCACAGGTGTTTGATTCCTAGACCACAGAAACTCTTATAGAATACTGCCAAATGCCCTTCAAAATTTACATTTCTTTTAATAAAGTTTTTTTACCCCATTCTTGATAAATAAAAATTAAGAGATTTTTCACCAGATTGTTTGTGAATTTTTATCCAGTGTTTTGTTCAGATCCTTTACCTGTTTTTATGTTGGGTTGTAGTTTTTAAAAAATTATTAGTCTGGAGCTTTCCATAGGTCATAGACAGCAGAGGTTTGACTGCTCAAACATATTGCAGGCTTTTTCTCTCAGCTTGCTCATCTTTTAACTTTTTGAAATTTTAGATTTTTATATTAAGGTTTGTCAGTCATTTTCATGGCTTCTGAATTTTGTTGTACTTAGGCATATTATTTTTAAAATTCTTTATCCTTTACTACCAATTTTATCTTTTAATGCATCTAATAATATTTTTTTGTATTCATTTTGAGGGAAGATTTTAGCTTTCTTCTAAACAGATAGCAATTTATGATAACAATTCATTGAATAATTCATTTGGAGATACATAAAGAATAGTGGATAAAACAAAACAAAATTTCTATCACTTATCACCAGTCAGCTAAATTACCTACAGTCCTTTGAAGTGTCTTGCCTAAGCAATATTTGAATATATTTTTCTTTTTTAATACAAACTTTTTATTTTAAAAATAAGAATATATTTTAATTCAATTTTTATATCAATATTTTAGATTTTCTATGATTGTTATTAATATTGTTCTTATTATTTGATCTAAAGGGTACTTTCTAGGGGAAAGGCTCCTATAGTCAGGGTTGTTTTCTTATTCACTGACTCATTTTTCCAAGAAATGTTCCCTTGGACCTGTTCTGTGTTAGGTAGTCCTCTGTGTGCTGTGGTAGGAGCCAGACTGGGGCTTGGTGAAGCTCTCTTGTAGGGAAGACCCATAGAGTCTGTGGTCTCAACCATGAAGGAAATAAAGAGACAGGAGAGGCAGAGGGGAAGGCCTCTGTAAGGGAGTATTAGTCCTCCCTAAAAAGGTGACATTATAACTGAGACATGAAGGATGGTGAGAAGGAATCAAATAGGCGAAGCTTTGGGGAGAGAGCAGGAGGGTGTTTGAAAGAGCAGTATAAACCCCAGAATGGGGAATGTTCCAGGGCAGGAAATGCAGCCATGCTGCCTTAAGGAAGAGGAAGAGGGTATGAGTAGGAGCGAGTGGAAGGAAAGAAGTTTTTAAGGTAAGGGTCAGAGAGTTAAATTTTATTCTGAGAGTAGGGGAAAGTCCCCAAAGTGTTTTAAGCAGGGAAATGATGTCTGACTTGTGAAATTAGTTAAAATTAGTTAATAAATTTCCCCTTTAGCTATGATGTGGTACATTGGGAAGCTGTTGCTCTTGTCAGGTAAGAGATGATGTGTTTGGGCCAGGGCAGCTTCAGTGGGAACAGAGAGGTGGAGACCACTTTGCGGTGTGAGTTGAAGGAAGACTTGATAAACCGGATGTGAGGACTGAAGGACAGGAGAAATGGAAGAGTTCTCTAGAGCAGTGGTTTCCACAGTTTGCTGCACGTGAAAATCACCGGGGAGGCTTATTAAACCCTGACACCCAGTTTGTACCTCAGACCAATTAAACCAGAGTGAGTAGGGGCTGGGAGCCAGGCAGAAGTTACGGAGAGCTCCCCAGCTGATCCCACTGACAGTCAAGATAGGGAACCACTGAATGCACTATGGTTAACAACTGAAGCATTTGAGTGGATGTGTTTAGATCATTGCATTAAGAAGATGGGCAGAGGAACAGGTGGGACAGGGTTGAGAAACCTTTTAGACATGCATGTGGAGTTTCAAGGAAGAAGTTGGATAAGGGAGTCTATTCAAAAGAGAGGTTTTCTGGAGATGCAAAATGTGAAAGTCCCCACTGGGTGGACAGGAAAGTCACAGAGTTGGACAAGCTCTTCTAGACTAAAGGATGGAGAATAGAACTGTGTACTCTGCCCTGACATTTCAAGGCAGATGAAAGAAGAGCCAGCAAAGAAGACCAAAAAGGGCCCAGTGAGGTAGGAAGAAAGTCAGAGGAGTAGAATATTCCAGAAGCTGAGAAGCAGTTGTGTCAGGGAGGTGGTGGTCAGTGGCATCAAACACTGCTGAGCCACCAAGCTGAAGAAGTGTTCATTGTAATCCACAGCAGGTGATATTTACTCTGAACAGTTTCAGTGAGTAATAGAAATGGATGTCCAGTGTTCTAGAGGATCTGAAGCACAAAGATACTCAGTGAAGTAATAGAAATGGATGTCCAGTGTTCTAGAGGATCTGAAGCACAAAGATACCTTGAGGAAGGTAAATGCTGGGTTCACTCTGTATGCACATGTGTTTTTCTCATTTTTGATAATAGGACCATGTAGAAACCTCCTGAATTTATGGACTAGAATACTTATTTGCCAAAATGTCAAACATTTTCAAATGAGAGGAATTATATTTGAGCCCCACATTTTTTTCTTCATTACTATCTTATTGGCTATTACTTTTTAAGAAATATTAACTCAGAGGTCAACAAGGAACATTGGATTCCTATAGTTGGAGGTGGGTTACAACCTTAGGGCACCTAACTTGCCTCATTTGTAAAATGAAGACATAGCAACAGGTAACCTCTAAGGTGGATGTTTTCAAACTTGGTTGCACATTGGAATCACGGGGAGAGTCCTTGTCACTCTTGCTAGGTAGGGTAAGAATCATACAAGTGCAAACCAAAAGCTATAGCAGCCTGTGCTGGTTAGTTTATTTCCTGACAAGGCACCATCACTGAAACTAATATGTGCATTTTCTTGGGCAAAGGTTAAAAGCCTCGGCCTTTTCTTGTTAGAGTTTATGACCCCAATAAGGTTAAGAATCACTGGTAACTTGTTTCCTTTGTTCTTTCAAAACTTCAAGCTTCCATGGAATCTGTAAGTCATGGGTTTGATAAAACTGAAATTGCCTTTGGTCCTATGATAGTATTAGACCTAACCAACATCACATGATCCTGATGTTAAGAAAACTTAATAACTGAGGGTATCTTTTCCATCTCACCACAGTACCAGTCTCAGGCTGCTTTCTATATCCTGTTTAATTTCCCATTCCAGCATCTCTAGTTTCCATTTAACCCACAATATGGATGACTTTCCATTTGATTCCAGATCTTGTTTTTTGTTTTTTTGTTTTTTGGTACTGAGGATTGAACTCAGGGGTACTCAACCTCTAAGCCATATCCCCAGCCCTGTTTTGTGTTTTATGTAGAGACAGGGTCTCACTGAGTTGCTTAGCGCCCCACTGTTGCTGAGGCTGGCTTTGAACTCACCATTCTCCTGTTTCAGCCTCCCTAAGTGCTGGGATTATAGTCGTGCACCACCCCACCGTGCCCGGCCCAGATCTTGTTTTTATGTCTATAAATACTGTGCTGTTTTCCTTTTATGTTTTGATGTTCAACAGTACTGCTTATTAAGCTTATAAAAATTCAGATCATGCATTTCCTACAGTTTAGTGAACCAGTTCACAACAGTTTTGATTGGTCTTACTTTTTTCATGCAGTTTCAATTGCATGGCTGTCCTGCAATTGATGGGTCAGTGTATTACACCTTTGTTGATTTCTGTTTCTTGATTAATCTTATGTTATTATTTTAACTTCCCTTACTGTGTCTTTTTTCTGAATCTGTTGGTGATTTTCATTATTTGTGATGGAAGTTGCAGTATTTCTCCTGTCTGTTCACCTTAATTCTTGCTTATGAAGTTGAAATTGCAGCCTTTAGTCCTCCTGTACCAACCACCAGTTGGTGCTCAACATGACAAGGTGTGGAAGTTTGTGTCAAATGAAGAAAGGTGTTGGTTCTTTGATACTATCCTTTCTCTCTCTCTCTTTTTTATTAACTTTTTTTTTTTAGTTCTCAGTGGACCTCTATTTATTTGTATGCAGTGCTGAGAATCGAGCCCAGTGCCTCATGAATGCTAGGGAAGTGCTCTGCCACTGAGCCACAACTCCAGCCTTATCCTTTCTTTTTTGCTTTTCAATTTTTCTGTCTCTTCACTTTGCACCATTCTTTTGTTGTTGTTGTTATAATGTCTAGGTACATATCTGTTTAATACCTTTCATTTGCCAGGAAGCTACTATGAATCTACAAATAGGAAGCGGGGGCCAATAAAGAGCCATCAGAAAAATTCAGAAAATGTATACATTTAGATTTTCCTTAAGCTACTACAAGTTTAGAGCCAAAACATGATTGCCTTTTCATTTCAAATTTAGATGTTATTTTAAAACTTAATAAATTAAACTTATTAAACAATATCTATCTCAGCTGGGTGCGGTGGCATAAGCCTGTAATCCCAGCACTTAGGGAGGCTGAGACAGGAGAATTGCAAGTTCAAAGCCAGCCTCAGCAACAGCGAGGTGCTAAGCAACTCAGTGAGAGAGACCCTGTCTCTACATAAAACACACAAAAATAGGGCTGGAGATGTGGCTCGATGGTCGAATACCCCTGAGTTCCATCTCCAATACCAAAAAAAAGAATATCTACCTCATTATGCACCTTTATTATTTATATCAACTAATTTTCTGTATTTCTATTATTAGCAGTTGATCACATTCAACTAATAGTATCCTATATTTGCCAATTGACTTATATATTCAAGAGAAGAACAGTTTTTCAGGACAGTTTTAGAAAAAGGTTTCTTTCTTTCTGTTTTTGGAGGGGTGATACCAGGGATTGAACCAAGGGGCACTCACCCACTGAGCCACATTCCCAGCCCTATTTTGTATTTTATTTAGAGACAAGATTTCACCAAGTTGTTTAGTGCCTCGCTTTTGCTGAAGCTGGCTTTGAACTCATGGTCTTCCTGCCTCAGCCTCCCAAGCCATTGGTATTACAGGCCTGCTCCATTGCACCTGGCTTTTTTCTTTCTTTCTTTCTTTTTTTTAGTGGAACATAGTGGCACATGCCCTGTAATCCCAGCTACTTGGGAGGCTGAGGCAGGAGGATGGCAAGTTCAAGGACAGCCTTAACAACTTAATGAGACCCTGTCTCTCCCCGCACCACCCAAAAAAGAAATGGACTCTGAGTTCAGTCCCCAGTATCACACACACACAATCTTTTAAATGTCAATCCTTCACATTGTTGAAAGTTCTGCAACTGCTTGTAAATAAGTTAAGTGAAACAATTCTGGAAGGATACAGTAGTTTAAACAATGTAGCATAATTAGCCATCTCAACATTCATTATCTGCTACCCTACTTTTTTTTTTTTTGCTATTTTGAATAAAAAATTGCTACTTTTTTTTTCTTTTCTTCTTTCTGATTTTATTTTGGGACCAGGAATTGAACCTAGGGGTGCTTAACTATTGAGCCAAATCCACAGCCCTTTTTATTTTTATTTTGAGACAGGGTCTCACTAAGTTGCTGAGGCTGGCTTTGAATTTGTATTCTTCCTGCCTCAGACTCCGGGGACACTGACATTATAGGTGTGCACCATTGCACCTGGCCTGTTTTCTTTTCTTTTTGCCTGAGACTTCTTAATAAAATTTCTTAGGGTAATGTTAACAACAGTTATCATTTCTTCATAGTAGCCATGTCATGGGAAAAATCAGTGGCCAGAATTATTTGAAGCCTCTTGAAATAACTGGGCTGCATCAGACATGCTTTCTGTTTCCAGGGCACTCAGTGCACACTTCAACTATAGCTCTTAACACATTTGACTGTACTCATATCTGTTCACATCTCTCCCTTCCTTTGGACTGAGCTCCCGGGAGGAACGAGAATGTCTACAGCAGAGCTTGGCTCTCCAGGTGTTCACTAAGTATATGACCAAATGTGTTTTCACCACTGTTTTGGCAAAAACAATCTCTTCTTCCTTTGGCTTAGCATTTCTCACTCAGAGGCCCCGTGTGTGTGTGCGTGGGGAAAAGGGGAGGCTCCATGGCTTTACTCTCAGGGCTCTAAGAATTTCACACACACACCTTTTTGTATTCTGTTTTCATTTTATTAAATGGAACGCATATTGTGAATCATCAGGATGAATACTTTAGCAATGCTAAACCACTAAAGCAATGGTGGTTAGCTCTAAATTCAGTATTGCTCAAACATGTCCATAAAGGCTTTTTACAGGCGTGTTCTCAGGGCTCTGAAGTTCATGTTTGAGGATGTTTCTCTCAGGCACAGTTAAGATTCCACCTTCTTTTTGGGAATGGGTCCTTCATTAACTTGAATGATGGCCTAACCTATTACAGTTTATTCATTAAATTTATCATCAAGACACTTCCTGAGAAGCAGGAATGTGGGACTCAAACTGGCTTGAGTCCCAAAGAGTATGGCACTAAACACGGTTCAATGACTATAATGGGTTTCCCTAGCAGTCTTTCTCCCCACAATCAGAACTGTGCCCATAATATGTTTTAGGCTATGCTCCAGCGCTCGCTGACCTATTTGTAAATGCTTTTGCAATTCTGTCTGTCCTGCTGGACAAAGAGTATGTGAATTTCAAGGAACCTATTCAACCTTGTGTCCTGAGCATCTAGCACATCCTCACTTAGCAGAGTAAGTGCTCGTCAAATGAGTCAGATTGAATCAAGAAGTGACTAGCAGGTGCAAGACAAACAGATCTGTAAAATCTTCTCCTTCTTTTGAAACAAGACTCATTGTGCTAACTGATTTTTCATTTCTAAAAGCATTTCGTCTTTTCCAAGTTTTCTTGTAGATTTTTTTTTAACCATGTTGTTTGTCTTTAAATATGGTAAGCCTGGTTTTTTTCCAGTGTGTCTGATTTTAGTATGCTCAGTCCTATTCCTGCTGTTTCTAAGTAACTACTTCATGTTACTTTGTTTCCTTGTGTGCTTGGTTATATTTAACTGCCTGCTGGTTATTGTATTTTATGAGTTACTCCTTAGAGTGCCCCAAGTCCTAGGAGGAACCTCTAGAGAGATCTTTGTGTTTTCTGGGATACCAAGGGTGATTTCAGTCTGAGACTCCCAGAGCCAAGCTGGCTCACCGTTTGAAGTTCCTTGGCTCAGCCAGGTGTGACACTTACAGGGCTGGTCTGTGGCTGTCCTTTCTCAGGCTGGGTCTACTTTTCCTTTCTTCTTTCTTTTCTGTGATTTGGAGCCACTCTGCCCTCCTTTGTAGTCCTGTAAATTTGGGGACAGGCCATTTTGATTTTGGTTTTCATCCCCAGAGAGCAGCCCTTTGGGGGCAGCTGTCCTATCATATCTTGGTGGGCTTTGGCCTGAGTCTTGGCTCCCTTGTTTCCCTTACCCAAGGCCACAAAATCAAAACGTAAGTATGTCTGCACGACACTTGGCTCTTACTTCTCCATTTGCCCCTAAAATTGGCCTAGGAGCTCTCTGCTGTTTGGACTCTTTGAGAGTTTAAACATACTTCCCCACCCCACCCCTCAAGAGCCTGCGTTTCATTCAGTTTTTTTTTTCTTTCCTTCCTTCTCTTCCTCCTCCCTTCTCTTCTCTTTGTTTCTCCCATCCTGTCTTTATATTCTTCTCTCTTTCCTCCTTTCTAGCAGGATAATTCTGACTATCCTAGCCCACTAATCCTGGAAATAAGAGATCTAAAAAAAAAATTAATTTAGAAATAGAAAAATCACTAAAAACTAAATGTGAACCTTAAAACAGTCATGCCCTTTTAAGCTTCTTTTGAGCTTGTTAGTTAAGGTAGACAACAGAGATCATGAGTCAGAAATAAAAATGTTATTTAGATATTTCTAGGAAGAAGATTCCCAAGAATAACTTAAATTACAAAATCTTCCCAAGAAATGAGTAACTTGAATGATGGCCTAACCCATTACAGTTCATTCATTAAACTTACCATCAAGACACTTCCTGAGGAGCAGGAACTTTGGGACTCAAACTGGCTTAAGCCCTAAAGAGTATTTATTGGTTTAAACTGAAAGCCTTGGGATGGACAGTCTCAGGCACAGCTGGATCCAGGAACCCAAATATTGTTATTAGACTTGGTATCTATCTCTTGTCTGACCTTCTGTGCCAGCTCCAATCTCTAGCAAGCTCTTCTGTGGTGGCAAGATGGCCTCTAGCACCTCCAGACAGCCTGTGCTTGAAGTGTATGGTCTCCAAACTTTATGTAGCTAAGCATACAATTTGAGCACAGCATCCCCATATGTATATTTATTTGTAAATTATGATCAATGGCTATATATTTTGTTATGTGTACATTCTCTAAGTTGTGTTAATTATTATGTTCTATATGTATATTCTTTGTTAATTTCTAATAGAGTTCAGTCTTTTAGTTTTTAAAATGGAGACTAAAATGGAAGTGCTAATATTATCTATACTCCTAATGAAGTACACACCTCATGTTGGAGACTACTTAGGGAAAATACCACATTTGTCCCCTCATTTATAATCATAGTCCTATAATCATATCCTGTGTTTCTTTTTGACCTAGCTTGAATAATAAGTCCTGGGTCCTTGAAATAGTTAAAGTAAAATTTTGCTAATATAAGGAGAAAAAATCTGATTAGGCACAAGTAGAGAAATGCTATTCTACCTTTTAGAAGGTATTTATATTCTGGAACCTTATAATCACTGATATTTTATCCAAAAAGTGAGAGTGGGGGTGGGAATAGGGTGGGACATTATCCTTCTCTCAGTGCAGAGTTATAGAATAAAGATTCTCTACTTCTACCACAATTTGATTCCATTAGTCTATGCAGTCTATAATTAAATATGCAATGTATCCTGAAAGTGTTCCACCTAGTTTTTGTTGATACACAAACACAGACATTTTTACACATTCACACTCTTATACATTCTCTCTCTCTCTCTATCTTTCTCTCTCTCTCTCTCTCTCTCTCTCTCTCACACACACACACACACACACACACACTGTAATACTTTCTTGTGACAGGAGAATGCTCTATGTTAAAATGCAAGAATTGGGTCTTGCAAATAAATTATATTTTTCTTTTACTATTGTTGAGAATGACCACTTTGAACAGGAAGGACAACTGTGTGAAAACCAGGTGGTGGAAGGTCTGGAATAATTTTCTGATTTCTAAAGAGAAAAGCAGTTCATTGATTGGAGAGTTGTATTTGTAGGAACAGGTAAAGTATGTGGAGAGAAAGTATTGTTTAAGAGCCTTCTGAGGTACAGGCAGTTCTGGGTATTTAAAAATTGATCTTCTGTGGCAGAAATGCAATGGCACATCTGGATTCTGAAATGAAAGAAGAATGTCTCAGAGAAGACCTGAGGTTTTACTTTATGAACCCCTGTGAGAAGTACCGGGCCAGACACCAGATTCCGTGGAAACTGGGTTTACAGATTCTGAAGATAGTCATGGTTACTGCACAGGTAATTTAAACTATTATTCTTTCTTCTTACCCCAAGATAAGACTGTTTTCATGTGTTCTATACTTGATTTTTTTTTTTTTTTTTTTGGTACTGGGTATTGAACTCAGGGGTACTCACCACTGAGCCACATCTCCAGCCCTATTTTGTGTTTTATGGAGAGACAGGGTCTCACTGAGTTGCTTAGTGCCTTGCCGTTGCTGAGGCTGGCTTTGAACTCGCAATTCTCCTATCGCAGCCTCCCAAAGTGCTGGGATTACAGGTGTGCACCACTGCAACCTGGTGTAGTTGACTTTTGTTCTGAAACATCCACATTCAAGTTCATAAAACCATAAAATGATGTTGACTCTAGAGGCAGATGGTAGGCTGAAGTTCAGATTAGAAGGCAACCATGTTTTTTTGTAACAATATGACATTGTCTCTCTACAGGTTATGTAAATACTACATAAATGTGGATCCAAATTGAGGAGAATTTCTATATCTGTGTGAGGTTCATAGGCTGCCAAGGCTGTCATTACAAAGTGATTTGTGTTCTTGAAATCCCTCATCTTCAAATATACTGTATTCAATCTGCAATTTTTTTGTCTTCTGACTTACAGAACACTAAGTGTCCCTATTATCAGCAGCAAACATGCTGATAAAATAAATACTAACTCCAGGTTACTATCAGTAGTGTATAAAAGCAACATTTGGACCTTTGGTTTAAGTTCATACTGTGGAGCAGTTTATCACCAGTATTAATGCAGCCTCAGAGTTGTCATCTAGCTGTTGAGCTTGGTACTGAACTAGTTTTGAGGCAGCTTCTTTATAGGTAACTACATTTGAAACACATGCCCTTTTAAGAACAGTCCTTGGGCTATGGATGTAGCTCCATGGTAGAGTACTTGCCTAGCATGTGTAAGACCCTGGGTTTTATCTTCAGCATTGAAATAAACAAACAACCTCCACCCCTGCAAAAAAAGAAAACCCAGCACCCAGTATTGGTTTGGAATATTTGGCTCTATTGGTAAATAATCATTCTGTCATCAATAGAAAAGGGTGTAAAGATGTTATTTCTAGAACATTAAAAAAAGAAATTGTAGAAATGAGAGGAAGATCCTGCTGTGCCTGAAGCTGCATCTTTATTCTGCATTCATAAAGAGGTCTTTCCCTTGTATGACATGCTGTCCTAGCTCATCCAGCTGCAGAGAAAGCAAGTAGCTTCGGAAAACACAAGGTTGAGATATAGGGACATTGTTAAAAGTGTATTCTTATTAGCTCTTTTCATTCTTGGTTTTGAAGTTTTAATTCTGCCAAACCATAATAAAATAGGTGCATTATTAGTATTACTCAGAAGGAGAAGTCACATCCTGATTGTCATTTGGTTAATTTTAATTATCTTGCAAATCCTTATCTTGTTAAACCAGCTTCCATTTTGACTTTTCACTCAGTTACTGAAATTCTATGTACATAGGCATAAAATGTCTTTTACTTACCTTCATTGTCCTGATACTTACTGAATCCCATTGATTGGTTTCCCTCCAAATTGCATGTATTTGTTTTTTCATACTTGCTATCTTCTTTCTAGCACAAACTCTGATCCCCAACTTAAAAAAAATACAGGAAACATCTCATTTACTGGATATTGATTTGAGGGATACAGCTGTAAATATATTACCTTGCTCCTGACAGCTGAACCTACATAGAGTTTTCCATGTGCCAGACACAGTAAACATTTTCTGTGTGTTAACTTCTTTCACCCTTACTGTGACCTGGTGAAGTAAGTTCAGTTACAATCTCCTTTTTATGCATGAAAATATTGAGGAAAAAGAGTGAAGGAGTTTGTTTATAACCATTCAGTTAGTAAGTGGCAGAGCCAGGCTTCGAGTTCGGATGGTCTGGCGCTTTCTCTGGACGGCACTCTCACGTTCTCACACTGTGTCTTCCGGATGTAGTAAGTTCTGCCCTTGGAGTTGACAGTGAGTGAACTAGGTTGCGTCTGGTCATGATCCTATGCTCCCTTCTTACCTTTGCACATATCAGTCTGTTGCATGCTAATATCACATTACTTTTCTTAGAATAGCCAGAACAGCCAGATGATTCTCATCCCTGCCTGTTGGTACTCCATGTCCAGAGTGGTTCCTTCCCCCTCCCTGTGCAGGTGCTGTTTGAAGTCCCATCTCCCCATCAGCCTTACCTGACCACTTGACATATAGTTTTCCTTAATACTCTTTGCTATCTACATCACTAATTTTATTGTTAATAATGAAGTATTTTTGGGAACCAGTCATTTACTTTTTGTGTGAACATACCTACCTATCTCCTCTAATAAAATTAGGAGAGACTGAATTTTTGTTCCCCTGTAGGATCATTGTACTAAGTTTTGCTACTTAGATGCTATCTAATTGGAGATTTCTTGAGTATCTTTCCTCTGTCAAATCCCACTTTTCCTTCCTCCTCTTTTGCTGTCTCTTTAGCACTCCCTTCTCAAGTCTAATGGGATGGGTGGAATTTTATCAAGGTCGATGAGAAGGAATCTTGTGGTTTTTTTTGTTTTTATTTTAAAGTTCCTTCTCTGCCTTCTGCAGTAATTTATAATCTTGAGGGAGGCGTCTGCATTCTTTTGCTAGTTGTATTCTTTCCCTCCCGTGGTCCTTGTACATAATTAGAGTGGTATCTTGTTTTTACCTGGTACAGAATATTCTCTCCTACATTGATTTCCTAATGAGGTCTTTAATTCACAGTCTTCACCAGACTACATTTTGTGAGTAATTATTTTTCTGTCTTGTGTCACGTTTTCAGCAAATCTTAGGATCTAGTTGGTGGGATGGGAATGCATTTTTGCTGTGAGCTGCTTTTTGAACATGAAGTCATTTGGTCAACACCATCATCCCTTATTCTTCCTCTGCTGGTAGGGGGGGTTGGTTCTGTCACAGCAAGAAAAATACTTTGTAGTTTCCTCCTCAGGGTTTGTCTCCCCTGAGAAAGGCTTTGAAGATGCCAACCTTTTCCTGGTGGTGGGCCATAGATGAAGATCTTGGGTTGTTCTATAAACAAAA
Source organism: Xerus rutilus (assembly GCA_028644305.1). NCBI lineage: Eukaryota > Metazoa > Chordata > Mammalia > Rodentia > Sciuridae > Xerus > Xerus rutilus. Next base: position 64,776,282 of record CM053400.1, on the reverse strand, counting down.
GAATGGAGGAAGTTTTTTGTTCTTGATGCCAGACAGGTTGTTACAAGCAGAGATTACAACACTGCCTTCTCTTCTTCTCAAAGTTGAATTGATGGCTTTGAGTTTAAAAAAAGTGGTAGCTTCATATATCAGCAAATCATATGCCACTTTCTCAGTTGATTGTCCCTTCCCTCTTCAGACCTTTTGTGTTTCTCTAGCCTTCCTATGGGCATAGGAGGGATGGGTCTAATATCTGAATACAGCAGCATTTCAGTGTAAGAGCTGAAGTAGCCCAATGGTTAAGAGAATAAGCAGGCTTTAGTGTCAACAGACCTGGTTTGAATCCTCTCTTGATGCCTTCTAGATATTTCCGCTTGGATAAATTAATTGACTTCAGTTTGCTTATGTATACACTGCAATTATATTCATCAATTGATTCCATATTTAGCCCTGACATTGTGACAGACACTATTTGATGTCTTGAGTCTGTATAGTAGTAGGGAGAACAAGAAGAAGGAGAAGGAGAAAGAAAGAAAATAAAAAAGAAAAGAAGGCCTTTTTTTTTTTTTTTTTATAGAGCCCAGTATAACAACTCTCTCATAGAATATGGGGGAGTTAAACGAAAAATAATAATTGTAAATTTTTAACACAATGCCCAACAGGCAGGGCTGTTATTCAACCATGAGGGTTGACCCTGCCCACATGGTATCCAGCTTGTCAGAGAGGAAGCAGTTAGCAAACTTTGATTGAAGAACTTAATTCAGTGGTGCTATAGGTGAGGTAGGTGGGTTTGGAGGATATCACCTTCTAACACCTTGAATTAATTCTGTGTGCTGGTTCTCTGGTTTACTTTTTAGCTTTCAAAAAGCAACATGACCTTTCCTTGTCCCTCTTATAGGTACCATTGACAGATGTCACACGCTTGAAAGAACTTTTAACCTTAGCTTGCTTGATTTTCAGCACAGGTGGAATGATGTGGGATGTCTTATCTGATGTTCTTCTTAGAATAGCTGTGCTTTTTGCAATTGCTCAATCCTTTAACTTGGTATTCGAGGAATGTGACATGGTGAAATTGAAATGCTCTACAGTGTCATCTATGTACATTCTCAAGCAATAGTTGCCTTTCATAATTATGAAATGCCAGTACTTAAATTCATTTTTACAAGAAATATCCCAAAGATAATTTTTTTTATAGCAGAAGGAAATTGTTCATTCAGCATTATAAAGATGGTTTTGGAGTTAGATCTGGCTTTCATTCTGATTAGTTAGCTTGGGGCCATTTAATGAGGCTAGGTATCAGTTTCCACTTATGTAAAATGCAGATAATAGTGGTAATATATTCATAGGTGGTTGCAGTGGTAAACAAGATAATACATGCAAACCAATTAATACGGTGTCTGGCATATAATTACTGGAAAATAGTGAATATTATTTTTAATAATTATTTTAAAAAATATTTTCTTAGTTGTAGATGGGCACAATATCTTCTTTTTTCTTTTCATTTCTTTTTTTAAAAATGTGGTTCTGAGGCTAAACTCAGTGCCCCATACATGAGAGGCAAACATTCTACCATGGAGCCATAGTCCCAGCCCTTAATAATGAATTCTTTAAAAATAAAGTGAGACAAAATGTAAAAGCTAAAATACAAACTACTAAAAAACCTCATGCCAATTTGCATGTGCACATTAACATTAAATTTATATGAATTTTTCATAATATTTTATATATTATTGTATAGTTGTGTCATATTTGAATGATGGGGTGACAAGAAATGCCAGAACTGTCAAGGTCATCTAAATAAACTTGCTAATTTCACACATTCCCAAAGTGCTGTGACTTAGTTGGGTAAGGACTTGGGGGAAACTTCTAGAGTCTCATTGTTTTATAAAGGTGTGTAGCACAGACTTTGGAAGAACTTGACTTCACCAATGTTACCGCCTGTGTGTGTGTGAAAGAGAAATGCACAGAAAGTGTGTGAGAGGGCAAGAGGTAAGGGCATACACAAAAGTCTAAGTGTGCCTGCATGCATTTGTGTGAGAGAGAGATGACACCTGAAAATGCGCACCTGTGTGTATATAGCCATTTGTGTGGTTTTTTTGTTTTTTGTTAACTTTTGGTAGTGGCTAATTTTCCCTATTTATTGGGTTCCAGGCAGAAAACTTTCCCTCTTGGTGAGGAGAGCTATTGGGTGCCTAATCTTATGTCAGATACAATGGAAGGGCGAACAAGTAGATGTTTTATTAGGAGCAGGTGGGTGCTTGGTGACAATGCATGGTTTTGACATCATATAGGTAAAATGCGCCCTGTTATTTATTCATGGACTTTTTAATTTAATTTTATTTTTTTGTAGTACTGATGATTGAACTCAGGGGTGCTTTACTACTGAGCTACACCCTCCAGCCATTTTAATTAATTAATATTTATTGAAACAAGATCTTGCTAAGTTCCTAGAGCTTCACTAAGTTTCTGAGGATTCTGGCCTCAAACTTTCAATCCTCCTGCCTTTGCCTTCTGAGTTTCTGGGATTACAGTGTGCCCCACTGCCCCCAGCTCTTTCACAAATTTTGACACTGTAGATCTTATTGGGCAAACTCTTAGTTGTATATGGTGTAGAAGAATTTTTGCAGAACTGGCTTAACTGAATTCCTTGAACAACTGTTATACCCTAGTTGGAGTAAATATTTACACAGCCCACTTCTCAAAAGCATTCTTAAAAGCCATAATTTCTTTCTTTCATTCTTGATTTCTTCCTTCCTTCCTTTTTTGTTTTTTGTTTCTTTTTGGAGAAATTACATTTTTTTTGTTTTTTAAAAATATTTATTTTTTATTTTTTAAAACAAAAGAATGCATTTCAAGTCATAGTACACATATAGAGCACAATTTTCCATTTCTCTGGTTGTAAACAAGATAGAGTTACACCACTGATGTCTTCACACATGTACCTAGGGTAGTGATGTCCATCTCATTCCACCACCTTTGCTACCTCTATGTCCCCTCCCTTCCTCTCCCTCCCCTTTGCCCTATCCAAAGTTCCTCCATTTCTCCCATGCTCCCCATTCCCACCCCCATTATGGATCAGCATCTACTAATCAGAGAAAACACTCAGCCTTTGGTTATTTGGGATTGGCTTACTTCACTTAGCATGATGTTCTCTAACTCCATCCATTTACTTGCAAATGCCATAATTTTATTCTCTTTTATTGTTGAGTAATATTCCATTGTGTAGATATACCACAGTTTCTTTATCCATTTGTCTATTGAAGGACATCTGGGTTGCTTCCACAGTTTTGCAATTGTGAATTGTGCTGCTATAAACATTGAAGTGGCTGCATTACTGTAGTATGCTGTTTTTAAGTCTTTAGGGTATAGGCCAAGGAGTGGGATAGCTGGGTCAAATGGTGGTTCCATTCCAAGTTTTCTAAGGAATCTCCATATTGCTTTCCAGATTGGTTGCACCAGTGTACAGTCCCACCAGCAATGTTTGAGTGTACCTTTTTCACCACATCCTTGCCAGCACTTATTGTTGCTTGTATTCTTGATAACTATCATTCTGACTGGAGTGAGATAAAATCTTAGACTAGTTTTGATTTGCATTTCTCTAATTGCTAGAGATGTTGAACATTTCTTCATATATTTGTTTATTGATTGTATGTCTTCTTCTGAGAAGTGTCTGTTCAGCTCCTTAGCTCATCTATTTATTGCGCTGTGTTTTTGGTGTTAAGTTTTTTGAGTTCTTTATATATCCTGGAGATTAGTGCTCTATATGATGTGTGTGTGGCAAAAATTTGTTCCCAGAATGTAGGCTGTCTGTTCATCTCATTGATTGTTTCTTTTGCTGAGAAGAAACTTTTTAGTTTGAATCCATCCCATTTATTGATTTTTGATTTTATTTCTTGTGAAAAACCACAATTTCTAAGTATTAAACCAATAAAATATACATTATTACTTTACCAACTAGTCATTTATGAAAACAAGCAATTTGAAACTCAAATATAAGAAAAAAGGATTCAGACTTAGCTGATATGGATTCTTTCTTTCTTAAAGGCCAGTAGTGTCAGGGCATGGTGGTATATACCTGTAATCCCAGTGACTAAGAAGGCTGAGGCAGAAGGATTGCAAGTTCAAGACTAGCCTGGGCAACTTAGCAAGACTCTGTCTCAAAATAAAGAATAAAAAATAATGGGGATATAGCTCAGTGGTAGAGGCCCTGGGTTCAACCCTCAGTATCCCACCCCCACCAACTCCACATAAACCAATAGATTTGGGAGTGAATTTCTTCCAGCTGTAGGGTGAAAGGAAATTTCCCCTCTGCTCTCTGAAGGTTTGGTATTTGTGTCCACTAAAATAAAGTGACAAGATATGGATTAATAGGAAGAAAAAACACTCATATTTATTATATGCATGGGGAGATCACAAGAATGAAAAGTACTCCATAACCCAATGGAATTTAGAAGTTGATATACCCTCCTTCATAAGTAAGATGGAAGTGCAGGTAGGGGGAGGAATAGATACAATTTTAAAGGAAGAGTAAGTACAATGGTTGATTTTGTTTTTCAACCTGATGGGTTGAGAGACACCTAGGAAATTGATAAAGCATACTTTTGGATATGTCTGTGAGGTTGTTTCCAGAGAAGACTGGCATGTGGATCAGCAAATTGAGTGGGAAAGACCTGCTCTTAATGGGGGCAGCAATATCCACTAGGTTGGGGGTCTGAATGGAACAAAAGAAGTTGAAGGGAGAAGCTTTCTCTCTTGCACTCATCCCTTCTCTAGCGGGTGCCATTTTTCTCCCACTGTTATATGGTACATCAGCCTCCAGTTCATCAGCTTTGAATATGGACCAGCACCAGTGGCTCTTGGGGTTTTCAGGCTTTTGGCCCTACACTGGGGCCGCACTGACCTTTCTCTCTCCTTCTGAGGCTTCCTGCTTCTTTGATTGAATGGCTGCCTGTTTCCCTGGCCCTCTAGCCAGCTATTGTGGGGCTATTCAGCTTCTGATCATGGGAGCCAATATAATAGATCCCTCATTCTATTGGATGTGTTTCTCTGGAGAATTCAGACTAGTGCAGTATGCAAATGATATTTGCGGGGAGAGGGGCAGATAAATGGACCTGAAGCACAGACAGTAGCCTAGGACAAAGTTCCTCTGGGCTCTGACTGTGGTGTTAACTACAGTCCTCTTTTATTTGAATTAATCTTTCCTGTTCCATGATGTTATAGGGGGATGTTCCATGGGGTTTCTGGCAATTACTTCCTTCTGGCAGAACTTCTCTTAAATAGAGGAGCTTCAGAGGAAGACTCTCCTTATGCTTCAGGAGAGGTAGGGAGGGGAGAGAAGGTCAGGACGACATTTGTTCTTGGGCCGCTGTTGCAGTTCAAGCCTCAGCACAATACTTTGGGATTTTTTTTTTCTGAGCCCCAACACAATCTTATGCTACTTAGAATTGCTGATGTAGTTCAGTGAGGTTATTCTTTTGGGGTACTTGTATTTTGACATTGTTGCTGTTTGTATAAAATAAGGAATTGAGATTTTTCTTAGAGGTTTTGAGCAGAAGGTGAATGATGATAAGGCATTTTCCTTTCCTGGAAAATGGTCGTTAATATTGCTATTTGATTTTCTTTTCCAGCTTGTTCGTTTTGGTTTAGGTAACCAATTGGTGGTTGCTTTCAAAGAAGATAACACTGTTGCTTTTAAGCACTTGTTTTTGAAAGGATATTCTGGAATAGATGAAGATGACTACAGTTGCAGCCTATATACTCAAAAGGACGCCTATGAGAGCATCTTTTTTGTTATTAATCAGGCAAGTACTTATTGTGAATGACCTGTTAAGAATATGTTGACCTATACTTTAAGAATATATATACTTGGGCCGGGCATGGTGGTGCACATCTGTAATCCCAGTGGCTTGGGAGGCTGAGGCAGGAGGATCACAAGTTCAAAGCCAGCCTCAGCAATTTAGTAAGTTCCCAAGCAGCTTAGTGAGACCTTGTCCCAAAATAAAAAATAGAAAGGGCTGGGAATGTGGTTTAGGGGTTAAGTGCTCCTTAGTTCAATACCCAGTACCAAAAAGAAAAAAGAAAAAAGATCAAGAATACACACACACACACACACACACACACACAATTTGGCCTTAGCAAACAAACAAAAATAATACATATGTTCAAATATCCTGATGTAAATTGTGCATAGTTCGCTCAAAAATGTTTATTACTATTTTTGGAACCATATAGTAAAGTTCGCCTATTTTGACCTTTTCTGTAAATTTGTCTTTTAATTCATTCCTTCATATTCACTACTTTGGGGAGATTACTCCAAATTGAACAACCAAGTCATTTATCATCTCAAAAGGCTGGGTGAAGAGTTGAAATCCAATCTAAGAGTCTTTGTTGGTCTCAATTTTGATGTCTTAGCATTAGTAATTCTATCCAGTCTTAAGAACGTGGAATATAACAGCTGTATCTGGACAGCAGACTGGTAGACCTGAAGAGAGCATTTAGGGGAGAGAAATTGGTCTTTTATTTTTCATTCATTTATTCAACAAATATTTGAGTCCCTAGTGTTAGCAAGTCTATTCTAGACATTGGAGATGTATCAGTGAATCAAACAAAATCTCTGCCCTCTAAAGGGAAGAGCTAGACAAAGGAAACAAAATGAAATATATAGTATCAAATGCCAGCTCCCTAAGTACACTACTGGAAAACATGTTGATAATCAAAGGTGAGTTCCTTGTTTGTAACAATAAGGAAGATGCCACCTTGAACAGTCCAAATGGTGCCTCAGGTGGAACCAGAGTCTAATGTGGGGACCCTTGATTAGAATTGGTAAGGATCATGCTATAACCACTTAAGTTTGGTGGACCTAGCAAAGTGAGGGTCAGGGAAATAGTCTCAAAAAGTCTTTGGATTGTTATCAGACTAAATCTTCAAATTGTTTATCCACCTATACGAGTCTTTTGGATATTCCTAACCAATGCGATTATTTGCAACTTTTATGATCCTGGGTAAAAGTTTCCTAGAATAGTAAAATCATATTTGTAAAAATGGGGGCTAGTGAAGCCCTGTTAGTGGAGATAGCAAAATAGCAAAGTTGTGTTAGTGTAAGCTGGCGTTAGTTGTGTTAATGTAAGATGTGGCTTATCTGAGAGTGATCACTCCTATGGGATAGAGGAGGGAGGGACAGGAGGAGTGTCTGGCATGGGATGGATGTTTGCAGTTTATTTAAAAAATTCTTAATTTTATATTTTTATTTTAAATTAACAGATACAAGTATATATTACATATTTTGAAGGGTACAATATAAGGTTTTCATATATGTTTGCAATTTTCATTGGCTTGGCAAGGGAATGCCTTACTGAGGTGGGGATATTTGAGTCAAGACCTGAAGGAGTGAGCTCGGTAGTTACCTGAAGTTCCAGGCAGAGGAAATAGCAAAAACCAGAGGCAGATGTGTGCCTGGCAAGCTCCAGGAGGTCCCTGGAGGCCAGTATGGCTTTGTAGAGTGGAGCAGACAGACCATTTTAGGCAGTAAGCTGTGAGAGATCAGCAGGACCCTGTCTTGGGCTCTGAGGGAAATGGGAGCCAGGTATTAGCAGGTCTGCTTTCTTTCAGAGTTCTGTGGAGCAGTTTGTTTCCTTACAGCCTGAGAAAATGCCTTCATGGTATTTAAAATTAAAAAGTGATACCGAAGGGTATGATATAAACAGTAAAAAGTAGCTAAAAGGGCATTCCATATGCTGTGATTTCTGGTCAAACTTTAAAAAGCTCACATTTTTAACTATTATTTATTTTTAAAAATAGTATCATCGTCTAAAGAACATTTCCCTGGCGACCCTTGACTATGGAGAAAACGAAGACAACATAATTGGCTTAAAAATCTGTAAGCAGCATTACAAGAAAGGGACTGCATTTTCTTCTAATGAGACCCTGAACATTGACAGCGACATTGAGATAGGTAACGTGGCGATAATTTCATTATGTGTCTTCGTTGTCTTCTGTGGTGACAGCAAAGCCCTCATAGGAGAGTGAACCCATTCTGGTTGTCACTTCTGCACTGGCCTACAGAATCTTTGGCCCTGGTGATGGGACAGGGATGGCATTTGTGGATCTCTTTGGTGCAACTCAAAATTATTGATGTGGGGATAAATGCATAGGTATTCATGTTTGTTTAGGCTTTTTCCCATTAGGGAGTGATTAGATTTTGAAAAAAAAATAAGTCTGTATGTATCATATGAAAATAATATATGCAAAAATGCCTTGCATACTTGTTTTTATTATTTAGAAAGCACTTAAATGTTCTTAAGTGCTCTTTGAAGGTGAATTGTGATTACTAATTTTTTCTTTTAGGAGATTGCTTGACAAAAAGGTAACAGCTAATCATGTAGAACTGTTGTGCACCATTCTGTAAAGAATGTAAAGATTTGGGAGGCTGAGACAGGAGAATCATGAGTTCAAAGCCAGCCTCAGCAAACGGCGAGGCACTAAGCAACTCAGTGAGACCCTGTCTCTACATAAAACACAAAATAGGGCTGGGGATGTGGCTCAGTGTCGAGTGCCCCTGAGTTCAATCCCCAGTACCAAAAAAAAAAGTAAAAGAATACCATGTGTAAATGCCAAATGTTTGACCTAGAACTTTGAGGGGTTTTGTCATTCATTCAACAAACTTCTAGTGGATGGTCACTGTGCCCAAGGTGTTCACAGTTGCTTGTACTAGGTTGCAAAGATTACTTCATTACGGCTCCTCAAGTTACTAATGAGATGGAGTAGTGGTCCTAATATCAGTTTAAATTTGGAATGTTTTTGTTAAATGGAGTGTTAACACAATTTATTTGACCATATTTCTTACAACTTGATTTTTTAAAATATTTTTTTTAGTTGTAGATGAACACAATATCTTTATTTATTTTTATGTGATGCTGAGGATCAAACTCATTGCCTCATGCATGCGAGGCAAGTGCTCTACCATTGAGCCACAATGCCAGCCCCGCTACAACTTGATTTTAAGGCCTTGGTAACGCAAGAGAACATCCCTGCAAAACAGTGGTTTTAACTCTGTTCCTCAGTTTGCCTGTTTAGAATCTCCATGTGAGTAAATGTGCCCCAGCCTTCTTGGGAAGAAGCAGCCTAAGCAATACAATCTGGGCCCAGGTGCTGCATGGCTCCAAGGTTGCTGTCAGAGGCCTTTTAGAGGATGTTCTTTGGTTCTGTAGCCAACAACATTGAAATGTCATCCAATGGCCCTGGAAACATTGTCTCACCCGAGACTATCTAGTGGTCCATCCACAAAGGGCTAATCAGTTTCCTCTTAATGTTTTACCTGGATGCTCAGCCATGCCCTCCCTGTAAGTGATTCCTGTATCTGAGGTAGGAGGACTCACAGGTAGACTAATGGCTTGTCCTGTCACCCTCTGCTTCAAGTAAGCCACATGTCATTTACCCTTTGTAAAATGTGTGACTAAAAGTAGATACACCATACAGCTGTTGTTCAGTGATTCAGACGCTGTTTTTCTCAATTGACTTTTCTTGGAAAATTGGTTAAAGAAATGTGGCCAAAGTCAATATTAGTGGCGAGGTAGGATGGGCAGGGCTGCAAAGCAGAATTTATTTATACCATTAGACAGTGGTGCCCTTGTTCATTTCCCTTCTGCAAGAATATGGAATTTTTTTTTACTAAATAGAGGTTGATTATTAATTTGACTTCATTTGGAGAGATTATTTAAGCAGGTTCATTGTATTCTTTGACTTAATAACTACAACTTGTCAAAGAGAATCTTACAACATATCAAAAAGGTATAAAGACTTTAAAAATACTTGCTGCTTGATTGTAAACCCTCTTTTTTTGGACACAGTGGAGGAAGCCTGCAGATAATATAAATAAGAATTGCATTTGATTTCATTGGTGTGGCATGATAGTTTAAGTAGGTGAATTGATGAAAGCTGTCCTAGATTAGCTGCTCATACATTCTGCACTTTCTTTTTTTTTTAATTTATTTTTTCAAATGCATTTCAAGTCATAGTACATACATAGAGTTCAATTTTCCATCTCTCTGTTGCAAACAAGATAGAGTCACACCATTCATGTATTCATACATGTACCTAGGGTAGTAATGTCCATTTTTTGCTACTCCCATTTCCCTGCCCCTACCGTCTCCCCCAATCCCATCCAAAGTTCCTCCATTTCTCCCATGCTTCCCACACCTACCCCTACCCACTTATGTATCAGCATCCACTAATCAGAGAGAACACTCCACCTTTGGTTTTTTGGAATTGGCTTACTTCACTTAGCATGATGTGCCCCAAATCCATCCATTTACCTGCAAATGCCATAATTTTATTCTCTTTTATTGCTGAGTAATATTCCATTGTGTAGATATACCACAGTTTCTTTATCCATTTGTCTATTGAAGGACATCTGGGTTGCTTTCACAGTTTAGCAATTGTGAATTGTGCTGCTATAAACATTGAAGTGGCTGCATTACTGTAGTGTGCTTTTTTTTAAGTCTTTAGGGTATAGGCCGAGGAGTGGGATAGCTGGGTCAAATGGTGGTTCCATTTCAAATTTTCTAAGGAATCTCCATACTGCTTTCCAGATTGGTTGCACCAGTGTGCAGTACCACCAGCAATGTTTGAGTGTACCTTTTTCACCACATCTTTGCCAGCACTTATTGTTGCTTGTATTTTGGATAACTGCCATTCTGACTGGAGTGAGATGAAATCTTAGTTTTGATTTGCATTTCTTTAATTGCTAGAGATGTTGAACATTTCTTCATATATTTGTTTATTGATTATATGTCTTCTTCTGAGAAGTGTCTGTTCAGCTCTTTAGCCCATTTATTGATTGGGTTGTTTGGTTTTGGGGGGGTTAAGTTTTTTGAGTTCTTTATATGTCCTGGAGATTAGTGCTCTATCTGATGTGTGTGTGGCAAAAATTTGCTCCCAGAATGTAGGCTGTCTGTTCACCTCATTGATTGTTTCCTTTGCTGAGAAGAAGCTTTTTAGTTTAAATCCATACCATTTATTGATTCTTGCTTTTATTTCTTGCACTTTAGGAGTCTTGTTAAGGAAGTTGGAGCCTAATCCACATGATGAACATTTGGGCCTAGTTTCTCCTCAATTAGGTGCAGGATCTCTGGTCTAATTCCTACGTCCTTGATCCACTTTGAGTTGAGTTTTGTGCATGGTGAGAGATAGGGGTTTAGTTTCATTTTGCTGCATTTGGATTTCCAGTTTTCCCAGCACCATTTGTTGAAGAGGCTATCTTTTCTCCAATGTATGTTTTTGGCACCTTTGTCTAGTATGAGATAACTGTATTTATGTGGGTCAGTCTCTATGTCTTCTATTCTGTACCATTGGTTTACATGTCTATTTTGGTGCTAGTACCATGCCGTTGTTGTTACTATAGCTTTGTAATATAGTTTAAGGTCTGGTATTGTGATACCTCCTGCTTTACTCTTCTTACTGAGGAATGCTTTGGCTATTTTGGGTCTCTTAGTTTTCCAAATAAATTTCATGACCGCCTTTTCTATTTCAATAAGAAATGACTTTGGGATTTTAATTGGGATTGCATTGGATATTCCGAACCAATACAATTATTTGCAATTTTTGTGGTCCTGGTTTGGTTAGTATGACCATTTTAATTATATTGATTCTGCCTATCCAAGAGCATGGGAGATCTTTCCATCTTCTAAGATCTTCTTCAATTTCTTTCTTTAGTGTCTTGTAATTTGCATTGTAGAGGTCTTTCACCACTCTTGTTAGATTGATTCTCAAGTTTTTTTTTTTTTTTTGAGGCTATTGTGAATGGAGTAGTTTTCCTGATTTCTCTTTCAGAGGATTCATCACTGATGTATAGAAATGCATTTGATTTATGTGTGTTGATTTTATATCCCACTACTTTGCTGAATTCATTTATTAATTCTAGAAGTTTTCTGGTGGAATTTTTTGGATCCTCCAAGTATAATATCAGGTCATCTGCAAATAATGATAGTTTGAGTTCTTCTTTTCCTGTTCATATCCCTTTAATTTCTTTTGTTTGTCTAATTGCTCTGGCTAGAGTTTCAAGGACTATGTTGAATAGCAGTGGTGAAAGAGGGCATCCCTATCTTGTTCCTATTTTTAGAGGGAATGCTTCCAATTTTTCTCCATTTAGGATGATGTTGGCCTTAGATTTAGCATAGATTGCTTTAATAATGTTGAGGTATGTTCCTACTATCCCTAATTTTTCTAGTGTTTTAAACATGAAAGGGTGATGTGTTTGGTCAAACACTTTCTCAGCATCAATCGATAAAATCATGTAATTCTTGTCTTTAATTCTATTGATGTGATGGATTATGTTTATTAATTTCCACATGTTGAAGCAACCTTGCATCCCTGGAATGAACTTCACTTGATAACGGTGCCCTATTTTTTAATGTGCTTTTGTATGTGATTTGCCAAAATTTTATTGAGAATTTTTGCATCTATATTCATCAGGGATATTGGTCTGAAATTTTCCTTTTTTGATGTGTCTCTGTCTGGTTTTGGTATCAGGGTGATACTAGCCTCGTAGAATGAGTTTGGAAGGGTGCCCTCCCTTTCAATTTTTTGAATTGTTTCCTTTGTTTCAATTTCATTGATTTCTGCCCTGATTCTAATTATTTCCTGTATTCTACTTCTTTTGATGTTCGTTCCTTTTTCTAGGGCTTTGAGATGTACTGTCAAGTCATTGATTTGTTGATTTTTACTTCTTTGAATATATGAGCTTAATGCGATGAACTTTCCTCTTAGTACTGCCTTCATAGTGTCCCAGAGATTTTGGAGTTCTCATTTACCTCTTAGAATTTTTTTATCCCCTCCCTGATGTCTTCTGTTACCCATGCATCATTCAATAGCATATTATTGAGTCTTCAGGTGTTGGGGTAGCTTCTTTTATAAAAACTGTCATTTATTTCTAATTTTATTCCATTATGGTCAGATAGAATGCAGGGTAGTATCTCTATTTTGTTGTATTTGCTAAGACTATTTTTGTGGCATAGCATATGATCTATTTTGGAGAAGGATCCATGTGCTGCTGAGAAAAAAAGTGTATTTGCTTGTTGAAGGATGGAATATTCTATATATGTCTGTTAAGTCTAGATTATTGATTGTTCTATTGAGTTTTGTAGATTCTTTGTTTCATTTTTGTTTGGAAGATCTGTCCAGTGGTGAGAGAGGTGTGTTAAAGTCACCCAGTACTATTGGGTGAATTAAATAGACCAGTGTTGTGGTCTATTTAATTCTTGAAGTTGAGAAGGGATTTTTTGACATACATGGATACCTGCCCCATTGTTTGGGGCATAGATATTTAAGATTGTTATGTCTTGTTGATGTATGATTCCCTTAAGCAGTATGAAATGACCTTCTTTATCCCTTTTCAATAACTTTGGTTTGAAGACCACTTTATCTGATGAGGATGGAAACCCCTACTTGTTTACACAGTCCATGTGAGTGATAGATTTTTTACCATCCTTTCACCTTCAATCTGTGAGTGTCTCTTTCTATGAGATGAGTCTCTTGGAGGCAGCATATTGTTGGTTTGTTTTTTTTAATCCAATCTGCCAGTCTATGTCTTTTAATTGCTGAGTTTAGGCCATTGACATTCAGTGGTATTATTGAGACATGGTTTGTATTCCCAGACATTTTGGTTTATTCTTAGTTTTTAACTTTACTGGGTTTTTCCTTTGATTGGCCTTTCCTTTAGTGTAGTTCTTCCCTTTGCAGGTCTTCATTGTTGTTTTTCATTTCTTCCTCGTGGAATATTTTTCCAAGAATGTTCTGTGGTGCAGGCTTTCTTGCTGTAAATTCTTTTAATTTTTGTTTAAAAAATTAGTTTTTAAACAAAGTTTTTATTTCATCATCAAATCTAAAACTTAATTTTGCTGGATATAAGATTCTTGGTTGGCATCCATTGTCTTTCAGAGCTTGGTATATATTGTTCTAAGCTTTTCTAGCTTTAAGGGTCTGGGTTGAGAAGTCTGCAGAGATCTAATTGGTTCTGATGTATTCTGATTCCTTTCTCTTGTGGCTTTTAAGATTCTCTCCTTATTCTGAATGCTAGGCATTTTCATTATGATGTGCCTGTTGTGATTTTGTACATTTGGTGTCCTATAAGCCTCTTGTATTTGATTACCCAATTCAATCTTCTTGTTTGGAAAATTTTCTGATATTATTTCATTGAATAGATTGTTCATTCCTTTGGTTTGAAATTCTATGCCTTCCTTTATCCCAATAATTCTTAAATTTGGTCTTTTCATGTTAACCCATAATTCTTGGATGTTCTGTTCATGGTTTCTTACTGTCTTCACTGTGTGGTCAACTGTATTTTCAAGATTTAATATTTTGTTTTCATTGTCTGAGGTTCTGTCTTCCAAGTGGTCTAATCTGTTGGTGATTCTTTCTGTTGGGTTTTTAATTTGGTTTATTGTTTCTTTCATTTTGAGGATTTCTGTTTGGTTCTTTTTCAGAATCTCTATCTCCTTATTGAAGTAATCTTTTGCTTCCTGTACTTGCCTATGTAGCTCTTTATCAAAATGATCTTTTGCTGCCTGGGTTTGCTCTCTTATATCATTCTTTAAGTCACAGGACATTTTAATTATGTACATCCTGAACTTCTTCTCTGACATTTCTTCTGCTGGATTCTAATAATGTGGTATCTTGGTTTGTTTGAGGCACTTTCTTCCCTTGTTTTTTCATGTTGTTTGTGTGTCTTTCCTTCTAGCACTGCAGATCCAAGGTGTAATAGTTTTTATCCTATAGGCTTATAGATTCCCTACAGAGTTTCCATACCTCTCCTCTAAGGGGAAGACCAATATTGACAGATCTCAATACAAACAATATATATTTCCAAACCAAGTAGCTCCTAATAGCTCCTAAATACATTTCCAGGTTAGTCACAATATATAGAAATTATGAGTTCAATTAGCATCTATTATATGCACAATACATTTGCACAAGGGTCTACAGTTTCTGATGGTGGGCTAGAGAGAACCAGAGGTAGGGTGTATGATGTGATGTTAGTGAGGTAAGAAGTGAGGATATAGCTATTAGATCCTAGAAAGCATTAAAGAGGAATCCAAAAGAAGTTGGCTATTAGTAGAAAATAGAGAAAGAGATTTGGAGAAGACAAGTAAGTAGGAAGAAAATAGAGTACAACTAATGAGGAGACATAAAAATTAAGAAAACTAAAACATGTACAGGTGGAAGTTATGAGACTATATAATACAACTGTAGTATAATAATCAGATATCCCCATCCACTGTAGCCTAATGCACTAAAAATACTTGGTTTCACAAATGTTGAGGATGTGAGGATGGGAAAAGACTGAGAGAAAGGAAAGGAAGATAGAAAAAAAAACAAAAACAAAAAAAAGAATTTTAGGAAATTTTAGGAAAAAAAAAATGTAAATAAACAGGATTGCTTCCCTTCTCTTCCAGTAGGTGGAGTTGTCTGTTGCTTACTGATATCTGTCCACTCAGGTCACAGATGGTCAGTTTCACAAAGAAGCTGTCTGCTTCAGAAATAGGGTGAAGGGCCAGGCCAGACGCTGGTGCTGGGTGACGTGTTCAGAGATGCAGCTTTGTGGTGTGCTGTGCAGAAGTAAAAATTTGTCTCCAGATCCTGTCCTGTGTCCCCAGGTGTAGGAGAACAGGGAGATTCTGCCCTGGTAGATGGAGATCCACAGGAGAGCAGCAGCCAGGGATCCTGCGTGGGAGCAAGGGCTAGGCGTCCTGAGTGGGTGGGTGACCTGAGGTCCTGCGCGGTGTGTGGGCGCTGGAGCCAGGGATCCTGTGTAGGATCAGGTTTTGTAGGGGGTCTGAGTCCTGCACTGGAGTCTGGGGTTGGGGTCCTACGCTGGCTTGCAACTGGGGTCCTGTGCAAACGCTGGGGTCTGGCAACCTTGTGGGCAGACAGCAGGCGAGTGGAGTTCCTGCAGGAAGCAGCTCTCAGGTGTCCTCTAACAACTCACTGAGAAACAGTGTTTCCACTAATTTAAACCCCGATCCTGGAGAGACTGGAATGCCCCATCCATCTAGGCCACCATCTTGGAACCGATCTCCACTTTCTTTACTATTGAGAGAATCATCCTTCTTTGTGCCAAATGCAAAGATCTGCTTGCACACCCTAGTTTTCTAGTTAGTTACACAGCTGGCTGTTTAGGTCAAGCTAAGTTTCCCTTAATTCATGCTGCTGGCTATATTCTTCCCATTTCTGCCTCTAGAATGGTAGCTCTCCAGTGTAGCCTTATTGAAAGGATTATTAGGAATCCCTTCAAAAAGAGCCCCCCACCCCCATAGTTAAGTGACTATTATTTTAATACAGGTCAAGTATTCCTTATCCAAAATGCTTGAGAATAGAAGTATTCCAGATTCCCAATATTTTCAGATTTTTCATATACATAATGAAAAAGATTCTTGGGGGATGGGACCCAAGTCTAAACATGGCATGATATACTTTTCATACACAGAGCAGAAGGTAATTTTATACAGTCTTTTTAGTATACCTTCATTTTGACTGTTACCCATCAAGTGAGGTCAACTGTGGAATTTTTTACTTGCATCAGGTCCATGTTCAAAATTTTTCAGATTTTGGGGCATTTCAGATTTTGGAAATTTGCATCAGAGATATTTACCCTTTATAATATTTTATTTTCTGTAGTGCATTACAGTTGCAGTAAAAACCTGCACTGGCTTTTAGTGCAGTTTCAGTTTCTGTAGTGCAATTGCTCATGTTCTTCTCTTCACATGAGTCATGATGTTTGCTTCATTTTTCCCTTCTGTTTTAAGAATGTGTCTTATTCATACTCCTTCCAAGAGGGCAGTTATTTCATTGGCTAGAGTATTCTGCTCTATATATAAGATTCATTTGAGCAATGAGGCTGTTGTTCTATGCATCAGCTTCTTCTGCTGGAGGTTTTATATTTTAATCAAGGTGTTTGCCATCTTTTATTTTTTAAAAAAATCTGTCTTGTTGCCACCAGGTACTGGTAACCTCAGTGGCAATGACTATAGTGTAAGGTCAGCAGATTTCAGAGTTCTGAAAATGTGTTGAGATAATGTGTAGCTCTATAACTACAAAGTAATGCTGAATTTGAACAATTAAGCAGACTTTTATAAGGCAAATTTTATAAATAGCATAAAATTAATTGACAAAATTCTGTCCTCTTCCCATGAATCTAAGATGCCATCAATTTAAAAAAATCCAACTGATTTAGAGATGTTTAAAGCAAAATAGTATACATCTTACAGTGAATGAAATACAGAAGAAAAAGACCTAGGACCATGCCTCACACATCTGTCTGGAATATGTTAGTTCTTTTAGAATGTAGTCACTCATTCAGATTTATTTAATTGATATTTTTAAACTCACCTTAAGATAAAAAATGTTAGAAGGGCTTTCATTATCAATAGCTTGGCCCTCCTTTCATAGTTGAGAAAACTGCTATTTCTTTAAGCTAGGCAACTAAGCCAAGATCATACAATGATAGTGGCAATAGGTCTTTCTTTGCTACTCAAGTACCAGCAACATGAGCATCCCTGGGAGTTTGTGAGAAATGCAGAACTACAGGCCCCACCCTCAAGCTCCTGAACCAGGTTTGCATCCTAACAGGATCCCTGTGATTCATACACATTGCATTTCTGAAGCTCTGGTTCAGTGTTCTCCAACTAAACTTAATCCTTGACTTCACACAGATCTACCTTTTGACTGAATCACTTCATTTTCTGTATTCCATCTGCACCTCCTGTCTTCGGGGACTTCAGCACACAACATACATACCTTTGTCCACCCATATCACTTCCTTGCAAAAGCTGTCAGGGCACTTGCCTCTTCTTTCCACCTGGATCCTGTTAACTGTAATTTGTCCCTAGCCTCCTCCATTCCCTTGCCCCAGGGCTGGTGCCTCCTGGAGAGGTGTGACAGAGCAGGACACTCTCTTCTGGCCTCCTATCTTCAAAGTTCCTTGCACCTCTTCCCTGTGTCACAAAGGAGTGCAAGAAGAGGCCACAGTTAAAAGCCTCACCTACATGACAGGGGACACTCCTCTGTCTCTAAGAAGTCATGACCTCTCTCTGGGGCACCCAGACCTATGCCTCTCACCTGAGTTTCCTCTGTGCTCCAGACTGTTCATATGTTTGGCTGGCCGCTTGATAACCTCACTGTGATATCTGGAAGGGATTTCAAACCTGTGTCTAAAACAAAAGGCTTCAGACCTCCCCATCTCCCTACCCACCCCTGGCCCTAGCTGTTTCTTTCTCAGTCTTCCCCATCTTGGAAAATGATAGCAGCATTTTTGTTTTACACTATAATATTCCCAGTTGCTCTAGCCCCATGCTTGAATGTGTTCATTTATTTATTTCTACAGTCACCACTGTAGTCCATGCTGCTCCTTGCTCCAGATTGTTCTGATTCTGGTCTTATTTCTACCCTTTCCTGCCCAGCCCCTACAACAACCAGAGTGATATTTTTAAAAATGTAAATTGGGTCATACCATTTTCTGGCTTCAAAATTCTTAGTGGCTCCCCATTCTACTCAGAATAAAATCTGTGTCCCTATGGGAGCTGGCTACCTACCTGTTGCACCAAGCTCCTCATAACCTTATCCTCGCTTTTCTGTTCCAGTGTCTTTTCTGTTTGAGGAATGAGCCAGGCTCCTTCTTGCCTACATCCTTACTGCTTGCTGTCTTTCTGTGCACAATACTCCCCCTGGATCTGTGCATAGGTGGTTCTTCCTTCTTCAGCAGAAGGCTTCAGTTCAAACACCTTTAGCTCCTCAAGTCCTTGACTACATGTCCTTGACTAGGGATACCCCACCAAGTTATTCACATCAGTTTGCCTTCACTATCTTCTCACACCTGGAATTATTCTGTATATATAATATTTTAAAAGCATCATTTACCTCCCCCATTAGAAGGTGAGCCCCATAGAGGCCATATCTCTCCTTTTATTGCTTACTTCCAGTGCCCAGCAAGTGCCTGGCTTTCAGTAAATATTTACATAATTAAATGAATGAGTCAGGTGGAGAGCCTGGGTGTTTGATGCTCTTTTAACATACATGCTCCCAGAGGTCAGCTTCAGCAGAGCTCAGGACCTGGAACCAAGAGCAGGTGGATTTAAATTTTGGATAGACACCCACCAGTTGTGTGACCTTAAGGAGGTTCTTGACTGCTCTGTGCCTTGATATGTTCACTTGTAAAATGGCAGCAACAGTGCCCATCTCACAAGATCGCTTTGAGGATTAAATGGAAAGATGCATTAAATGAGAGAGTATACGGCCCTAGCACATTTACTGTTGTATGCTGTTATATTGAGTTGTCTCTTAAGCTCTGTGTCCCGCATTTGGCTCAGGATGCCTAATTTTTATAAAAAGAAGTGTGTCCCACATATTGAGACCTCTTTTGAGTGTCGGTTATCTGGTAGGCAGCAAGTGTTTAATGGTGCAATATGGTCGCGCTCTTTCTCTCAAAGACTTTGTGCTGTAGTCAGAGGGCTAAGTAAACATATAAGGAGCTGAAATCATAGGATGACATTCTGAAAGAATGAGCCATTGAGTATACAAGATGCTGGAGGACCTGCCAGGTGCCAGGCACTGTAGTAGGTCCTGACTTCTCCATGTCAAAGGCAGCACAGAAGGCATAGCCATAGCTGCGCGGATTGGGCCAGGCTGGCTTCCACCAGTTCTGTTACCAGGTGACTTTGACAGGTGCTCACCTCTAGACCTCTGGCTTTACTAACCTGTAAAGCAGGGGTGTTGGGCTCCATGATAATGAGACTAATTTTTATGAGAGGCTTTTGGGATTATTCTTCTATAGTTTATAGCTGATAATTTGTTCTTACTTGCATGCAACCTGGGCTCCTTTCCTTTCTCTTTTTAATTTTGAGAGAAGTGTCAGACCTAACAGAAAAGTTACAGAACATCACAAAGATGTCCTATATTCTCTTCATACAGATTTCCCAAATACTAATGTTTTGTCTCATTTGCTTTTTCTTTGTATGTATAAATATTTTTCCTGAAGGCATAGATATGCTGTTTCTTTGCTTACAGATACTTTAGTGTGCATTTTTCCCCAAATAAGAACATTCTATGTGATCCCTGTATAGTGTTCAAGGTGAAGAATTAACACTGATGCAATACTGTACTCTACAAACTCTATTCTCAACTCATCAATTACCTTAATGTTCTTTATAGCTGTAGAGAAACTGTTCCCTACCCCTGAGATCCCATCCAGATCACATCTTGCCTTGTGATGTCATGTCATGTCTTTAGTCTTTTTTAATCCAGAGCAAAATAAATTTACTTGTATTTATTTGCTTTTCTTTGATGATTTTGGCTCTTTGTTTTTCTTTTTCATTTTTTTTAAACTAAGGATTGAACCCTGGGTACTTTACCACTTAGCTACAGCTCCACCCACTCTCTTTTTTAAAAATTTTGAGACAGGGTCTCACTGAGTCACTGATGCTGGCCTTGAACTTACAATCCTCCTGCCTCATCCTGTCAAGTTGCTGGAATTACAGGCGTACACCATCCTGCCTGGCATGATCTTGACATTTTTAATTTTTTTATTTTTTCGGTGCCAGCGATTGAACCCTTCCATGGTGCTTAACCACTGAGCTACACCTCCAGCCCTCTTTATTATTTTATTTTGAGATAAGGTCTCACTAAGTTTCAGAGGCTGGCTTTGAATTTGCACTCCTCCTGCCTCAGCCTCCTGAGCCACTAGGATTACAGGCATGTGCCACTGCATCCTATCTCTTGACATGTTTAAAGAATGGAATATCCTTCACTGTGGGTATCTGTTTGCTCATGACTGGGTTGAGGCAGTGATTTGGGGAAGGAATGCCACGTAACTGCTGCATCCTTGGCACAGCCTCTTTATCTCATGACTGGTGTTAACTTTGGTCAATGGGGTAGTGTGGGTCTGTCAGGTTCTCCACAGATAGGTCACTATTCTTTCTCTTGTAATTAGTAAATATTGTCTGGGGAGGTATTTTGAAACTTTCTAAATAGCCTGCTTCACATGGTACTTTCGTGCACTAGTTTTAGCAACTGATGCTCGTCTAACACTGCCCTTGCTTGTCCTGGCCTTTCCCTAGACTGCACTTCCTTGGACCTTGAGATGCTCGACAAGGACCCTCAGGACTGGATGCAGTCCCCGTTCTTCAGACTGGAATTCTATCGGTAAACATGATTTCAAGACTCATTTCCCAGAAGCTGAGGGAGGGGGAAGGAGAGTGGATGAATAAAATAGTGACATTTTACATGTCTTAATATGTTTTGTTCAGGCTCTTACAAGTTGAAATCTCCTTTCACCTTAAAGGCATTGACCTGCAGACGATTCATTCCCGCGAGTTACCAGACTGTTACATCTTTCGGAACACGGCAAGTGTCTTTGTTCTACTAAGCCACTTTCTATTGCTCCCTTTGCTTTTGTAGCTGCAGAGTATAAATCACACCACCAGCCTAGAGACGTTAGATGGGGTTGTGTTTAAAATGGGTCTAGTGACAGTTGATGGTATCCTTGATCCAGAGACCATTACCTCTGAAGAAGCAGCAAGCCCTTTCTGATTTTTTCTAACCAGATATCTGAGTGGAGTGAAGTTTTCAAAATTGGCTTTGACCTTCTGCTTTCCTGATATATCTAAAGAGATACTTCTGATAAATATATTCAGTATCTCTAGTCTTTCCCAGCTTCCAAGGAAGATCTTTGTGAGTGTTCTATCAAGGGGCAGAAACCTCCACCCCCTGGTGTGGAGGCCTGGCTGTGAGGATCTTCTCTCTTCCTTTCACCAGGCCTGTGCATTAGAAGAAGCTGCCTGCCATATGGGGAGAGCAGGCTGCCTTCTTGCCTTTGTGGTATTTCCCTTTCCTTCCTTCTTTCCTCTCTCCTTTCTTACCTTCCTTTCCTCTCTCCCTTCCTCTCATGTTTGTTAAGGGGCCAAACTGGAGGCTGAGTGGAAGTTACCCATGCTATCTTGTAGCAACACAGAGGGGTCTCCACTATGTACCAGGCATTGTACTATGCCCTACAGGCACAGTGCCCCCACCCCGAAGCTTATAGCCTGGAGGAGGGAACATACAAAATAAATAAATAGATAAGTCATTATAAATTGCCTTGTTTGGTCTCCTAGTCCATTTTCTCTGCTATGACAGTATACCACAGACTAGGCAATTTGTAAACAATAGGGGTTTATTTGACTCATAGTTTGGGAGACTGAGAAATCCAAGCTGACAGGACTGCATCTGGCGAGAGCCTTCTTGCTGTCATGACAAGGTAGAAGGCAGCACATGGGGAGAGGGCACATGAGAGAGCAAGAGGGGGCCACTTTTGGGACAGCTACCTGCCCCCATAGTAATGACATGAATCCATTCATGGGGACAGAGCCCTCATGACCTAGTCACCTGTTATTAGGTCCCCTCCCCATCACTGTTGCACTGGGGATGAAGTTTCCAACCCGCGGACTTTTGGGGAGACACATTCAAGCTGTAGAATGTGGTAAGGAAGGTTGGTTCTGGATGAGATCATGGTTAACTCCCTGAGCTGGGTGGGCAGGGCTGCCTCGGGACCCTCTGGAGGACAAGGACAGAGGCAGGAGAGAATCAGGGAGGAGCAGAGCCTGCAAGGATGGGTCACATATGGCTTTGTCATGACATGAGCAGCAGTGAGGGCTTTATGTTTTTGTTTAGTTCTTTGGCTTTATGGTTTTGTTTAGTTCTTTGGCTTTATGGTTTTGTTTAGTTCTTTGGCTTTATGTTTTTGTTTAGTTCTTTGAACTTTGCTGAAGTTTCCAAAGGCTCCAGGAAGTAAGTTAGAGGCTCTGCTAGCAGAAATGGAGACCGTTTGCCAGGGTCAGTGGAGGCTATCATAGCTGACAGGCGTGGAAGTGGGTTGGTCTGACTTAGCTCTCGAGCTGTGGCTGGTCTTAGTGATTTTTTAGATTACCCAGAACTTGGCTTGTGTTCAGGGATGCTCAGGTGTCTGGGTTTGGTCACCTATACATTCAGCTCTCCCAGCTCTTTTCTTTGGATTTATCAATGTGTTTACCCTAAGAACTCTTTGGCATGTATCATGTATAAACCTTGAATGATTTATATGACTGACTTGGGTTCTATAATATGGAAAAGCAAGGGCACTAGGACATTTTAAGTTCAGCCTGCGGCCCTGGAACAAATCTGTAATTTCTGAAAGCATTGCATATAGGTCTTGAGGCAAACAGAAAAAGAATTTTCAGTCTAATAAAACCCTATGATTTTATGCCAACAGGACAGAATTGAAGCAAATGCTTTTAAATGCCATTCTGTGTAGCTGGGCCCAGTGGTGTATGCTTATAATCCCAGTGGCTCAGGAGGCTGAGGTAGGAGGATCACAAACGCAGAGCCTGCCTAAGCAATTTAGTGAGGCCCTAAGCAACTTAGTGAGATCCTATCTCAAAATAAATAATTTTTAAAAAAGGGCTGGGGATGTTGGGGATGTGGCTTAGTGGTTAAGCACCTCTAGGTTCTATCCCTAGTACCCAAAAATAATTTTTAAAAAATACCATTTTGTTTAATAGTCATTGTACTATGACTAAGCAGTCATAGTCATTGTGTTCTTTTGTCAAAGATTAATGAGTTCATATTTTAGTTCCTGAGATTACTAATAGAAAGTTGTGAAAAAAATCATGTGATAAGGGCATTTTCATCAGTATATTTTTCTTTGGGTCAGCACAGTTTGGATGCACCCACTTTTTAAAGCAGAGTTGACCCAGTGAGTCTTACTTTCTGCTGAGCTATAAACTCTCAATCTCCTTGTGTCACCAGATCACCTTCGACAATAAAGCGCACAGTGGCAAAATCAAAATCTATTTTGACAGTGATGCCGATATCGAAGAATGTAAAGACTTGAACATATCTGGCTCTAGTAAGTATGCACTCTGCTTGGCCTTTGTCGATTATGGGATGGTTTTCAACACTTTATGTTGGGATTTGGAGTAGCTGAGTGGTTGATGTAGATGGTGATAGGAGGAAAGGGTTCTGGAAATCCATGTAATGAAAATTTGGTTCTGGTGTGTCTCACAGCTTCGAACTTTTCTTTCAGCAAGTGTTGATTACACATCTGTTAGAAGGTCATGTGACTTGGTGGTTAGGAGCTCCAGCTCTGGAGCCAGATGGCCTGGGTGTGAATCCAAGTCCTGTTCACCTGTGGTCTGGGAAAAATTTCTTAACTTCTCTGTCTCAGTATCTTTCTCTGAAAAAATGAGGGGTAGAATTGGTACCTACCTTCCAGGATGTCAGATATCAAAGGAATAGTACTGGAAGCAACGGTCTGAGAACAGAAATGGGTGCATATGAATTGCTGGGCCCCGTGGGGAAAAGACAAAAATGAAAGCCTTAGTGAGGGAGACTTGTGTGCTAATAAAACCTTTAGTGTGTTGCTGGTGGGTATAGGTGAGGATATTGAAAGGATGAAGGGAAAGAAAGCAAAAGATATATTTGACTGGGGGACAGAGTGGGAAATAAAATTGAAATGATTCTTGGAGAAGTTATGTTTTGATCTGAGCCTTGGACAATGGAGGAGGAGGATCAAGGCCTCAGAGCCCAGATTGTCACCTGTACAAATGTGGGGTCATCTGCTCAGTCATTATGTGAAAAACACCTCTTTATCCACATGTTTAAATGGGCTGCATGGACCCAGTCCTCTTTGCCCATGAAGGGTGGGGATGATGTCGGTGACGGATGGTCAGCATTTTTTAATTGGAAAGCTTTGTTTGGATGAACTTCATTTTAATCAGGATGAAGTAAAATGTAGAATACCTGTGGTTTCTATTTTAGATTTGTTTTTTAAAAGGTTGCTTTGTGGCCTGTACTTTTCAGCTGCATAAGACAGTCTGATGATATTGCATTTTTTAAGTTTTGGTTTTAGTAGTTCCTCCCATCAGAATGGACAGTTTTGGTTTCTTTTTAAAAGGGGTTCCTATTTCTAGCAGGCACCACTTTCACAGATTGGCACAGGTCAGATGCATATTTTCTAAGTCCTAGTATAGGTTGCATCTATTTTCTATGAAAACAAAACAAAACAAAAAACCCCTAACCTTTGTCTCATATAAAGTGTGATTAGGAATAGTTAGTATGAGGTTCAAAATGAGGGAATGAGTGGTGGGTCAAATGTGTTTTCGAAGCAGTGGCTTCCACCCAGACCACTGGGGTTTTCCTGCCTATGTGCAACACGGAGGCGCCGTGGCTCCCTCCTGTGGTCAATAAGGAGAAACACAAACCTCACACGTGAAAACAGTGAAAATTCACATGTTTTTCTCTAGAGCTGCATCCTAAGAAGCCATTCTTCGTCACTAGGAGAATACGAATTTAAAGTAAAATGGGGGGATGTGAAAGACTTAAAAATCTGAAGTTTGGAAAACAGTTTAGGAAATTATTCCCCCCTCATGTGAAACTATATGGTGGGTTGAGATTTCCCTGGTGTGGGGAGGAGGGCAAAGGCGACATCTGGTGGGCTTCTAATGCTACTTCCAAGGTGTTCCGAGTTTCTCTCGCACACATTTACCCCAGCCTCTCTTTCTTGACATTATCTGTATTATCTCAAAGCAAAATATGAGGGAATGTACCTTTTCACATACAAAACTCATGTTGACTTTTATGACTTCTGAATGTCCATTTCCATGTATGTAGGGAGAGAGGTGCTGTCCAAGGCAGAGGGAACAGAATGTGTGAAGTCCCTAATGTGAGAGGATGTAAGGAGGAGGACCAGGGTGGCCACAGGGTAGGGAAGGAGAGGGTAGTGGTTTGAATGTGTGATGCTCCCATGAAGTCTGAGAGAAGGTCAAAGTATGGTCTCATTTCCCTCTGGCACATTCTCCCTGCTACTGTGTCTTTCAGAATAAAAATCTGATTACCACTCTCCTCCTCATTTCCATTCCAAGAAGTTATTTTTTGTACATGCAGAAAATATTCATCAAATCAGTGCTCTCTACTGGGAAAGTGAACAGTGAAGCTGAGAAGCAGAAATGAGGCTTCCAGTGGTGGCATTTTAATTTTTCCTCATATTAACGGCAAACTTAATGCGTGAAACAACTTGGTCTGTCAGCCCAAATGGATCACCTTCTGTTGAATTCAATCCTACAGTAAATATTTATAAATTAATTTTAGTGCATTTATTAGCACTTTATGTATTTTTAAATGCGTGACTCTTCACACCAGGGGATTTTTCGCCTTGCTGACTGACTTCTGAGTGATTTCAATGTGATTGTTTCTGATGGTTACCATTTTTTCTAACAAGGAACAGAAGGCTCCATTTGAAGTCCTGTTTAGACTGCTCTTTTGCTTGGAAGTTATTCTCAGGTGAGATGTGGTTAGCATTCATTCTGTTTTGTTCTTTAGTTCAGAAAAACACTCACTATGTCCTGGTGTTTGATGCATTTGTCATTGTGATTTGCCTGGCATCCCTCATCCTGTGCACAAGATCTATTGTTCTTGCTCTCAGATTACGAAAGGTAAGTGTGTTTGCACTTTCTCCCTCCTATGTGGACAGGCACCCTCAGCTTGTCCAAACAGTGGACTGCTGATGTGGGCCTCCCTGCTCTTCCTGGGCCCCTTGGCTCACTTAGATTCTTTTGAGTGATGGCCCCGGAGGCACTAACCAGCCTGAGGGGTGGGAAGGAAGTACAGGTTCCAGTGATCTCAGGTGGGAATCAGATAATTATCCTGCTTAATACTGAGCTAATAAGTGCAGGTGCACAGAGGTGAACTCTTAAGCTTTTGGGTATTTCCAGAATAGATGAGACCCTTTTAAATTCAGGAGTGATCTTAAGAACAGAGTAATAGCATGTGTGAGCTTCATCTTTTGACTTAAATTCAGAGTTCATTTTGATAGGGAAGCATGGTAAATGGGTCATAATGAAATATAAAATGCTTTCTTCTGTTTTTTAAATAGTTTAAAAATTCTCTGCTGAGTTACACTTTACCTTTTTACCCTCAGGGCTCTCATAAATGTATATTCCAGCTCCTCATCAATCTTATTCTGGTTTGCGGCATATGTGTAAATTCCTACTGGGGTCAGGGGAAATGGGAAGTCATTGAAATTACCATTTGTGGAGCAAGTAAAGAGTCTGTTCTGTTTTCCTTGATCTTGATTCAGCCAACTTATTTCGTTAACATCCATCCATCTCTCTTACTGCCCTCTAATCCTCTTTATATATTGAATCCATGGTTAAGGTCTTGTCTGTGCCACAGCCAGGGGGAAGACACTGGGAACACACACTTGGGACTGGACTCAGTTCCCAGCTTAACCTCCCTGGGCCTCAATTCCTTCACCTGGATGACAGAACGGATAGTACCTAGTCCCAGGGTTGTCCTTGGCGTGAATGAATTGATAATATTCAAAGTATTTGGAACATATTGTGTGCAAGTTATTTTGACAAGAGTCTTCTGGACCCAGAGCATATGTGTTTAATGTTTGAGTTAATTTAGCAGCCACTCAAAAGCTTACTTACAGCTGGGGTAGATGATGAGGAAAAATGTGTGCCGCGATCCCCACTGTGAAATGGAGCTATTGAGTTGGGAAGGGTATGCCACATCATTTTACAGGAAAGAGCCCTGTTTGCACCTGTCTTCTGCTTCCAGAGGACAATGTGATTTGTAAAAGCTGCTTTTCTAAATGTTTGCTGTAGAGATTTCTAAATTTCTTCCTGGAGAAATACCAGCGACGTGTGTGTGATGCCGACCAGTGGGAGTTCATCAATGGATGGTATGTCCTAGTGATTATCAGCGACCTAATGACAATCATTGGATCCATATTAAAAATGGAAATCAAAGCAAAGGTGAGAACAACACATTTCAAATCTTATGTTCTTTATATTCTTCTGGACGGTGTCAAGCATTTTAAGATATAAAATCTTTACGGAGGCTGCTTTACTCCTTTTTTCTCATACCCATAAAAGTGAGGTCTCCTGTCTCTTGATTCCTCATGAAGGGAGTGAGAAACCTGGTGAAATACCAGCGACGTGTGTGTGATGCTGACCATGGCTACTGATATTCCTATGACTATCCTCCAGGAAATTTGGTGGCATCTTCAGGATAATAACTGAAGTTTGAGAAGATTGGTTGTTTGAGTCTTATTCATTCATCCATCTATCCATCCATCCATCCATTTATTGTAGTTGCAGAAGGAGCAACTGAGCCATAAACCAATCATTTCCCCTGGACATCCATCAGGAGCTGGTGGTAATGACCCATGACTATTGGGCGCCCTGACAGAGGAGGGCAAGACAGGAATACTTGCAGGTCTAGCAGTAACTGATACGTTGCAGAAATTGGTTGATTGAATCTCATAACTAGGTGATTAACTTGAAGGAGAGCTGGCTCCTCTTTCACCCAGCTCTTCTGCCCTCCATGCTATACTGCTAGTGGATCCCACCAGCCTGGCCTCCCACTACCACAGTGCCCATCTTCTCCATCCTGGCTGCTGCTACCTTCTTCAGGCCTTTCTCCTCTGGCCTGGACTGTCCCAGCAGGCTCCTTTCTGGTTTCCCATCTTCAGCCTTATTTCCCCCAGATCCATTCACCCAGCTGTCAGATTAATTTTCTCAGAGTGTCCATCTTGCTTTACCCTCCTTCCTCCCTCCCAGGCCTACTCCCCTCAGCTGGCCTCCAGGGTCTTTCTCATCCTGCTCTGGCTCTGTCCCTGGCTCTCCTCCCACTCCCACCTTGGCTCTGATCCTGCTGGTTCTCGCCATCGTGTCTGTCTGTTCAGCCTTCGTCCATTTGCCCGTGGAGCTTTCTCCAGCCTGGTCCTGAAGGTGCAGCTCTGCTTTGGGGTCACGCCCAAGAGAAGCCCTCTTCAACACGCAGAGCACTATCTCTCATTGCACTTAATATACTGTATTAGAATCGCATGTATGTGTTTGTCTCCTCAACTAGATCTGGAATTCCTTGAGAGTGGGATTAGCAGATATGTTAGAGTTTGCTTTCACAAGTAGCTGAATTGTATTGTTTGATATTTAACAAACACCATCAGCTTGTATTCTTTAATGCCTAGATTTGTCAAGAATGCTATTTCTATTTCAGGATATTTGGGAAAAAATCAGTTCAACCAGTTGAAATACTAAAAGGAAACAAGAAACAAACATTTGGAACTGCATTCAATTTTTTGCATTCTTTTTTTTTTTTTTTTTTTTTAAATTTTTTTTTTTTAGTTGTTGATGGATCTTTATTTTATTCATTTATTGTTTATATGTGGTGCTGAGGCTCGAACCCAGTGCCTCATGCGTGCTAGGCAAGCGCGCCACCACTGAGCTACAGCCCCAGCCCAATTTTTTGCATTCTTTTTAAAAACTTCTAGTAGCACCTATAGAGAAACAGAGAACATTCTTTCCAATCCATTGAAAGTGAAGTAAATGATTAACTGCATTTTTTTTTTTATTCCTTAGAATCTCACAAATTATGACCTGTGCAGCATTTTGCTTGGGACATCTACGCTCTTGGTTTGGGTTGGTGTCATCAGATACCTGGGGTATTTCCAAGCATATAACGTAAGCATTTGATGCTGGGAGGACCACTGTGGTTGGGTGGGACTCATTTCTTCTTTGAGTTCCATAGCTACTTTTTTATTTCCCCCATTCTGTTAATTTTCTTATTTTTTTCAGGTGCTCATTTTAACTATGCAAGCCTCATTACCAAAAGTTCTCCGGTTCTGTGCCTGTGCTGGCATGATCTATCTGGGTTACACTTTCTGTGGCTGGATCGTCTTGGGCCCATATCATGAGAAGGTGTGTAGCACTCACTCTTCCCTCTGCACCTCAGGCCTTTGGATGCTTGATGACGGGTTTGTAGCACTTGCCTTCTAAACATTCTTTCCCAGCATGCACCTGTGATGTCAGTAAGTGGGTATCTTTGTCCTGGTTTTGTATCTCTTTTCCTTTTGGAGAAATTGAAGTGACTTTAAGATATTGAAACAAGAACTGCGAAAGTCTGGACAGTGTGTGTTCTAGTTGTCTGTAGTGGGCTTGAGGGGTCATGCATTCACCCAGCTGATCATCGCGCAAGAAATGTTTGGGTACAAGATCACTATAGTAAAAGTAAAAACAAAGTGAGAAAAATTATTATAAAATCATTGTACTTTAAAGTATTGGGGTTTTCATCCACACTGGTTGAGGAAAATGAAGGTGATTGATAAAGATTGCCTGAAGGGCCATTTCATTTCTGGACAGAAATGAGAACCATCTTTGTGAGTACCATCTTTGTGCTGTGTTAAAGATCAGAATCTGAGTCTCAAACTATTACTGAGTTTCAGTCAGCATCATGAACTCTGAAAGTCCAAGTTATGCTAAGATATTCTTGCTTTAAATTGACAAAGTTAAGCTGGGCGTGGTGGTGCAAGCCTGTAATCCTAGCACTTAGGGAGGCTGAGACAGGAGAATCGTGAGTTCAAAGCCAGCCTCAGCAAGGCGAGGTGCTAAGCAACTCAGTGAGACCCTGTCTGTACATAAAACACAAAATAGGGCTGGGGATGTGGCTCAGTGGTCGAGTGCCCCTGAGTTCAATCTCCAGTACCAAAATAAATAAATAAATATATAGATAGATAGATAAATAAATAAATAGACAAAGTTGATGTATCAGGAAACAAAACTAGGTTAAGTTGGATCTTGTTTTCAAACCACAAAAGTAAAAGGAGAAATGTAAATTTTTCTTCATATCTTAAGTTTTTCTTCCACAGGCCCATGGCTGGAATCACAGCAGCTAACACTTGCTGCCTGTGTTGGGCACTATACTGGACATTTCTGTGTTCTTTCTTATTGCATCCCCACAACTGCCTGGTGTACTAGTATCCTCAGGCACTCTACAGGGGAAAAGAGGCCAAAATGCAAAAGATTGCTTCCAAGTTTGTGTAACAGTGCAACCCTACGTTTTCACCACGATTAGCTGCATTAAACAAAATATGTGATCCACTCTGGTTGTAGGCTGTTCACAAAGAGGAATTTATCCTTGAAGCTCAAGCCTTCTCTGTTATCCAACCAAAATAAAACCTAGTAAATTGGTACACACAGGCTTTCCTCTTTAAATGTCACGCTATGTGCAAAGGGAATTACTATTTTTCCTATTTGAGACACTGTATAATTAGCAAAGAGACAACTTCTGGGTTAATAATAAATATTGATAATCTTATTGCTTTTCCAATTCCACGTCACTGCTTTGAAGGTGACTCATGAGTAAAAATTGTTCTCTGATATGATATCTCTGATCTGGAGAACTTGTTGTCTTCATGCCTGGGAGAATTTACATTTTTCTTCCTTACTTTCCTCAAGCTCTGAGAACATCTCCATCTCTTTGTCACTAGAGGGCGGTGTTGTACTGTGTGGAATAGATACTGAGCCTAAGGATTTGACTTTGATCCATTGGCCCAAGACCTCAGGAAAAAGGGTCCCATTTCCTTTGTTTCCCCACTCCGTCTTCCTTACTCCATCATTATTCTGTAAGATGCTCAATTAATGTTACTTGAATTTTACTAAATGGTTAGCATTTTCAGATGTTCTTTGTTAGGCCTGGTATCCATGTTCTTTATCTCCCTTACTGTGCAAATCCTCCTAAGTTATCTTTCTGTCACTGTCAAAAAATACTGATAGAATCAACTTTTAAGGAGAAAAAGATTTGTTTTGGTTCAGCTTCAGAGATTTCAGTTCATTGTTACTTGACCCTATTGCTTTGGGCCTGTGACAGGGGAGTACATCATGGCTGAATGCATGGCAGAGGAGGTCTGTTCTCATGGCAGCCAGGAAGGAAAGAAGGAGAGGAGAAGGTTCTGGGGTCCCAGGAACCTCTTCAAGGGCACACCCCGATGTGCCCTAACAGCCTCCCACTAGGCCCCACACCTAAAGTTTCCACCTTCTCCCAATAGTGCACAGGCTAGCAACTTGACCTTTACCACGTGGGTCTTTGGGGAACGTTTGAGATTAAAACTGTAGTACTTTCCTTTCCCTTCTCTGTGGGAAAATATGATTATCCTTTTATGGAAAATAGGAACCTTAATATATTAAATTTTTCTGGGATTACCCAGAAAGTAAATGGATTCAAACCCTGATGTGCCTGACTTCCATGCAAATGCTTTGACTGGTGCCTGTAGGGCTTTTCTTGATATTATCTAAAACAGACCATTATGAAAGAGCATTTAGTTTGATCCAAAGAACAAGGTGGTACTTCTACATCAACAGTGAGAGAAAAGCCCTGACAGGAATCAGTCTTACTCTCTTGATGTGTGTCAAGATCACCTAGTAGAAAATTAGGTTATTTGCTTGATGAGCCTGACTTCATTTCCATATGTCCAGTTTTGTCCTTTCAAGGGATCTAGGTCAAATTAGGTTGCTCTTGGCCAGCACTATTCAATAAAAATGTGACATAAACTACAAATGGGAGTCATGTACACTTTAAAATATTCTAGTAGCCATACACACACACAAAGTAGAAACAGATGAAATTAATTGTAATTATATTTAATTAAATCTAGTATAGCCCAAATATTTTTAGCATGTAAGCAATGTAAAATATTAAGACAGTTTACATTCCTTTTTTTTTTTCAATACTAAATCTTTGAAATCTAGTGTCTATTTTGTCCTCATTGCACATCTCAATTAAGACAAACTACATAGTAGGTGCTCAAGAGTCACATGTGGCAGGTGGCTCCCATTTTGGTCATTATACCTGTATACACATTTCTCATTTCATGTCAGCTTCTCTGTCCCCCTTGGGGAATACAGGCATGAGAGGTTTCTCTAGGGTTTCCCAGGTCTGTTTATGGCATCTTTTTCTTATCTTTAGCTAGGCTGATGACTAGGAAAATTTAGTCCAGTCAATTCAATAAATGTACAGGTCAGGTTCTGAAATTTAGTGTTTTTCTGATCCATGTTGCTGCTACTTTTAATCTGAAGTTTGAAAATGTTACTACTTCTGGTACCACCACTCCTAAATTAATCCAAAGTGTCTGAATTTTCAGATTCTTCAAATAGCCATTGAATCAGAGGGATCTTCAGTGTTAGCCAAAACCCTGAAGAGCTGAGCATCACAGCAAGCGTTTTCTACTGTTTAAAATCATAGTAACTTTAAGGGTTAAAGCTAATTCTTTCTTTAAAACAAGCAAACAACTCTAAAGAGGAGGTATCAGGAAACTTATAATTTGATGCTACTGTTTGGTAGCTGGAGTCCCACGACATTTTAGCTTCCTGTCTTCCTGTTAGACATCTAATTTCACTGGTTCAACTGAAGGGGAGCAGAGGTACAAAAAGTGTCCCGTCGATGTTCATTTCTAGCACTAATGGACTTTGGCACCAGGCCTTTTCAAAATGTCTGGGCACAGAAAGCTAAAGACTGTTGATGTTCTTCCAGACCTCATTTTGAATTATTAAACATTACACTAATGTGGCTTTTATAGTCCAGGGACTTTTTTTTTTTTTTTAATTTGAGGAATGAATAATAGTCTTGCATTGTCCACATTTTACAAATGAAAAGATCAAGACATTGAAAAATTTTGGATTTTGCTGATGCCATGAATAAAATTGTGCAAACCTTATATTATACCTTCATGCTTCCAAGGCCTCTGGTTTTAGCCAAGTACCTCTTAGTCAAAAGAAAAGATAATCAGTTAAAAACATATTATCTAAATGTTGCATGAGATTCTGGTCATCAGCTCTTGAAGCAAACTTTTATATCATTCTCCAATATAAGCTGTTGCAAATTATGTTTGTATTTAAATGAAAGTTCTTTTTGGCTGAATCACAAAATCATCATTTATGAAATGAATGTTTGGGTTTGCAGTGTGGTCGTGTAGAAACTACGGGGACTTTTTATGGAAATACCCATTTAATTTTTATTAAATGTCCACAGTGCCCCAGACTGTCAGTTTCTTCTAGACTGAGCTCTTGGGAGGCAGGAATTATGGCTTATTCTCTAGGTTCCCAGTGTCTAGCCTCAAGACAGGTGGCAGGTGCCCAAAAAGTTTTATTGAAAGACAGATAGCAGTACCTACTTTCCAGGGTCTTACAAGCTCTCATAAACCAAAATGAGCTGAGTGTGGCGAAGCACACCTCTAATCCCAGAGGCTCTAGAGGCTGAGGCAGGGGGATCCTGAGTTCAAAGCCAGCCTTAGCAACTTAGCAAAGCCCCAAGCAACTCAATGAGATCCTGCCTCTAAATAAAATGCATAGAGGAATAGGGATGTGGCCCTGGATTCAATTACTGGTATCCCCCCCACAAAAAAACCCCCACCAAAACAGTGCCCTCTAACTGCAGTCCTTCTAATTGGAAACACATTATGATGTTACTTTGTGTGTATGTTAAGCTCATTTATATGGGGTTAGGCCACTGAAACTAACTCTGATATATAGCCAATTCTTATAATACGGAAATGGCAGGGAATTCACTAATTTATTTGGTCCCTGTTTTAACTTTTTAATAATATAAAATAATTCTTAGGTGTGCATAGGAGGGAGAGGTATAACGGTCATCAATAATATTAATGTTGAGGAAAATATTGTGCCTAGACTGAAATTAAGTAACTGCATAGAAAACTAAGAAACTAATATGGTAGGTACTGACCAATTAGCTATTTATAGTTCTGAAACCTAAAGCACAAACCGTTCAGTTTTTGAATCTAAAGAAAGGAATTGACCACATTCTTAAAGAAACATTGAGGAATGCAGTGCTGCCGGAGTGGTTACTGACATCTATAGAACCAGCTTTAATTTCACTCGTGGACAAGAGGAAAATATTTACACTAGGAATTGCCTCTCCTTTTTTTAAATTTTTTTTTTTTAGATATTGATGGACCGTTATTTTATTCATTTATTTACATGTGGTACTGAAAATCAAACCCAGTGCCTCACACATACTAGGCAAGTGCTCTACCACTAAGCCACAACCCCAGCCCAGAACTGCATGTCTTACTGGGAAATAACCTGCACATTAAGTGCACTGCTCACCTGGATGTTCCCTACAGGTCTCTATGGAGAGCATCTATAAGCTAATTCTTCAAAGTTGTTGATTTATATAAGTGTGTGTGTGATTGTTGTTTGGGGTATATTTGAGTACCCTCTTCTTTGGCCACCAACTTCACCTGCCCAATCCAGCCATGGGACAGGAAATGTAAGACATGGTGTTTCTTAATAGGGATAAAAAAAAAAGGACATAAAAGCATTCAACAATCATTCATAGTTTGCTCTGTAGTTCTTGCTGATACAGAGAGCAGAGAAATAGATTAATTTCAGTCTAAGCACAATATTTCTATCTTGAAATAGACTTTGAATTAGTCCTTGAACTTTGACCTGAAGGAAAATACATGAGATGAAGAGAATAAACCCCATGAGGACAAGACATAGAAGTGAGCGTGGTGCTGTTGGGAGGAGACAAACAGAGGATGTTAATATTGACAGTGAAGGGACCCCAGCGAGGCCAGTGAGACCTTACTCCAGTCTTCTTGGTTGGGTTTTTACCTTGCATCCAGACTTTGTCTAATCTTAAGCAAGAGAAATGACTTAAAAGCCATCTTCTATGAAGTTTAGGTTTCACTGCAGCTTGGACTATAGGGTGAAGAGGTTTGAGTGAAAGACACTTCCTTGGAAGTTTCCGTAATAATCCAGTTATAAATGTTGATAATCCGAGTGGAGTAAAAAAGGTGGATCAGAGAAACGTGTCAGAAGAACAGGCCTTAGGAGATTAAAGGGAAGGAAGATCAATTCCACACATAGTTTTAAGTACTTGACTATTTTGGAGTAAATGATTCCTTGGCAGGAGATTGGATTTAATGACAAAAATCAGGAAGTTTGGAAGGAATGTCCCTTTTCCTGGTTAGGGTGGTGGGAGGTTTATTTTGTTGCATGTGAAGTACTGGTATAACTCCCGAGTGAAGATGTCCTAGACATTTATCAAGGGCTTGCGAACCCCCACAGCCACACTGAATTAATGACCATGCAGGCCCTTGCCCCTAAGGGTAGAAGAAGCATGGGAACTTGGTTCATCTGTTTCTTAAAACTATATTGTTGCTGGGGATGTAGCTCAGTGGCAGAGCACTTGCCTTGCATATGCAAGGTCCTGGGTTCAGGCTCAGCACCGAAAAATAAAAAATCTGTATCATCTTTTGTGTACTAGGTCATTATTATTCTTTAGGCATCTAATGTTTAATCCTCTGGCTCTAGAGACAAGCCCATTAAGCACTGCTGTTTGTTTTTAGAGCATATGGCAAAGTTTGTCAACTATTCAAATCCAGGATGGCTGACAAGGAGGTTCCAAGTTTCCATGGTGTTCCCCATGGGCTCCTCAACTCCAGGTGCACACCTCCAACTAAACTACCTAGCATGGATGTTTCTATGTGGCACCTCAGACTCACCTTGCCTGAACATGAGCCCTTCAATAGTCCCTTCCCTCAACCCTGCCCCAGATGCACCTTCCCCACCTCTGATCAGGG
Organism: Xerus rutilus; assembly: GCA_028644305.1. Lineage (NCBI taxonomy): Eukaryota > Metazoa > Chordata > Mammalia > Rodentia > Sciuridae > Xerus > Xerus rutilus. The sequence continues at coordinate 64,739,861 of CM053400.1, read as the reverse complement.
GCTCTCCCATCTTACTTGGACTTCTATTGCCTCTGACTGGCATCCTGCCCTGGACTGTTCCTGTTCTAAGAGATCTTCTGTGTGCTGTTGGTTACTCTGAGAAATGCAGATCATGTTCCTCCTCTGGTTTGAATTTATTTTACTTGCATTTAGTTACAGACTGGATTAAGCCTGAAGTGTGTAGAGAATCCAAGGAGGCCCTGTGCAGTGTGATGCGGACATCCCTCTCCAGTCCCTGCTCCTGAGGCTCAGCGCCATGCTTCTCCATGGTCACTGAGCACACCTTTCCCCTATACTCTCACTGGGGAACTACGCAGCCTTTGGTCCTGGTCCTGGTCTGAGGGCCACTTACCATGTATGGCCCACCCCTGCTGTGCCACAGGGCCTTATCATGCTTCTTGGCTGTGTGGCCTGTCTACCTGGTAGTGGGAAGTACTATAATTAACCTTGTTTAGTTATTTCTCCTTCAATACTTCCTGCCTCTTGACAGCCTTTAGTTTTTAATATGCTAAAATTCCCTGGACCCATAATTGGAAAGTTTATAGGGAAACCTTGTACTTAGCAAAGCTTTTATTCTTGTATTATGCTCCAGCGTCTTACATATGTTGCTGATGTTAATGTGCAACTACCATAGTTCTTCAGAAAGCACTTTAGTAGACTGTAGCCTTAAAAATGTTAACAGCTTAGATCCAGTAACAGGAAAAAACATCATGCATAGAAATGTTCATTACATTGTTCTTTATGAGAGCAAACCTGGAATGTCCAGTGGTCAGAAAGTAGTTAAATCTGGCATGTCCAAGAAATGACCTGTTAGATAATAAGTGCTCTTGCTGTATGAATAAGATGCTCTGTTAAATAGAAAAAAAAATCAGGATCCAAATTTGATGAAGTAACCATGGATATATACAAAACGCATGGTAAAAAAGCTGAAGGAAATGTCAAGAGATCATCTTTGAGAGTGTGGAGTGGGTGTTGAATAATGTTTTTCTAGTTTTTGTGGTGTTTTGTCTTAAAATGAGCACATTACTTCTACAAATGACAAAAACAACTTTAAGAAAACCAGTGGGCACCTCTCTGCTTCAGCCTACTCTGTCTCAGAAGCTGATCTCCTTTCCCCCTGCAGTTTGAGAACCTGAACATAGTTGCTGAGTGCCTGTTTTCCCTGGTCAATGGTGACGACATGTTTGCAACCTTTGCTCAAATCCAGCAGAAGAGCATCTTGGTGTGGCTGTTCAGCCGTCTGTACTTGTATTCCTTCATTAGCCTTTTTATATACATGATTCTCAGCCTTTTTATTGCACTTATTACAGATTCTTATGACACCATTAAGGTAAGTAATTATCGATATTTGCTACCAAAAAACAAAAAACACCCCACTACAAATTGTGTATAGATTAGAATATAGGAAAATATGTTTTACTTGAAATATGCTAATTTTATTTAGATTTTGAGGACCTATAGAAAATACATTTTTAGATGCTGGAAAATAATTTTGAATATGCGTTTAGGACAATGTCCCTTTTACCCAGACCTGGTGTGTTGGTTTGTAGGTATAACAGAAAAGAGAAAGGATATAGGAAAGGAGATGAATCCAGTAGCTGGGCAGCTCTCTAGGCACTGATGGACACAGTTGCCTGCATGGCTACCTGAAACTTAGGTGTTGGGTGGTAAATTTCAGGGATGAGAGATGATTGCCACCCTGACCACTGTCCAGAGATTGCTAGACCATATGCTGGATGATTTGGCCACTTGCGTGGTAAAGTGGCCAAATCTGCTTAGCTTGGACCTTCCTAAGCCACCTGATGTGTACCATGTCCTTTTGGACTGGGCCTACTTCAATGGCTCTAGTTTGAGGGAAATTGGTGCTGGCACCTCCACAACAGATGACTGTGCTTGGAAGACCCCTTTAGGGCCAATGCCTGAACAACACTGGGTACCATGTTGGCACCTTTAGGTGCTGTCCTCTGTTTAACCCTTCCCCAGACTAACTCAGAAGAAATCCAGGTATTGACTTAGTGGGGATTAGTGTATGTGTGTGTGTGTGGAGGGGGTGGTAGTTGGCTCTCTCAACAGGACATGGCTGAGGGAGAAGAGCTGCATGCTCTTACTGTGGAGGTTCATATCCTTGAGTGGCAGTGTCCCTATGCATGGGCAAGCCTCTTGTTGAGGTGGATGACCCCCTAAGTGTGAGGGGAAGGGGTCCTAGTCCTAGGGTCTTTCTTTCTTCTTGGGAAAATCTACTTCCTTCTATCCCAGTTGTCAGTTTCTCAGGCAGATTCTACCTTGGTAGGGTGTGGAGTGGGAGATCTTATATAGTCTTGCAATTAGCATTCTAGCTTTAGACCTTTGACTATTTCTCTCCCTGTTTTTTTTTTTTTTTCCTGGAATTTTCCTTTAGATTGTTCTCTGTTCCCATGGTGGCCCTGGTGTGGCTGTTCTGGGACTGACAGATTAATTCATCATTGTTAATATCACTTCTTGGATCTGAGCTTGCACTGTGGGAGACTTTTATTTTAGCAAAGGTGAATTTGGTTTGTTGACAAAGGGAGCAATTTCTCATGCTCTATAAAGAGGGTAACAGCATTCTGTGCTTTTTTAAAGAAATACCAGCAGAATGGATTTCCTGAAACAGATCTTCAGGAATTCCTGAAGGAATGTAGCAGCAAAGAGGAGTGTCAGAAAGAGTCCTCGGCCCTCCTGTCCTGCATCTGCTGTCTGAGGAGGTCAGTATTGTGTTAAATCTCCACCATCCAGAGGTGAGCTTCTCCATTGCCTTAGGAAAGGGTCATTCCTAGATTAACTCTACATTCTGGAATGAATTTGTTGTGGAAGATATTTCATCCTTCATTTCTTTCCTCCCAAAATTGACTTTTGAAAGGAATTATTTTTTTGCAAAACAGGGTTGTATAGAAAGCTAAATGACATGATTGCAATCTCTTAGAAATATAATGAGACCCATTTACAGAAAGACATGAATTAGATCCCTAAAGTGAAGAGGCAGGACTTTCAAGTGGCCACAGCAAGAGGTCAAAATCAAGAACTCTTGATTTTGGAGATGGATCTCTGGAAATGTCAAAGGCATTTTCCCTTCTTATAGTTTATGGTACAAATTGAGAAGAGCAGTAAACCTGTGGAGGAAGCTCTTTGGAGAGTTGTGCTTTGCTTGCTATTGTTTGGACTCTTAGGAAAATGGCCTCAACCTCAGTGGACAAAAGGTATCACACTGTGGTTTGGGGTCTAGAATTGGGGTCAAACAAGGACAGTTTTCTTAAATGTTCCCAAGTGTGTTTTCATCAGAAGTCAGGAGTGGGAGTTTTTAACTTAAAGTATACCCTACCCATGTTTTTTGAGAAGGATTCTCTAAATCAAATTCCTAAGGAAGATGGGAGAAGGTAATTGCCACTTAAAACCTCAGGATGTATTTTTCTGTTAATCAATTCATACTGTATCTTGGGATTTGAAATGATATGATTGAGCATATCCAAAGAATGTCTGGTAAATATGAAATGAAGTCTTCTAAGAAGAGTTGAATCTTCACAAAATCACATTTCATCCTCTCTGAGCATTAAATTGTTGCTGTGGAAACTGAGATAAAAGGAAAATAATTTTCTTAATGGGCAGCTGCCTCCTGGGAGTTGGCCTGGGTAAGGAAAGTATCTCAGAGTTGCTTTTTTCTATTATGTCATTAAGTATAAGGGAGAAACATTCACTAGGGAACATAGTTGTGAATTCTGAAAAGTGACTGATGAGTCTATGGTGTTTACCATCTGAACCTTGGTTTGCATTATAAAGGGTCCTAGCAGGTTGTTAAATGTTTTCTTGTGCAGCCCTATGGAATAATGAAAGATTTAAAGGCTGGACTGGAAGCCTGATTGCCAAGACTGGGTATGACAGGTGAGAAGGGAGCAAACTCAGCAGACCATTGCTAAGGGTTGTTTGAAAGATGCATGATGCAAAAGAGGGCATGCCCATTGCAGGAATGAAAGAATTTAAGAGAGCAAGATAATTCACCAAGGAAAGTCAAGAGCAGAACCAAGATTATGAAAGTTTTGATGAAAGAGAATATCAAACGAGACCAAAGTAGCTGTCACCATGTTTGCCCAAAATGTGGCTGTGAGTAAAGTCAGCTAGACCTTTGTCACTGGAATCTGGGTCCCAGGGCGTTGGATGGACTCTGCAGAGAATAAGTGAGGGCCACAGGGCCTAATGGGAAGAAGTGGATCTTAAGGAGGTCTTAAGAACAAGTGACAGCTTTGACTCCATCAGTAATTATGCCCTACTGTTCTTAAAGGCTAGGAACAGAAGAGTGAATGAAATTGAGGAAGGCTGTAAATGAATAGTGAATGTTGGAGAAGACCTCCCCGAGGCAACCCAGTGAACAGAGGCACTGCAGTATAGGTGTCCAGTGCACCCTACAGACCTCATCCTTCCATCCCAGCTCTGCCTCTGGCAGGATGTGGGTGTGGTCACTTTTTTTTTTTTATATGTGATGCTAAGGATTAAACCCAGGCCAGGACCTTGGCTGTGCTATGCAAGCACACACTGAACTACAAACCACAGCCCCAGGTCACTCCTTTTCAACCAAGCAGTTCAGCAGACCCTTACACATTGATCCTCCTTTGAATTGTTGACAGAGCTCCTAACCTGATCATCAGAACCCCTGGGTTTTTGTTTGGGGATATGCCACTAATCAAGTGTGTTCTGTGACCTCTTCTCAACCTCTTGGTTCCTCCATTGGTGAGGTGGTGAGCCATCGGGGTGAGCCAGGTTGTCTCTGAAACCTCTTCCAAGAATAAAATGACATGGCTCTTTGGATAGATGCTTGGCTAAGCAGATGTAAATTAAACTTGCCTCTTCTGTCCTGCAGTGAAGGAGGGAAACCAGCCTTTGAGCCATTGATAAGGCTTTGTTAGAGAAGGGGAAAAGGAGGTCCTAAGAGATGGACAGCTGCTCACAGTTTGTTTCTGCAAACATCTACTCAGATCTCAAATAATTTAAACTGCCTTCTTAATCTGTTTTATTCTTATCTACTTCACTCACATAATTTATGTGTGCCTAGAATATGGAGTATTCTTGTTTCTTTGTAAAGGTTTTTGAATCATTGCTCTTTCCTCTTCCTCTTCCCCCTTTCTGTTACAGGAAAGGAAGCGATGACCACTTGATAGTTATTAACTAAAGTCCTTCATCTGAAGAACTAAGTGTCAGGCCTCTTCATCCAGCAGCAGTGCAAAGGGACCCCAGATTACCCTGGACTAGTGATTCCTAAAGGATTGTCTTATTTAATTGTGGATTGGGAAAGAAGAGTGACTGTCAGCTGGCTGACCATGACTGAAGTTCCAAACTTGTTGTAAAAAGATGGAGGATGAAGAATAGGCCACAGGCTGCTACGGGGATCAGTGCAATTAAACAGTAATAATGAAATTCTCTACTGATCTCTTAATTTATGACATGATGATGTTGGGATGAAAAAAATCACATTTAATAGTATACAAAACAATGATGTTGAAAGCCATGTATTTAAAGATGTGTGTTTATTGTCAGATAAAGATTTGTATCAACAGTGATTATTAGGTTCAAAGATATTTGTTAATTTGTGGCCTACACAGAAATGCCGTTGGTTGCAATACCAGATTAAGACTCCATGCTGGAGAACTATTAAACCATATAAAGTCATACTCCATTCAACAAAAAGACCTGCAATAGACAGTTCTTGATCTATTTTCCTGCAAGTTTTCTTTTTCAGCATGTTTTAAAATGACATTTGGCATAGTCAGTGGGATGAATACATGCAGATACCTCGTCACTTGTGCTAATTCCTGATTGGACACACATGACATGTGGCAATAAATTGTAGCACTGGTCACTCATTTTAACAATTGCTCTCCACTATGGTGGAGACTTAGTTTTGTTAAGCAAGGAAATATGGTATATTTTTCCTTAAATAAAATTATTTTTTATTATATCATATCACACTATTATTTATTAAACTCTAGTATCTTTTAACACTTACCTAGTAAAAAATTCAAGTCACATTTCTACTAACTACCTGCTTTAAAAAGGAGATTTCTCATTTTCTGAAAAGCAAGGAAGGAGCCACAGGGGCTAGGACATAGAAGAGAGTCAATAAGTATTTATGATAATGACTTGAGAGGTCAAGATCTTCATACATAGATTTATTTCATACTTGAGCTATCTCAGGGGTCAACAATTTTTAATTTCATGGTGAAGATTAGAACTTGAGTTGAGCAGGACCCTCATCCCTGGGTTTCCTTGGCCTCAGCCATGCCTCTCTCCCCCAAGCCCTGTCCTCTCCTTTTCCTGCTCTTCACGTGCCCACAACAGATCTAGGCAGGGGAGATCACCTGGTTCATACCACAGAAGTCCATGAAAGAGTAAGTAGCTCATGTCTATACACAGAATACTTCAATAAAATTATCATTTTAGTTAATTTTTTATGAAAATGTCAAGAGTTATGTTTAATTTTCAACCTAATGACCATTACACTGATGGTTCTGAGATCATTTGCCTGATTCTATAATCAGGTACATAATTAGACCACTTGTTAAATTCTGAGAGTAACCCTGCATACCTAGTTATGTCTCTGAATGGAATCGCCTTTCATTTAGTCTGCTGCTGTGACTGCCATTTGAATCACAAATTAACGATGGTCTTCCCAACTCATATTAGTCTTTTATTGGCTTTCATGTTTCCTTTTATTTCTTTTCCCTCCAGCTGGACAAAGCACTTTCAGGAGCAAAAATCTTTTTTCAAGGTTACCCTGCATCTTTCGAAACATTGTTTTGTCCCCTTTTAGTAATTTTCAACAGTTGTTGCTTTACCAACTGTATTCTCTGATTTTATTGAACAATGTTGTCTCATAGACAAATCCAGGACAAACCCTTTTCTCTGTTCTTCTAGGCCTCCACCTGGGGAGTTGACTATAAAAGTTAGGAGTCATGTCCTTTCTGCTTAATGGCTTCATTCTCTAATCTTCCTTTTAGAATTTACCTCCTTGGCTTGAAGTGAAACAGTCAAAACCTAATGTAGCATCCAAAGCTCAATGACTTTGGATGGTAGAAGAGTGTGGGCAAGGGAGACATCAAGACACACTTGAGTTAAAATTCCAGTCAATTTTCGTGTGTGTGTGTGTGTGTGTGTGTGTGTGTGTGGTCCTGGGGATGAAACCCAGGGCCTCATGCATGCTAGGCAAGCACTCTACTACTGAGCTACATACCCCAGCCCTGGAATTTCAGCTGAGATGGTAGCTTTGGCATCCTGGTGGACAAGTCTCTTCCTGCTTCTCAGTGATGATAAATTTCAATAAACCAGGATTGGCATTTAAGTCACACCATTCATGCAAAGCCTGGCATTGATGTGAAACCTAAGCTGTCCTTTCAATTGTCTGCCATGTTTATAAGCAGGTTTCACTTGTCTATGGAATAGTGCAGACATTAAGAGCTTTGCTTCTGCAATGCATCTGACAGAGCTCTCCTCCTCTTCCTCTCCTGAGTCTCCTTGGACATATCACACTGTGCCTCCATCTCCCTATCTGTAAGATGGAAATTGTGAGAATTACATGCATCAAATGCAAAGTGCCTAGGACAGGGCATGACTCCAAGTGCTCAGTGGACATTAGCTCTTTAAAAATCTGTGTGTGTATGTGTTTGCACAGTCTACAAATGTACAAATCTGTTCATTTGGCTAGTCAAAAAGATCTTTATTTCCTAATCTTGATTTCCTAATGAGCTCACCACACACTTTTGGTGGACATTTTTTGGTAAGGATTTTATGAGTACAAAATTCCCTCATCCCGCTCTGTCCTGACACAATTATCAATTCAGTCCTAACAAGCTCACACGTAGTTGTGAAGGAGCAGCATAAAAAGCAGCCCAAATGCCGCCCCCCCCCCCCCCGCAACCAGGAGCACAGCTGTCCTGATGGAAGGCTAGTGGTCCTGGAGATGTACACACTGTCACAAACCCTCAGTCCTTTACCCTCAGACCTTTCATAGGGGAGCCTATTGCTTTAGCAGACTTGTCAGAACATGGAAAATACGGGTCAGCTTGCTTCTCGGTCTGCACCTATCCAAGGTAGCGACTGCAAAAAGATGAGGGGTGATATTTAGGAAAAATCCTTCATGGGATTCCAGTCACCACCTATTAGATCCTGCTAAGGGCCTATACTTTAATAATGGTAGAGGGGTGTGCACAGACCATGGGAGGCCCAGCCTTGGAATCCTGGGTTTATGAATTGCCACAGTAGCATGGACTTTTGACCTAGGGGCAAATAGCCTGTCACCCTCTGGTGCCTGAGAACCTTCTTATAAAAATAGCTTAGCACTGGCACTGATGTTCAAAGGCCTTAAAGTCATTAGCAGAGTATGTTCAATAAACCATTACTATATTCTTGGCCACAAATTTGTTTCCTGATAATAATATACAGTGCTGCAATGCTCATAGATATGATCCCATATATCTGAACAACTCTCCTATAACAGCTACATGTTGCAGTATCATTAGATGAACAAACTTTATTGCTAATCAGTTCCCTTTTTATTTTCATGTGACTTGGGAAAATTTTATTTTGCTTTGCCTGACACAGAGTTTGAGTATCTCAGCTGTTTTCCAATGACACTGAGTCTTTCTCTACAAGTATCTAGGATCTCTATATATCTATAATGTTGGGTACATACTCCTATATCTTGGTGCAAATCCATGGAGTGTACACTACCAAAAGTGACTCCTAAAGTAAACTATGAACTTTGGGTGATGGAGTGTCAATGTAGGTTCATCGAGGGGATTGTAACAAATGTACTATTCTGGTGTGGGATGTTGATAAGGGTGAGGCCATGCACGTGTGGGAGTAGGGGAGATATGGGAACTCTCTGTACTTTCCTCTCCATTTTGCCGTGAACCTGCAGCACTGTATATTATTATTATTATTATTATTATTATTATTATGCAACAATGACACTGAGTCTCTCTCTACAAGTATCTAGAATCTTGCATTACCTGTAAAGAATGCTTGAAGTGGCCAGGAGCAGTGGCACAAGTCTGTAATCCCAGCACTTAGGGAGGCTGAGGCAGGAGAATTGCAAGTTCAAAGGCAGCCTCAGCAATGATGAGGCACTAAGCAACTCAGTGAGACCCTGTCCCTACATAAAACACAAAATAGGGCTGAGGATGTGGCTCAGTGGTTGAGTACCTCTGAGTTCAATACCCAGTACCCCCCTGCAAAAAAATACAAAATTTATTAAAAAAAAAAAAAAGAATGCACAGCCTTCTGATCCTAGGAACTTTAGGAAGGACAGTGAACCACTGGCACAGGAACAGGAATCTGGTGATTTGATATACCTAAGCAAATGCTAAGCAGCTCAGCTTTCCTTTTTTCTCACTTTAAGTGTTCCGGTGTCTTGCTACTAATGATATGCAGGGCTTGCTTAGTGGCTGTATGACCTGTGCATTCTTGAAGGACCATCTGTTTGGCTTACTGGTCTGTCATGACAGCCTTGAAATTCTTGGTGGTGTGGGGAGGGGTGCTGGGGATTGAACCCAGGGGTGCTCTACCCCTGAGTCACATCCCCAGCCCTTTTTATTTTTTATTTTGAGACAGTCTTTCTAAGTTATTGAAGCTGGCCTGGAACTTGCAATCCTCCTGCTTCAGCCTCTTGAGTTGCTGGGATAACAAGTGTGCACCACCATGCTGGGCTTCCTAGTGCCTTTTGAACAAGGGCCCCATAGGTTCATTTTTCGGTGGATCCCACAAGTAAGGCAGTAAATCTAGATGATATGATTTTATAACTCAATAATTAAAGCATTGCCTTTTAAGGAACGACTAGATGAGTTGGAATTTTTTTTTTGAAAACTGGACTTCACTTTTTAGAGCAGTTTTAGGTTCACAGCAAAATGGAGAGGAAAGTACAGAGAGTTCCCATATCTCCCCTACTCCCACACGTGCATGGCCTCACCCTTATCAACATCCCACACCAGAATAGTACATTTGTTACAATCCCCTCGATGAACCTACATTGACACTCCATCACCCAAAGTTCATAGTTTACTTTAGGAGTCACTTTTGGTAGTGTACACTCCATGGATTTGCACCAAGGTATAGGAGTATGTACCCACAATTATAGTATCATACGGAATAGTTATACTGCCCTGAAAATCCCTCACTCTGCCTGGTCATTCTTCCCACCTCCTTGCTCCAACTCTTGACAACCACTGATATTTTTGCTGTCTTCATAGTTTTTCCTTTTTCAGAATATGATACAGTTGGAATCCTGTGGTAGTATATCATCCTTTCAGACTGACTCCTTTATATATACATTTAGGTTTCCTCATTGTCTTTTCACAGAATCACTTGTCAACAGGCATTTGAACACACCGTTTTTCATGTCCCTGCAAATATGTGGCTGTGGAGCTACTTCTTATCTTGGCAAGATGGAGATTAACCCTCTGTGGTTGGTGAGGTTGATCAGTTTCCACATTGTTTGAGCAGGTCGGTCACTGAGGTGATCTCCTTTGTCCCTCCTCAACCTCTTAGAATGAACAGTCTTATTTTCTGAATTTCCATTTAATAATTTCCTCTTGACAGATAATCAACTTTTAGTGACTTGACTTCTAATCTCAAATGTGTTTGCCCAGTTACCTCAGACCACCTCATACAGTGAAGCCTTTCAGGACCTGTCTCTACACTGGACCTACAAACATTCTCTTCAAGTTCTTCTCAGTCCATCGCTTTCAGTCTGAAGGGCCTGTCTGTGCATGGGAACCAGTAGGATTGTTAAACATGCCGTGTCTTAGAGTACATTAGTAATGGGAGGCCTTAAAGTAAAAGCCACACTCAAAATAAATTCAATTTGTTAGGGAAAAAATAGAACTCAAGGCTGTTCTACTATGGCCTCATTTACAGCAAATCCTGCTGCAAACCAGTGCATGAAAATGACGGCAAATGTTTCTCTCGCCATCTATCTCTGCCAGAGAAACGGGGAACAAACGAGGAGCATATGAACGTTCCACACCACCTTACATAACACGGACAGCAAAACTCTGACTTCTTAAAGACCCCTGGGAGCTATTGGCTGTGGTGAATGGAGGAGACAATTTATTAGAGTGATGTATATTTCTTAGTTTCTAATGATACATAAATTATCCCATGAGCCATGATACATATGGTTTAAAGAGAATTTTAAATGAAAGCAATTTTTTTTCTAGCAACACTAATTGCCTAGCAGCAGTAAATTACTCATCTCCTGCTGCCTGTGGGATATGGTCATTACTCTCTCCTCGAGGTTGAGCAGATGTCCCCCAAGAGGGATGTTTGCTCTGACAAAGTGAATTTATATCCTCACTTGTGAGCCCGCCATGCCAGGTCTACAGAGGAAATGCCTTTCAGACCCAGAACCATGTGTTTTGTATCATTCCGCACATGTCACCTGTGATGACAAGACAGTGAGTTTGGTCTTAGCTCTTCTTTGCCTTTGGGGGGAAATCAGAGTGCTGCTATCAATATTTAATCTTCTTCAGCTATAGGGTTTAAAGGTGGTCTTAGCTAATAAGCATGGAAGTTTCTTAGGTGCCAGGCACGGGAAGTGATAAGCATCATTAATTAATAACTACATGGTGTATAGAAAGAAAATGATGGTGCTATTAAAGACCAATTCAATATGTATTTGTTGATTTCCAGGACTGTTAGTACTGAGGATGCCAGGAATGAGTGGCATGACCCCTGCCCTCAATAGGTTTAGTGCCTAGTGGTAGAGACAACCATGTAAAAAGCAAGGATAACACAAGATCAGCCCAAGGTGCTATATGAGAGCAGAATGGAGTTGCTTCTGATTCCCTAAAGGATGAACCAAAGCCTCTTAAGGATATTAGACAACGCTAGATCTGAGACTTGAAGAATGCATTGCATTTAAGAGGAGGGTTTTCTATATTAAGAGAACAGAATGGCAAAGACTCATCTCACAGGCAGTGGGAGATGAGATGAGAGAGAACCTGGTCAGTCAGGAAAACCATGCTTTGGAGTGGGCAGAATATAGGCTGTGCATTGAGAAAACAAGAAAGACTAGAGAAGTGACAAGGCAGGGCCACAGGGACTATGTATGCCCTGGAAGAGCTTTAGACCTGGGAGCCACCTGAGCAGTAAAGGCAGAATTGTGGAGGACAGATTGGGAGAGAGAGACAGAGAGGGGCTCTTACCCTGTATTTAAACACAATAACAAAAATAGTGAGAAATTTGCCCTGAAAATTGTCTCTAAAGAAATATATCAGATTGTGTATATGTTTTCCCTATCTGTATACATATTTTTCTCCTTTAAAAGACTTTTATGCTAAATACTCAGCCATTTTTTGAGGGTTCCTGCTTTTGAACTACACACTGAGAGAAGATGGTCTGCTTTCATAACTTCTCTTATTAAGAAATATGTATTATGATGAATGGGTTGAATGTATATTTCTATTACATGGATATTTCTCCTTCCTGAAGTTTTAAGAAAAGCTCATCCAAGACTCAGTTTCTGCATCATCTCTCCTCAGTCACCCTGACACCCACACATTCTGAAGTCCTCTGACGTTGGCCAAGAGCAGTTTTGTGTCTATAAAGGTGACAGGACTTGTTCCCACTAACAGAGTCAACCTGACATCATAGCCTGCAGGTTACCACTGCACAGATGTGTTATGAAGACTCCACCTGCCCGCTGCTCCCTACCGCTGACCACCATCAAGATTTGGGAGTGGGATCATAAAGGTTTAGAACTCAGTGTGGCTGCCAGGGAGAGGGTATTTGAAGCAAATACTAGGAAATGTGTCCCTTTGGCCTCCCTCCAGCTGGGGCAGCTTGTATGGGACTGTGTAGGAGGTGGAGGGTTAAGGAAGGGGGTCATGAAAAAATGGAGGGATTTTGAAAAAGGATTGCTTTGTGCCCACTCCAGTGATTGCTTCCATTTGAAAGATGGTAGTGAATACAACCATAGTAGAAGAATGTTCCTGAGCCCAGGTAGCCTGAGACTGGGAAGACAGGGCAGGGTGGGCAGCACAGCCCCCACCTCACAATCAAGGAAAGACAGTTGCATAGTTGCCTGAGTGCACTTGATGCTGATCACCTCCTTCCATCTGACCTTCTGCAGGATGTGCCCAAACTAACTCCAGAGATGCCTCCTTCCTCTTCCTCTAGCCTCTAGGGGTACAGGAGGTAGACTCCTAACAGTTCCTTGGTATTCTGGGTGGGGGGCAGGGAGAAGGGGTTTCTTCACCTCTTCATGCAGGTCAGGGGAACCTGGCTGGGTGTTGGTGATAAGAGAGAACTCCTGCAGCCCTGCAGGCTTACTATAGAGCAGAGAACCTCTTTGCCTTAGGAGGCACAGTGGGCAGTCTGGCACAGACTGCTGGTGGTTCTGCTCTCTGCAGCATGATTATAGGACCAATTGTGGCCTTATGGTGATCCATACCAACACAGTGACCCTGGATGCTCAGCAAGACACAAAGGGGAAACCATCATTGCCCACAATCAATCCTGGAAAATAAGATCTCTCCATCTAGGTTTGATCTCTGGTGAAAATGTATTCTATCTCAAGACAGAATAACATGGAGACTGCTTCCTTAGCAGGTCTTGACTGTTTTTCTCTTGCAGGTCAAATTCCTGGAAAAGCTTTTAAGAACTCAGAGTAATGGATGGAGGAAGGGTTGGGTGGATTCATGATGATTCTTCTCCTAGATTTTATCTTCCTTGCATAAATGGTTCCACAGTCCCTCTGGAAAAGATGAGCACAAAGAGAAGGAATGTCAGATAAAAGGTGTTGGGGGTGGGGTGGCTAATGGAGTGATGACATGATTTCACCTCCCTCAGGGAATCCTGACCTTTAGCCTTGGTGCAAAATATTCTGTCAAAGTTTCCACACTTACGTGATTGTGTTGAAAGAATTGTCTTTCATTTTCTGCATTAAAAATAAAGCAACTGGGCTGGGATTGTAGCTCAGTGGTAGAGCGCTTGCCTTGCATGCATGAGGCACTGGGTTCGATCCTCAGCATCACATAAAAATAAATAAAAAAGATACTTGTGCCCATCTACAACTAAAAAAAATTTAAAAAAAAATAAAGCAACTAAATAGGATGAAACCCACAGATATCTGTTTCTCCCCTCTGGTCTTTTAAAAAAATGACAATTAATTTCACAGTAGGCAGCTTAAAAGGTAAGTACTTGAAACAGAAATGCATACAAGCCAAAGATGCCAGAATCACAGACCAGTATTGTCAGGAATATGTCTTAAAAATGATAACTACTCAGCCATGAAGCCAAATGGAAAAAAAAAATTCAAATTCAATACGTTGCACTCTATAAAACAAAATTTGCAGAAAATATAAACAAAAAAAGCACATTTGTGGAAAATAATTATAGCATATATGACTGGCCAAGTGTGCTAACTATGTAAGGAATCACTTTACTAATGCCTAGAGCTGCAGCAAGTATGATGTTTCTCTGTTTCATGTGTCTAGTGAGGTTCCTGGTAGGTAATATGTGTTCAACAAATAATATCGTTTTAAGAACTACATTTTGTTGAATGTCCACGGTCTACATGTATTATTGCTACTCCTCTGAATAAACTAACAGGTTATATATCCGAATTTTCATTTTACCAGAGAGAAAACTGAGCACAGAGCAGGTGGCAAAGACTGGCTTCAAATCCAGGGCTCTGACTCCCAGAGCCTTCTCCCTTCTTCCCTTTCCGCTGGCCGCATTTATCTGAATAAATGCTTATTTATTGGAAATGAATGGCAAAAAAAATATGTTTAGCTTATTCAATGAGAAATATGACTTCTGTTTTCAAACAACACCTTGTTAGGGAGTATGCCTTAAACTCAAATAGTGCTGGTGCTATGGAAAATCATTTTTACCTTTATGAGGGAGTGGAAAGGTCCACAGAAGTTCCTAGCTCTCACACTAAATTGCTTAGTGATTTAGACAAGTTGTTAAACTGCTCCAAGTCTCAGAATCCTTATTTTTAATATGCAGATAATAAAATCAAGGGTACAGAGAAGCTCAGTATCTTGTCCAAGGTCATACAACAGTACCCTCCAGCATAGGGCACTAGACCCAGGCAGCCCATCTTTAGAGCGGGATACTTCACAGGCTGATGTAATGTCTAGGAGAAAAGGGATGTAAGCACACTTTGAAAATGATAAACTGGACATGTTGGAGGGAAAACTTAATATACCAAGCCTGGCTTTTGTGCAAGAAGTATAAAAAGTGGAGTTCAAAAGGGATTCCTGGGTGTGCCCTTCTTGACCTAATATCTATTTTTAAATTTCTGTAGCTTAAAATGTAAGCTGGTAGACAGATAATCCTCTCCTTACCACCCCTTTTACAGTAAACCAGTGTGACAGTACTGATTAATGGATCAAAGTCAACATGCCCACAATAGGACTTTATCCAACTACATCCTTTAAAAAATTACATCTAACTGGGGTGGAGTTTCTGGTATGTGTAATAATGAATCATCAAATAGTTAAGATTGAAAAAAGATAGTCACCCCATAAAATGTGGATTCAGCACCTGTTTTATCTCACTGGCTGGAAGCCAGGAGAGTTAGTGTTAATAACATATTTTAACATCACTCATGTGCTTTCCACTTGATCACTGATGAAGCCAGCAGTCACACATACATCTCAGTCCACCTTTTGGAAGAGGTTCTTCATAGTCTCTCTCTCTCATATATTTTATTTTTCTGAACCATTTGAGAGAAGATTGCTTATGTTATGAAAGGGGCATGATATAATATTATGAGGCATAAAGGGGATGACTTCATATTTTAGAGTTTTGTTAGCTTTTCATTGCTGTGACCAAAATACCTGACAAGAACAAACTAGAGGAGGAAAAGTTTATTCTGGCTCACAGTTTCAGAGGTTCAGTTCATGGCTGGCCAGCTCTGGGACAGAAACATCATGGCAGAAGTGTGAAAGCTGCTCAGTTCATGGCAGCTGGGAAAGAGAGAGAGAGAGAAAGAGAGAGATGGGGGGAAGGGGTCAAAGACAGACATAGTCACCAAAGGTATACACCCAGTGACCTACTTCCTCCAGCCATGCCCTGCCTGCCTACAATTACCACCCAGTAGCCCATTCAAATTACTAATCCACCAGATGGATTAATCCATTAATGAGGTCACTGCTCCCCAAATACAATCTCCAGTGCTGCATTTCCTAACTATGGGCTTTGGGGGAAACATTCCTAGATCTAAACTATGCCAAGTATGTATTTCCTAAGCTCAAGAATAATCACTTGTCTAGTCAAGGTAAAATGGTCAAATCCAGGGACTTTAACATGGATACATGCTTTTATCAAATCTGCATTTCCTAATCCAATTTTATCATTTCTCCCAATAGTTCTCTCTATATCATTCTTGTCTCCTTCACCACATGATTCAATCCAGGGTAGCTATTGAATTTAGTTGTCATTCTTCATTAGTCTCCTTAATCTGGCACAGTTCCTCAGCCTTTATTTGTCTTTCATTTCACTGAATTTAAAAAAAAAAATGTTTGTGGTGCTGGGATTAAACCCAGGGCCTTGTGCATGCAAGGCAAGCACTCTACCAACTGAGCTATATCCCCAGTCCTCACTGAAATTTTTGAAGACTAATTGGTCATTAATTTATACATAATCCCTTAATCTGGATTTGTTGATACTTCCTCATAACTAGATTCAGGTTAGAATACATAGACTGTGTCCTTCCCAGGGTGTCCTTTTCAGAGGCACATAATATTGGTCTGCCTCTGTTTGATGATATTTATTTTCATCACCTAGTCAATGTGTTGTTTGTTTCCTCCATTGGTGTGATGGTCATAAAAATACATGGCTCAGATCTCCTGTTGTGAAGAATGTAATTGATGGATTGCCCTAGCTGCTGTGCTCAGAATCCATCTGCTTGGGGACCAACCAGCTTCCCACTGACTTCTTCTAGCCAATGGCAGTCAATGGCTGCATTAGCATTGCAAATTGTGTCTTTTTAAAATTTATTCGTTTGGAGTTTTTTTGTTTGTTTGCTTGTTTTTTCAAACTTGTTATCTATCTCAAGAATCTAGGGTTACTTAAAGAAAAGTAAAGGACCAAACGCAGGGAGGCATGGTAAGACATTCTAGTCACGCTTCCTAGAGCTACAAAGCCCATTACTAAGAAAAAACATTTTTTCACACTAAGCACCCCAAATATTTCTTCTTCTCTTTGTATATACGTGTAAGCTATTTGTATGCATGTCCAGTGATAGAAAAGTAAATCTTGAGAACTGTTTTACTGGGCCATGATTTGCTTATATTTTTGTAAATATATAAATGACAGTAGTTCTGCTCTTAAAGGTTAGGCAAAACACAACAGAACTGAGATTTTTATAAGCACACTCAAGAAATGGTGAGTAAAGCTTTTTAATGCTAACAATCCATCATAGAAGCATTATTCATAATAAGAATAATATACTTATACACTAGTAAAAGGTTTGCAAAATTCTTCCACATGTATTATTTAGGCTTATCCTCACAATAACCATATGCTAAGCAGAGCTTGTATTATCATCACTATTTTGTGGGGTTGGGGGGTGTATTCTTCACAAACAGAAAAATCAAAGAAAGTTAATTCAAATGCCCATGTATCATAAATATTTCTGAAACCTGGCATGAGGCATTCTCTTCCTGAAACTACTTACTGTTAGGTCTGGAAAATTTCATTTCTTTTATAATGTTTAATATTTAATATAATTTCTAATAACTAGAATCAGTGTTCCCAACCTGCAGAGAATGTTCTACAATTCCTTTTGCTGCATTTGGCAATCAGGATTTAATAAATAAAACAACGTATGAATTCCTTTGACATTGTTGAACATTTTAAGCAATTTTAAACTGGTTAGGTTTCCATGGGGTTAATTTTAAAAGGGAATGAAAGGAATTGAGCTTAGTAATTTGAGATCTGATTTACCTGGGAGGTGGACAGGATAATTTTTTTTTTCCCCCGGTGGAAATTCATTTCTAAAGGATGCAATGGAAGTTGTGATTTTATAGACAAAACCTTGCTTTTCAGCAAAGTAACATCTTGGAGTTATATATGTGTCAATTTTCTTTATCTGAAGTAATGCTTTTGGCTTTAAGGTCTCTTTTGTTTGATATGTATAGAGTTACACAGGCTTTGTTTGGTTAGTATTTGCTTAGTGTATATTTCTTATCATTATCATTTCAAAACACTCATTCAAATAGCATGTAGCTGAATTCGTTGGTTTGATTACAATATCACTATTTGAACTCCATAGTTTATTTTCTTTATATTTATTGTGATTACTGATATATTTTGACTTAGTTCTATAATTCTAATTTGTGTCATTTACAAATCATGCTTTTTTCTTGTTTCTTTCCCCTCTCCTTCACTTTTATTGGATTAATAGAGTTTTTCTTTATTCCCTCCATTTCCTCTCTTTTGGTATTTATTCAACCTTTTAACTCTCTACCTGACTTAGAAAAATCTGAAGTTCATCAAAATCTCTTATCTCAGGTCACCCTCTTTCTCCGTCAACTTTCTTACATATTCTTTCTTGTCTACTATTTTAGTTAATTTTTTTCCATCTCCTTCCCCACATTAATTGTTATTTTTACTAATTGCCTGGTACAAATGATGCTTATTCAAATTTACTTATGTTTTTACCACTTACCACAGGAAAAATACTTTTTGCAACTTCTTCTTTCTGGGTTTAATTGCCTTCTTTATTTAGTAGCTCTTTTATTGTGTTTCAGTCTTCATCTGAAAATCCCCAGTTTGCAATACTTCTTTAGAAGGAAATTAAGTTCCAGATTGCCTAATATTTCCCCTCATCACTTTGGTAATGATGTTCCATTTTCTCTTGAAAAGGTCTGTTACCAGCCAAAGTAATTTGTCTTTTCTCACTGGTTGCTAAGTATAAGGTTGATTCATTTTTAGGACTTCAGTTTATGAGTGTGTGTTAAATTTAATGATTTGAGGTAGTTGTACTTCTTGAATCTGAAAATGCGTCTTTCCGCAATTCTGAAAAATACTTTGTTCTTAGTTTTTGAAAAATAGTATTTCCTTTTGCCCATTCTCTCTGAATTGCTTTCTGAAACTCCGATTAGAAACATGTTAGAATTTCTCATTCTCTTTTTCTCATCTCTTAACCTCTTTTTCATATTTTACATCCCTTTTTGCTTTCTTAGTCTAATAAATTTCTTTATATGTATCTTTCAGTTCCTTAACTCTGTCTTCAGCTATTTTTAAACTTTTGAGTGGTTCATTGAGTATATTTTTTTTAATTTCAATGACTCAAGTTTTTCACTTCTATTTTTATACTGACCATTTTCCTTTTAAACATGTCTACTAAAATTTCTCTTTCTTAAGTGAGCTGAACTCAATAAGAAGCAAACAGAAGATAAATTCAATTTTTCTCTAGTTGCTCACTTAAACTTGATGTATGATCTGGTCTTTTTCTGTTTTTTTTTTTTGGCAGAGGGAATCTAGAGTAAGTTTCAAAGATATCTTAGCTATTATTAGGTAATTAGGTATCTTGTGATTGTTTTTAGACACAGTGTAGTCTAATTTCAGTAATTGTAGTGTTCTATTTGGTATAATAATTAAGTTTCTGAATTTCATTCAAAGTTAAAATCTCTTTTCCTCCGAGCCTTGAATTTTTCCAGTGAAGAAACCTGAAGTGGGATTCTGGTGGCTTTGGGATTGTTTTTCTCCTTATCTGTGACGCTAAAGTCAGTTGCTTTAGTCTCTATAACATCTCCAGGCACTAGTCTAGGTCAGGGGATAGAAGAAGAAAGGTACAGTATCGTGTGCATGGAACTGTCTTGATGTGACTTTAGGACCAAATTTTAAGTTGCTCTCCTTTCCTCTCATGGAATGCTTTCTTGGGTTTCTCAGAGATAATCTCACTCCCAAACACTCAGTTTTAGTTGACTTTTTCAATGCTGTGACCAAAACACCCAACAAGAACAATTTAGAAGAGAAAAAGTTTATTTGGGGCTCACAGTTTCAGAGGTCTCAGTCCATAGATAACTGACTCTATCACTCTAGGCTCCAGGTAAGGCAGAACATCATGGCAGAAGGGCCCATCGGAGAAAAGCTGCTCAGCTCATGGTAGAGTTAAGAAGAAACAGAGAGGGGGAGAGGGACCCCAGGAAGAACAACCCTTCCAGGCTGTGCCTTGTGACCCACCACCTCCAACCACACCCCATCTGCCTACAGTTAACACCCAGTCAGTCCATTCAAACTGAGATGAACTGCTCTCTCATAATCCAATCATTTCACCTCTGCATATTCCTGCAGGGATAGGACCTTTTGTGGGACACCTCACATACAAATCATAAAAACCATAATACACACACACACACACACACACACACACACACACAATCATTAAACTACAACTGCACTTCCTGCGAGTGGGCAATGCCTCACTTGTAGTCAGTTGCTTACCTCTTCAGGTTTCAACATGGGTGTCTTATAGGGCACCCTCATGAATCACTTTCTTATCAAGGAGGCCTCTGCAGCAGAGTGTCCTTCAAATCAAGCTCAGGCTGCTGGATGTTCTTTGATTCATGGAAGCGCTGACCAACTCTATGCTGCCACAGGTAAAGGTACCAAGTGCTCCCTGTGTGGCTTTCTTCTCCCTCTGCTCTACCACCTCAGGGCGACTTAGGTACAGCTTCTCCTTCCACTCCTTTGCTCACCCAAACCCAGAGACAATACCTCTCAAACTTTAATGTGCATACCAGTCACCTGGAGGATATTAAAATGCAGATTCTGGTTCAGCAAGACTGGGCTGGGAATTGAGATTCTGCATTTCTAACAAGCTACGAAGTGATGTCTATGTTGCGGTCCATGGACCACATTTTGAGTAAAAAGACTCTAGTGCATATAAGTCAGGTTCACTGAATGATATTCTCATTTGTGTGAGGTCTGGGGGAAGCACCCTTTTTTTATACCTAGGAGTTGGAGAGAGACATCATCTCAGTGTTTTGGTATTTCAGTAAGATTTTGCAAAGCAATTCCCTTATTGAATCTCTTTCACTTGCTTCCTTTTATAGGCTGGAGGGGGCAGATTTTCAATGCTGAAAGAATCAGTTTGACAATCTCTTGTACAAGTGGGGTCTAGCAGAATATTTTAGAATAAAAGATCCTGGTATCTATTTGATTCTAGGCTTATAGAAGAGAAAGCCATTTACAGCAATGGATTTGGATCATTTTTATTAATCAAAATTTTAATTATGGAAATGGAAAAATATACCCCAAAGTAGAGAGAATCATAATAAACATTAATTTCAATGTGCAGATTAATGACTTTTAAAAATCATATTTACATCACCCCCAGAAGTTGCTTGTGCTTCTTTTCATTGAGTCCCTGGTGCTCTGATTTCTATTGCCATTCTTTAGTTTCTTTTGCTGCAGAACTTCATATAAATGGCATGGAATCAAACACTATGAACTCTTCATGTCTGGCTTCTTTCATTCAACTTAATGTTTTTGATATTCATCTTAGCCGTCTCATTATTAGTTTATCCCCCTCCCCTGCCATATTCCATTGCTTAGATACATAACAATTTATTTATCCATTCATCTGTTAATGAACATTTGTATTATTTCCAGTTTTTAGTTATTAAAAATAAAACTACCCTGAGTACTGCTGTACAAGTCTTTTTGTAGACACATGCTTTCATTTCTCTTGAGTGAATAACTACAAGTGAAATTACTGAGACATACAGTAGGTACATGTTTAAATTTATAAGAAACTGCCAAATGGGCTTTCAAAGTGGTTGTGCCATTTCATACTCCCACTGGCAATGTATGAGACTCCCAGTTGGCTTGATGTTTGCTAGCATTTGAAATTCTTAGCCTTTTCAGTATTAGTCATTATAATATGTATGAGGGGATATCTTATTGCAGTTTTAAATTTATGTTCCTATGATGACTTTTGATCATCTTTCCCATATGCTTATTACTCAGGCTCTATATTCTTTTATGAAATGTCCAAGTATTTTGCTCACTTTAAAACTGGACAGTCTTTAAGGTGAAAGGATGGGGAAAAACATATTATTCACGTGACTCATAAACAAGCAGGGATTTCTATCCTCATATTAGAGAAAGTGAACTTCATGTCAAAGTTAATCAGAAGGGAGAAAGAAGGGACTGCTTAAGGGAATCATACATCAATGAGCCATAAAAATCATAAATATTTATGTCCCAAAGAATGGAGCATCTACATACATCAAACAAACTCTTCTCAATTTAAAGAATCAAATAAACCACAACACAATAATACTGGGAGACTTTAACATACCTCTCTCACCACTGGTTAAATCCTCCAAACAAAAACTAAATAAAGAAGCTGTAGAATTAAAAATTATAATTAATAATTTAGACTTAACAAACACATTATAAAATATTTCATTCATCAATGACTGAATACACTTTCTTCTCAGCAGCACATGGATTCTTCTCTAAAATAGACCATATCTTAGGTCACAAAGCAACTTTTAGCAAATGTTGAAAAATAGAGATAACATCTTGCATCCCACCAGATCATAATGAAATAAAATTAAAAATCAATGATAAAATAAAAAATAAAAGCTACTCTAATACCTGGAGACTAAATAATATGCTATTGATCAAGTGGGGTTCATCTCAGGGACACAAGGTTGGTTCAACATACAAAAATCAATAAACATAATTTATTACATCTATAGAATGAAAGATAAGAATCACATGATTATCTGAATAGATGCAGAAAAAGCATTTGACAAAATACAGCATCTCTTCATGTTCAAAACACTAGAAAAACTAGGAAGAGTAGGAACATACCTCAACATTGTAAAAACTATATATGCTAAACCCAAGGCCAGCATCATTCTAAATGGAGAAAATTTGAAATAATTCCCTCTAAAAACTGGTACAAGATAGGGATGCTCTCTTTCACTATTTCTATTCAACATAGTCCTTGAAACTCTAGCCAGAGTAATTACAAGAAAGAAATTAAAGGGATACAAATAGGAAAAGAAGAACTCAGGCTATCCTTATTTGCTGATGACATGATTCTACATTTAGAAGACCCCTCCCCAAAAAAAAATCCACCAGAAAACTTCTAGAACTCATAAAGGAATTCAGCAAAGTAGCAGGATATGAAATTAACACCCATAAATCAATTGCATTCCTATACATCAGTGCTGAATCAATTGAAAGAGAAATTAGAAAAACTATCCCATTCATAATAGCCTCAAAGAAAATAAAATATTTGGAAATCAGTCTAACCAAAGAGGTGAAAGACTTATACAATGAAATAAATCGAAGAAGACCTTAGAAGATGGAGAGATCCCATGCTCTTGGATAGGCAGAATTAATATTGTTAAAATGGCCATGCTACCAAAAGCACTATACAGATTTAATGCAATTTCTACTAAGGTTCTGATGACATTCTTCATAGAAATAGAAAAAGCAGTCATGAAATTCATTTGGAAAAATCAGAGGCCCAGAACAGCCAAAGTGATCCTCAGCAAGAAAAGTGAAGCCAGAGGCATCACAGTACCAGACCTTACATTTAGTAACAAAAAAGGCATGGTATTGACACCAAAATAGAATTAAAGGTAAATGGTACAGAATAGAAGACACAGAGACAAACCCATATAAATACAGTTATCTCATACTAGACAAAGGCACCATAAACATACACTGGAGAAAAGATAGCCTCTTCAACAAATGGTGCTGGGCAAACTGGAAATCCATAAGCAGCAAAATGAAATTAGACCCCTATCTTCCACTCTGCACAAAACTCGACTCAAAGTGGATGAAAGACCTAGGCGTTAGACCAGAGACCCTGTGCTACTAGAAGAAAAAGTAGGCCCAAATCTCCATCTTGGCTTAGGAACCAAATTCCTCAACAAGACTCCTAAAGCAAGAGAAGTAAAATCAATAATCAATAAATGAGATTGTTTCAAACTAAAAACACAGCAAAGGAAACAATCAAGAATGTAAACAGAGAGTCTATAGAATGTGAGAAAATCTTTGCCAAACTGAACCTACATTTCACAGAAGAAACACAATTGATCAACAAAGAAATGAAAAACTGTTCAACATCTCTAGCAATTAGAGAAATGCAAATCAAAATGACACAGACTCAGCATTCTAATGCACAGTTGAGTTCAAGAAAACTACTCAAGGGCTTGGTCTTTTAAATCTAAACCAGTTGGTGAACATACACCTCACAGATGGGTTAGTTTGAGGGAGTGGAAGGAAGGTCAGAAGCTGAGAAGGGGAAGCACAAGGCCTTAGGTCTATACCTGGAGATAACTGAGACTGTTACCTTATACATAACTGGGGCCCTGGGAGGTGTAGGGGGCTACAGGAACCAGAACTGGGGACAGAGTAATACCACCAACAACAGCAATAATGAATTCCTTCCCCAGTCTTTTAGAATAATTTTAACTTTGGGCTCTATTTTTCATTGCTACATATATCTTTATCTTTTAGTGTATTAACTGTATTAACTGATTAAAAGTACCAGTTTGGGTAAATGCAGGGATTTAAATGCAATTTCTGAACTACACTGAAATAATTTAAATAAATATTATACATGCCGGTGGTGGGGGGTAACTACACTGAGATTTCATCTCACTCCAGTTAGAATGGCAATTATCAAGACTACAAGTAACAGGGCTGGGGCTGGGGCTGGGGCTAGGGTTCAGTGGTAGAACGCTTGCCTTGCATGCGTGAGTCACTTGGTTCGAGTCTCAGCACCACATAAAAAATAAATAAATAAAATAAAGATATTGCATCCATCTATAACTAAAAAAATATTTAAAAAAGAGAATACAAGTAACAATAAATGTTGGCAAGGATGTAGGGGAAAAGGTACACTCATACATTGCTGGTGGGACTGCAAATTGGTGCAACCACTCTGGGAAGCAGCATGGAGATTCCTCAGAAAACTTGGAATGGAACCACCTTTTGACCCAGTTATCCCAATCCTTGGCATATACCCAAAGGACTTAAAATCAGTAGCTAAGCTACTAACTAGGAACTAAACTAGGAGCCCTTCAACAGATGAATAGATAAAGAAAGTGTGATACATATACATGGTGGAATATTACTCAGCCATAAAGAAGAATGAAATTATGGCATTAGCCTGTAAATGGATGGAACTAGAGGCTATCATGCTAAGTGCAATAAACCAATCCCAGAAAACCAAAGGTCTAATGTTCTCTCTGATATGCCAATGCTGACTCAAAATATGCAAGGGGGAAGGAGGAGTAGATGTTCACAAGATTGGACAGGGGGAAATGGGAGAAAGGGAGGGGGATGGGAATGAGAAAGATAATAAAATAAATTGGACATAACTTTCCTACTTTCATATATGAATATAGACTAGTGTAACTCCACATCATGTACAACCACAAGAATGGGAAGTTACATTCCATGAATATATGATATGTCAAAATACATTCTACTGTCATGTATAACTAAAAAGAAAAACAAATTGAACAGTCTTTTTATTATTTATTTGTAAGAGACCTTTTACATGAGAGGTAAGAGTCTAAACACATGCACAACAAAATCTTTCCCCTGGTTTATGTATTGTGTCTTCATTTCCTTAATGATATTTTTCAAAAAACAAAACTTAATTATTTTGAATTCCAATTTATTACTTGTTTTCTGAGAATGCTGTTTTTTGTCTAACAAATATTTGACTATCTCATTTTAGCTTCCCATATTTTCTTCTAGAAAGACTAGGATCTCAGCTTCTGTGCATGGGTTTATGATTCACTTCAAAACAATTTTTTGGTGTGAGGTTCATCCCCTCCAAATCCCTGCACGTAGATATTAATTGTTCTGGCACAATTTGTGAAATACTATTTTTCTCTGTTGGCTTCTTTGTGGAAAATCAGTTGACTGTTTATGTAGAAGCCAATTGCTAGACTCTGTTCTGTTCCATTGATCTACTTATCTAATTCTGTGTTAATATCACTCTGTTTTGATTACTGTAATTTTTTAAACCTGAAATCAAATGGTATAAATCTTTCAACCTTGATCTTATTTTAAAATCTGTTTTGACAGTTGTAGGTCCTTCCCCTTCTCATTTACATTTAGAACCAGCCTGACACATTCTATAAAAAGGCCTGGTGGTCTTGTGATTAGGATAGCATTGATTCTAGAGATTGAACTAGGAGAATTAAAATCTCCACACATCAACATGGTATTGCTGCTTATCTATTCCATTCTGAAAGACTTTTTATTTTATTGCATTGTCTTTTTGCACAGCTAGAATTTCCTGAGGAATGTCAAATGTAAGTATGAAAAAATAAACATTCTTGGTTTATTCCTGATCTCAAGGTAAAGTGTTTGTCTCATGTGGTCATGCTATATTACCAGTATATACTGGATTTTATCTGCTATTTGTTTGAGGATTACTTTTATAAAGTTCATGAATGATATTGGTCTATAATTTTTTTTCTTTTTTGAGTAATTTTTTATAACTTTTTGGTCAGGTTTTGCTATGAAAGTTATGTGGATCTTGTAAAATAGGTAGAGAAGTTTTCTCTCCTCTATTATCTCAGAAAGTGCCTGTAAGATGAATATTTTTTTCTTAAATATTTGATAGATCCAACATGGCAGCTCATGCTTTTAGTCCTAGCTACTCTAGAGGCTGAGGCAGTAGGATTGCTTGAGCCCTGGAGTTCAAGGCCAAACTGGGCAACACAGTGAGATTGTCTTAAAATAAAATAAACATATAAACAAAATTTGATGGACTTCACCAGTGAAGACATCTGGACCTAGACTTTTGCTTGTGAAAAGATTTTAAATTACATTTTCAATTTCTTTGATAGGCAGAGTGCTAGTCAGATATTTTATTGCTGCTTCTGTTAGTTTCGGTAAGTCATGTTTTAAAAGGAATTTGTTCGTTTAGTGTAAGTTGTCATATTTATTTGTATAAATTGTTCTAATATTATCTTGTTATTTGTGAGGGGTACTGGGGATTGAACTCAGGGGCACTCAACCACTGAGCCACATCCCCAGCCATATTTTGTATTTTATTTAGGTCCTTTACCTTCTCATTTACATTTAGAACCAGACCGACACTTTCTATAAAAAGGCCTGGTGGTCCCATGATTAAGATAGCATTGATTCTAGAGATTGAACTAGGAGAATTAAAATCTCAACATATCAACATGGTTTTGCTTCCTATCTATTCCAATCTGAATGATTTTTATTTTATTGTCTTTTTTGCACAACTGAGTTGCTTAATGCCTAGCTTTTGTTGAGGCTGGCTTTGAACTTGCGATCCTTGCCTTGGCCTCCCGAGCTGCTGGGATTACAGGCTTGCGCCACCAGGCCCAGCTCTTGATATCTTTTGATGTGTATGAAATCTGTAGTGATGTCCCTCTTTCATTTTAGATACTGGAAATTCGAATTTTTTTCTTCCTTATCTTGACCAATCAATCTATGGGCATACCAACTTTTATTAATCTTTTCAACTGACCAGCCTTTGAGGTTTCAATTTTCTCTGTTGTTTGTTTTCTATTTCACTGGTTTCCATTTTTATATTTATGATTTTTTTCCTACTTATTTTTTTATTTTTCAAAATTTTTTCTAGGTTTTTAAAATGAAAGTTTTAGATAATTGATTTTAAGCTTTATTTCTAAGTATTTAAAACTATCAATATTCTTTTACTGATTGAGAAACTGGGGATTGAACCAGGGCTTTTTTGCATGCTAAGCAAACACTTTACCACTGAGCTACAACCTCAATCTTTTTTTTAAATTTTATTTTGAGACAGAATCTTGCTAAGTTGATCAGGCTGGCCTCAAACTTGTGATCCTCCTGCTTAGCCTCCTGAGTAGCTTATAAATACCCTTTTAAGTACTACTTTTGTGATATGTAGTGTTTTCATTATTATTCAGTTCAAAATATTTTCTAAATTCTCTTGTGATTTCTTTGTTGATGTGTGGGTTATTTATATGTGTGTTGCTTAATTTCCAAGTATTTGGAATATTTTCTAGATTTGTTAAAATTTTTGTTGCTGTTGTTATTGTTATTGACTTCAATTTTACCACCGTTTTGGCCAGAGAACAATTTCAGTTCTCTCGGATTCTCTAAAACTCGTGTCATGAATTGGAATATGGCCTATCTTGGTGAATGTTGCACATACACTTAAAAACAGATGTTTTTTTATAATTGATGGGCATGATGTTTCATAAATTCCAATTAGGTTAAATTGGTTGATAGCATTGTCAAAATATCATATAATCTTATTTTTTTTCTTCCTGTCCTATCAATTACTAAGAAATATTGACATCTCCAGTCGTAATTATAGATTTAGTTCTCCTTTTAGCTGTGTTGATTTTTATCTCATTTTTGAAGTTATTATCGTATACCATCTCTTCTTCATTGTCACTGCATTTGGAGGTAGGTACTATTATTTTATTTGTGGTTATAGAGACTGAGTGAAATTGGCTGAAGTCATTCAACTGGTAAATATGGCAG
The DNA here is from genome assembly GCA_028644305.1 of Xerus rutilus. Classification (NCBI taxonomy): domain Eukaryota; kingdom Metazoa; phylum Chordata; class Mammalia; order Rodentia; family Sciuridae; genus Xerus; species Xerus rutilus. The sequence continues at coordinate 64,711,343 of CM053400.1, read as the reverse complement.
AGGATACTACAGTTTTTGAACTTGACAGTGACTCTTAGAAGTTAAGGACTTTAGGTGGGCACGGTGGTGCAAGCCTGTAACCCCAGCACTTTGGGAGGCTGAGACAGGAGAATTGCAAGTTCAAAGCCAATCTCAGCAACAGTGAGGTGCTAAGCAACTCAGTGAGACCCTGTCTCTACATAAAACACAAAAATAGGGCTGGGGATGTGGCTCAGTGGTCGAGTGCCCCTGAGTTCAATCCCCAGTACCAAAAAGAAGAAGAGGAGGAGGAAGAGGAGGAGGAGGAGGAGGAGGAAGAGGAAGAGGAAGAGAAAGGGGAAGGAGAAGGAGAAGAAGAAGAAGAAGAAGAAGAAGAAGAAGAAGAAGAAGAAGAAGAAGAAGTAGTTAAGTACTCTAATATAATCATCTATGATAAAGTCCTACAACATATCTTATTTTTATTGTCTTATTTTTCACAACTTTTAATCTGCATGTTTATTCCCACATACGGGTCTTCTTACTAATTTTTGTATTTTCCCCCCTTGGTTTTTGCCTCCACTATGTCTGTATCAACACAACACAACATAATTAAAGTTAAACATGTCCAAGTCATTAAGAGGAAACTCAGATTTGAGCCTTCTAGAAAATCTTTTATAGCAAGATAATTTATAATGACATATGTTTTTGTTTTTTTTTGGTAAGTAAAATATTAATGACTGCAAAGTCAAGTTTAAAATCAAGTGATATAATTATTACGATGTGCTTCCTTCATAATATTACAGAATCCTATTTTGTTTTATATTTTTTATTTCAAATTTTATTACATTACAGAGAATACTGAAAACTACTTAGCTCTTGATCTTCCACTTTAAATGAATCAATCCTCAATTTTAAATGGACTAAAAGTTAACAGCTCAGACTGTTTTTATAGTACATTCATATCTTAGTCCACTGTGTTATTATTCAAATTACACAAAAACATTAAATATTAATCTGGCCAGTATCCATCAAATCCAATTGAAAAAATCAATCCCGGAGATGAGAATGTTAGTGTCATATTTCAGCCTTCTTTTGCAAAACAAGGGAAAAAATTTAGTGCATACAATGCAGAAAATTCTAGCAGGATTTATTTCAACTCTCTTTTTTCAAGTTTACCAGAGTAAATATTTGTGCAGCTGAAATGTTGTTAGTAGCAGGTTCTTTTTGGCTGTCTCAGGCAAAGCAAATAGCTTACCCTAGCTTTAGCATCAGGTTTGGGAGAAGTTAGTCCATTACATAAGGCGTTGCCATGGTCCACACATGGCTTCATCTTTGCCTGAGTGGACCCTCAGCACCACACAGTTGTTTGATGATGCTGTGATATGTACACATTTCTCAGGCTGCAAACTTAGGCAGGCCAATCTAACTATTTTTGTAAAAGTGAATCTAAATACTATCTTGAATTTCCTATATGTATCACTAATAGTAGATTTTGTCTTGTCACTGTTCAGGTAAACTCAGCAAATTCAACGGTCTCCATTATTTTAAGTTTAAACTTATATTTCTGTTCCTCCTATTTTCTCCCTGTTGTGGCATCTAAGTTTTGAAGGGACTTTGTAGTGTACAGGTGTTCAGGTAGAGTTGGTGAGTTATAAACATCTGATTCAATACAATTTTTTTGGATTCAATACAATTTTTTGGAAAGGAGATTCTCCCTTCTAATCTTGCTACACTCATTGTTGATGCTCTTCTTTGGATTTTTATCAGCAAAGAACTGTTTCTAGCGCTGTTCTGTATCATTCCAAGGCCCACAGAAAACTCAGAGTGAATTCAGTGACTCCTGAGTCCAGCTATGCCATGTTATCACTTCAATATTGCCATTTCCACAGCCCCATGGCATGAAGCACATAGGCATGTGTATTTCCTATCCAAGTTGCAAATGGAAGTCAGGACACGGTATTCATTTTGTGTTGGGATAGGCCAGGTTATGCTATGGTGAATGCTTCCCAAATCTCGGTGGCTTAGAAAGTCAAAGTTTCATTCCTCACTTTTCTAGGCTTCCCAGGTCAGCCTTGGTGCCATTCCACACCCTCTTCTCTCCTTGCTGTTGGATCCAGCCGGATGGAGCTGGTATTGCTCATATCAGGGTAGAGGGAAAAGAGAATAAAGTGAAACTTGTGCTGCTTAGTAAAGCGCACACATTATTGGCCAAAGCAGGTCAAATGGATAAGCTTGAGAGCAATGCACAGATAAGTGTAATTCTCTCCTAGAACAGCGCAGGTTACATTTTGAATACAACTGACCACATTGTTCCTACATTCCTGAGCTGAAGGGAGGATCTAAGCTTCTTTAATAACCTGAGAAGTGGTGAGATGTCAGAAACCCCACACCCCTGGCTTTCAGTGTTGTTTCATTTCCAAACCAAATTCTCCTCCCCAAGTCAGGAAACCCTATCTAGTCTCCAGGGACGGTGGTAGGGTTCCTCATCTGTTCTCTTCTCATGGATTGTTTGTGGACAGAAAGTTCATGTTCGACTTCTTTCTGCAGTTGGCCCTTTGAAGCTCCAGAGAACCCATCTTTTGCAAATTACCAATCTTGATGTTTATTGTTATTATTTTTGCTATGAATTTAAGAAAATGTATTCAGGAATCAAGTAGCTGAGAATGGATTTCCTTTGCTCTCTTTCTTTTTCTTTTAAATATTTGTTGTTTGTCTTTTTATTTTGTATTGTCCTTTGATGAATGCTCCTAGACATTACAAATGCTCTTGGCTTGGTGGGCTCAGGAGTCACAGGGGCCACAAAGGAAGGTAATCAAAGAAAACCTCAATTATTATCTCCAGATGTAAGTCTATCACAATGGAAAACAGTGAAGTGGCTGAATGTAGCTGCCTGGGTGCTGGTACCCTGAGTGATTTCTAGTTGTTTTCCCTTGGTGGTGAATTGCTGTCTCCTATCCCACCATCTCCAAGGCTCATTGTGAAGGATGTGTAAAAGGTTTACAATGCCGGCTTCCTGCTTTCTCTGGGACCTTTTCTTTAAGAATGGCCATGTTTGCCCATGGTAGAGAACGAGCCAAACTCACAGGTATGTTACACTAATACTCAACTGGACCCACATGAGATTGGAGTGAAAATGAGTAAAACAAGAACCTTAACTTAGGAGTCTAGTTTCCTGGACCATTTAAAAGTTAACAAACTAAATATTTCCATTTGACAGTATACATTTTCCTTTATGTATAATTATTCATGTTTGAACTTCTGTAAGTGAATATTCAGTTAAAACATTATTTTAAAATTTTCAGTTATAAATGATATGCATGTTTGTTACAGAATATATTGAAAATATGGAAAAGTATATAAAAAATAAAATATATATAATCCCATCTTCCCCAAATAACAACACTTAACATATAGGGGTATTTATTTGTGGTACTTTTTCTCACATACAAGTAAACACATGCTTTTAAAAAGGGAAAAATTAATTATGTAATTTTGCATTCTGCTTTTTATTTAAAAAATGGAGTGATGAATATATTCCTATGTTATTTTACTTTTTTAAAAATGTGATTGTTTAGCTGTGTAATCTCTCATCCTGTGGATGTATGATAATTTGATCAATTTCCTAATAGACTTTTATGTTTTTTTTAAACAGTTCAATTATATAAATCATACTGAAATGTTTATATTTGTATTAAAACATTGGTGTCTTATGATAACTTCATAGAAGTGAAATTATTGGATTAAATGTTATGAACATTGTTAGGATCTTGATATAACATAGTTTATCATATCCAAAACCTTATAAATTATAAGATGTACCACTATTATTTATGTATTTTACATATGGGAAAAAATAATGCCAATTAAACCTAATGCTTTCTTACCACTTTCAACTTTTATTATTGTTGAAAGAATTTTCCTTGTACTTATTTAAACATAAAATTTTAGTTTATATTTTATTCTTGTGTATCCATAAAGGAGATGCAAAACCCTGGTTAAGTATTCACTCCTAAACTTCCTCATTCTGAGTCACTCTACAACTTCGTGTGATCCATGATCTGAGTGCCACTAGAAACGCTGTGATGTAGCATTAAGCAACAAAAAATAAAGAACATGCTCCTATCTTTGCTCCAGGATTTCCTTCCAACCACCAACTTACATTCCTAAAATTTGGTGCATGTGGACAGGCAATGGCAGCTTAGCCACAACTGCTGCCTGCTTGGCAGCTATGGTGAAGCGCTACTCAATTTAGAAATACTAAGAAGGCACTTCTGGGATGAATGAATATGTTGTATTGCAAATTGTCCATCACAAAGATTTTACCAATTTGTACTCTCCCCAGCAGTGCAAGTGCTACCCATATTCTTTAAATCTTAGGCAATATGGTGGAATCCTTAACATAAAAAACATTTGTCAATTTGATAGATGGTAAGTGATGTCTCATTTTAACTTACAGTTATTGTTAGACTAGCTAAAATTTATTTTTATCTATTTCTGGTCACTTGGATTTTTTCTTTCTTCTGCCAATTGTACATATCCTTGGTTAATTTTTGTGTTTTTATGTTAATCTTAACTCTTAAGAGTTCCCTGCGTGCCTCCCAGCAAGTAATGTAGGAAACCAGTTAATCTTTCATCTATCATACATTACAAATAGTTTTCTCCCCTAGTTTAATTTTTATTGCAATTTCCAGGATCATTTTTGTATGTATGTATAGATATATCTATTTTCAGGTAGTTAATACTTATCTTTGTGATTTCTTCCCTTGTTTTTATGTTTAAAAGTTCCTAACAAACTTGAAATAAAATAAACATTAATCTTTGTTCCTTCTAATTACTTCATGGTTCTCTCTTCTTTTTGACAAATTAATTCATTAATGCATATGAAAATTTCTTTAAGTATCTTTTCTTGTTTTTCCTCAAAAGCCAATGACTTATACCAATGCCACTAAAACTTACCTCTCCTAATTATTTAAGATGCCAACTTATTCAAATATATTTTTATATTTCCTGGGATCTGTAATGTGGCATAGCTTTTCTCTAGACTTGCTCCAGTCTTAAGTATTAATCAAGGTGACCATATAATTTAGTAACCAAATAGACACATTTGCAAACAAATAATGCTTGGATGACAAATACAGACCTGGATTGTCCTGGACAAACAATTATGTGGGTCATCCTACACATTATGCTTTTATAATGTATTTTCATATCTGTTAAAATAAGATTCCCTTCATGACTTTTATTTTCAAAACTGGCCACTCTATTCTGAAGGATAAAAGTATGCAAAATTAAGAAGTGATAGGATGAATATACAAGATATATTTTTATTTCTTCATATGTAAAGTTCTTCCATACTTCGTGTGGGATGTGGTTTGCTCATTCTAAATAAATTTATGTTGACTTTGATTTTTTATTTTCTGGTATTTATGGTCTATTTCTATAACTGCCTGCTGTCTTCCACTTGAAGTTAGTCAGATGTGGTTGAGAGATACTGCACAGGTCACCTACTTGCTTACACCACCTCTCTTTTCCTTTGGTTTCTATGTAGTTACATGTTTGACCCATCTTTTCTCAGAACCATATAGTTAACTGTGATTTCAGGTACCACTTAGGTCTCTCACTTAACATTTTTCCAGTGTCCCACACCATTCACCTGCTGTAGGCATCCTCATCCCTCATTAGTACAGATAAGTGAGTTTCAACAGAGCCTCAGTTCGGATGCTTCCCAAAATAAAGGACAGAAAATCCATGAATTCCAGCCCACATGACCCTAGGCCCATGCTGAGTTGCAGAGCAGAGGAATATGGGCCTTTTCCCATAAATTCAGAGAGGAAATATCCCTGGAGTCCCATATTACTTCTTACTGTGGCAGGAGGCATACAGTTCACAGTTTATTTGTTTATTTATCTTATAGCATTTTTGCCCTACCATGTAGATACTGTCTGGCACGGGCTCTCCAAGGACATAATTCCTTCAGATATTAGGTTTCTGTTCTATCCAGCACTACAGAATGCCCTGTTTCCTCTTATAGAAACAATTTTATGAAACTTTGTGTCTTCAGGAACATAAAAAGACAAGGAAGCTGATCAGCAAATGTTTTCTAAAAGAGTTTTGAAAGACTTTCCAGTCAGTGACCCCTACTGGAAAGTAAAGATCTTCATGCTTGCCAATTTTGATGTTAATTTTAATTTGGTTTTTCTAATGTAAATATTTTGGTAGAGAAATGAGACATCCCAGACCCCACTAGGACTGAAAGAAAGTTTGGGTGGGTAATTACCGAGCTTCATTTCAAAACTTGGATTTGGAAGTTGTCTTTTACCTTTTATTCTTTTTTCTTCTTCTTCTTTTCCTGCTCCAGCTCCCAAGTCTTTATCACTGCAGCTGTTTTCCTAAGTTACTTCTTGCCTTCCCCTCACAATTTATCCATATTTGTTTAAAAAAAAGAAAGTAGTAGTAGCTAGAATGTCTTTCTCTTTTTGCAACACAACTCTCCAGCCCTACTTCTTTTTTCTCCTTTAGGATTCATGTGTTAAAGGTAGTTGCACCTGGCTCTGGAGAATGTCTGTTCTCCTTTGCATTGCTGAAGTTCAGGAAGTTCCCAAATTGCAACATAATGTGTTTCCAAAGTGCCTTTGTTGGTAAGTTGTTTGTAACTTGGAACAGATTTTCCCAGCAAAAGGCTCTAAGTGGTGTTTACAGTTCTCAGGCCAGCTTACAACTTACTTAACATACTACACATTTGTTGAGTCAAGTATTCACTAAGCACTGGTGGTTGAGAATTTTTATGTTCACCAGGTTGCCTTTCAGCACTGCACTGCTTGAGTTGTGTGGTTTACATACCTGATCCTATTCTCATATATCACACGCAACATTCCTGCTTGTTCTGATAAACATATGATCTTTCTTTGGCATTAGCTTTGCAAACCGTACCTCTCTCTACACAGTTCATCTGCCAAATACCACAGTAATTTTCTGAACCCCCAGTTAAACAACAATTATTTGCACATGCAGATCAATTTTTAGCCATATCCTTATGACGGGATGAAATCCACAGGGTAAGAAATCTAACCTTAATAAAACATTGTCTTCAAAGACAGCATAATCTCTATGGTGGTAGGGAGCAGATTGACAGATTGTTTCCTAGGGTTTGGTTCTTAGTAGGTACACCAAAGGGCTCAAATCAGTGTTGAATGCACAATGAAGGAATGGCAAAGGGGTACAGGCACGTGTCTGGGAATATGCTCTTAGAGTTTCCTGGGTTTGAGGTATGCATAGGAAGGACTTTTCATCTTAGGGCATTTTCTTCTTGTGGGGTTAGAAGACTCAAAGACTCATCTTTGAGCATCTCTGTGACCTCGATTTTGTTTTGCAGGGTCCAGACAGAACAAACTCTTTATGATATTTGTTTTACTTTGCATCTTTCTTTACTAAAGGTGGGTCATTGGAGGTTTTGTATGTCAGCTTTGAAAAAACAATGTATCCAGTACTGTTTACCTCAGGAGGCCAAGAAGCCTCCTGCGAGAAACTTAAACATGTTTTGTTTCCTGATGTAATAAAAAGGTGTCTAGTGTAGGCTCCAGGCCAATGTACTTCAACGTCCTTGGCCTCTGGTGGTTGCCTGCACTCTGGGGTAGCTTTGGGGTCAGAGTTTTAGAGCATTAGGTCTAGGCCTGGCACTGAGCCTGCCTCCCTCAAGCGGTGGGTGTGGGCTGAGCTTTCCCCCAGCCACTTCAAACAAATCTCTCCCTTGCGAGTAAGGAGAGAGGGACAGAGGGATTGCGTTTCAATCCGGAGAGTCCTTCGAGGTATGGCTCTGTAGAGTGTTGGTGGTCCTTCGGTGGGCTCTCTTCTCTCCTCGGGCCATCCTACTGGAGGGCCTCAGGAAGAAATGCATCTGCACTACCCTAGGCTCGTGCGGACCTCTCTGCGTGCGGGTTGCGGCCTTACCGGTGGAGGGCGCTCTCCCGTGGGAACTTTCAGACTCACTCGGCAGGGCGGGTCCAGGCAGGAGGCAGCCTCTTCCATCCCCTCCCTCGCTCAGCCAAACTTTCGTCGGGTTTGGACGCGTCACCGCGGCCGCTGGAGAGCCGTAGCTCGGCCCATTGGCGGCCGGTTCCCGTGTCCTCCACTGCTTCTCGGTGCCGGGTGGGAGCCAGGCGCCCGGTCGCCCTGTTGCGCTCCGCCCCGAGGGCATGCGGCAGTCGCAGGGGTCCCCGCTCCCGGGCTTGGAGGTGCGGGCGAGCGTAAGCGGTGAGTGCAGCACAGGACAATGAGAGAGTTCCCAGAGCCGCGGGCCCCCTGGGCACGCGTGGGGACGCCAAGAGCAGGGACCTCCGCTGCCCCAGCCCGCGGCTTTTCAGGGTTTCCTGGCTTGTAGCCTGGACCCCAAGTCCACTGCAAATTCCTAGGACAGAACTGTCTTGGTGGGCGTGCGGCTCAGCTTGCTCTTTTCCACTCCCCGCACCCTAGAAGCAAAAAGCAATCAAGAGGCAAACTAGAGGTTGCGTCCGCCTCCGCTGTGGGCTGGTGGGCTAGGCGCAGGGGCACCGAGGCGCGGAGAGCGCCGAGCAGGTGGCGCTCCGCATGGATGCTGCTTTTCCAAACTTCCCCTGATTGGGGTCAGTGGTTCATAGGAAACAGGTTCTTCCGTGAATCCTAGGGAGATAACATTTTCAGCCTCCAGTTACTCCCAGTAGGATGGTTTGTCGGTTGAGAAACAGCTTGAACCATTCACAGGCATCTAAAGGTTCGGGAAAGTTACTAACTTGTAACTCTATCAAAGTTGTGCTGGGTAAGTGAAAAAATACGCCATCCATCCGGGTGGACAGAAGTGCTTTGTTTTTTCGCAATGTTACTTTATTGCTTTCCCTCAGCAAGTTGTAACTACCCAAAATCTCTTAGAAACTTCTCAGGCATGTAATTTGAAAAGTGATTGTGAATATTGGAAACAATTTAGTCTTTTAAAGGTAACCATTAAAACAGCTCTTCAAAGCATTTATAGGTCAATTTTTAAACAGTAATTTTCACAAAATCTTTTCCTCATAATTTGTTATTGTCATTGCAACCCTTTTCTCCCTCCTCATTACCTGATCTTGGAATATCACTTGAGAAGTGAGGGGCTGGGATTGTAGCTCAGTGGTAGAGCGCTTGCCTTGCATGCGTAAGGCCCTGGGTTCGATCCTCAGCACCACATACAAAGCAATAAAATAAAGACATTGTGTCCATCTACAACTAAAAATTATTAAAAAAAAAAAAAAGAAAGAGAAGTGAAGGGCGGCTCAACTTCTCATGGTTCCTGCTTTCCTGATATAAGTCGGACCTTGTAGCCTGGACCTCAAGTCCATGGCAAATTCCTAGGACAGAACTGTCTTGGCGAGCGTGCGGCTCAGCTTGCTCTTTTCCACTCCCCGCACCCTAGAAGCAAAAAGCCATCAAGAGGACTTGAACATCATGAAAGTGAAGTGAAGTGAACATCAGTCTCAGACAGGCAATCTCTTCTTTACAAATAGACGATCATTCCATGCATGCACGGCATTTCATTAATGCATGAACTTCTGTATTCTTAAGGAGAGTTGTTGGGTTTTCTAGTAGGAACTATCTATCAATTGTTGCTAACTAACCCTGTTTCCTATAAGATGTTGGGTTCAGGTTGGTATGGTGGTTTGGGTTCAGTGAATAGATTTTTTCCTTTTTTTTTTTTTTGTCAAGAAGTCATACAGTTAGAAACACACAACCTTGGCTCCATGCTTGGCTAAACAAATGGGGCCATTCTAAAAAAAAAAAAAAAGTCCAGCAAGCTAACTCTGCCAGTGAGGCTTGGATCCTCATAAGCTTCCAGAGCTCTCTCTTGTGCCTTGAGACTATAGACCTACTGTCATAGAGAGACCTGGATATCTAACATCTGAACAACATTTATATTGATTCTCACTACCATATAACTAATAAAATAGATCATCTTGGTAAATTTCTTCTTATTTTACCTTTTGGTTTTAGGATTCAAGGCTTTAGAGTTTTGATTCAATTACAAATGACACTTTTCTAACTCTGGTCAATGCATTCATAAACTAAGTCTCTATATCAGATCAGATCTATTTTAGATGTCTGGCTGTTTTACAAGGTGCTTGATAGAACAGATCTGCATGTGTTTTCTATGAATGAAAACTGAAATGGAAACATTAAAATAGGGGATTGTTATTGTGTATGTTCACCAGAATATCTCTATTTGAGATACAGAACATGTTGACTTGTATCTCACTTTTCAAGAACACACAGGCTAGAGGAACAAACACACACACATAATTGTAGCCAGGCATCAACTAAGGCACATACTCTTAAAGTCAGTTGAACACACATCTCTAAGATGGGCTGCTGTTTCTTAAAGTTTCCTAACTTCCTGCTGAGGTACAGTAATCTACCATAAATCAAGCTCAACCTCTTATTTCTTTGGGCTGGGGTAAGGGGAATCACTATAACTCAAGTGGGAATTACTATAACTCAAATTACCCATTAGCCATTCTCCTTGGAATACACATTAGTTCAAATGATTTCTGGCCTGTGATTATACCCAGCAGAGTGGTTAAGTCTGATTGCAAGCATCTAAATGGGCAGAGATCAGGCCCAAGACATTATTAGTGTGGGATAAAGAGAAGAGCAGACTGGCCTTTATTCCAGAAGGGCTTTCTGACCTTGAGCACAGTGTTTCACCTCCCTAAGCCTTAATTTCCTTATCTGTAAAATGAAGACTGTATCCACCTTCCAAGGTTAATAGAGAAAGCACTTAACAAGGTCTCTGATAGACAGGAAGCACTTCTTAAATGGTGGTTGCCCTCTTTTCCTCCTAGATAAACGTGAAAGTATTGACATTTGTGTAAATATGGATGCAAATATGTATTATTCTACTGATTCTCAAGCTGTGTGTGGCTGAGAGATGCTTTACAAACTTTTCTGATGTGCTATCCCCTTTCCTGACCATATACCTTTTGCTGCTTCCTTCATCACCTTCTGCAGGTACTGAGCCTCTTCCTTCTGGCCTTGTTGATCCTTTGTCCCTTACCCTGGATTTTGTACACAGGTGGAGGAGTCATCTGGAACTCAGTCCTGCCATTGATGGGAGAGATGGTGATGCAGGTGGGGAGTAGTCTGCAGAAGCACTAAGAGTTTGTGCTTTTACGGATAATGGACTCAAGACATTTGGGGTACAAGAGGCTGGGTTCTAATCCTAGCACCACTTTTGTGAACTTTTGTGACCTTCAATATATTACTTGTCATCCGTGATCAATTTTGTCACTTATACAATGGGGATAATAATTCCTTTTCTATTTGCCTGCATGGGTTATTGATAGGTCCCATTAAGTCGTGTGTGTGGAAAGAACTTTGCACCCTGTGAAGGGCCATATAAAGGTTGGAATTAAAAAGGTATGACATTCAAATGTGAGACATCCCAGGCAGGCTCACTCATTGGCTGGAGATGGCAGGATCACCAAGTGAGTATCTTGAGTGCCAACTGTACATTATTGCAATCCATCTACTTCCCTCTATTTTATCCTCTGAAGTCATACTACAAAGCGGAAATTGTAACCAGAAGTTGAGAAACTGCTCTGTGGGGAATACAAGAAGATTAATATTAGGGCTGGGACTACCCAACACTATGTGATTGATGCACAGGGCAAAATTTCAAAGAAGCCCTAATTCCTTTTTATAATTATATGTACTATCTGCTCATCTCAGTTCTTAGTGGACAAAAACAAAGAGCTAGCTACAGACTTGCTAAGTCAGGAAGAGGATAATAATGGCAATCATCATCAGCATTGTTGTGCCTCTTTGCTAAATTGGGTCTTTATGTTTCACTCTGCAAAGTAATAACATGAATCAAGACAATCTATTTCATTCAATCTGTAAAATGTCATGTCAGGTTGCCCTCAGCATGACATCAAGTCAGAAGAGTACCCATTGAAAGAAAGTTTCCAACATCCTGTGTGGTCTCACCCCACCTCTTCATCATCCCCTAGGTCTATTCCTCTTCTCTCTTCCCTTCCTGGCCTGGCCTGGCCTGGCCCCTTGTAGCACCTGACCTCTAACCTCCTGTCCTGATGATGGCCTTGAACTCCTCCCTTATACATGATCCCTGATACTGTCCCACTCCCAGTAACCTTGTCTCCCCTCCTCAAATGTGAATTATTCATACACCAGACAGCAGGTCACTCTGGAAAGTAACTCACCCTTATAGCTCGCCCCACCCCTTCCTAAGAATGTTAATTAGCTTGTTTAATTACTCATCAGCTACTCCTAAGTCTTTGTTGCTTCCTGAAATATAGGCTGGAGGTTCTACTAGTTCTGTCCTTGATTTAGCTATGTGCAAATTGGGGGTGTTATCAAGGAAGGGCTCAGCAGGTGACAAGATGTGGTTGGAGGCCACATTAACCCCCATATAAGTGCACAAAACAGTTTAGCTAAAGGACTTTCAAGCAAATATACAATCTAAATAAAAGCAGTATATTTGCTTTGTAAATGGAGCTTTAAAGCAAGCCCCTTATCTCTCCATTAAGCCAGGTTTTATGGTTTGGATATGTGGTGTCCCCCAAAAGCTCACATGTGAGACACTACCAGAAATTTTAGAGGTGAAACGAGTTTTAAGATCCTTAACCTAATCAGTACGTTGATCCTGAATGATTAACTGGGAGGTAACTAGGCAGATAAGGTGTGGTTGGAAGAGTCACTGTAGGCATGCCTTTAGGGTTTATATTTTGGTGGTGAGGTGATCTCTCTCTCTCTCTCTCTCTCTCCCCTTCCTAATTGTTATGTTCTGAGCTGCTTTTCTCTGCCACGCTCTTCTGCCACGCTGTTTAGCCTCACCTTGGACCCACAGCAGTGGAGTTGGCCATCTCTGTGGACTGAGAACTCTGAAACCATGAGCACCAAATAACTTTTCCTTCTCTAAAATTATTCTTGTCAGCTCTTTTGGTAACAGCAGAAAAAAAAAAAAAAACCAAAAATGCTGACTAAAACATCAGGTTACGACAATTCTCTTCCTTTATGGGAATTCTGGAGTTTCCCACAGACATTCTCACGTCATGTTAATCAGGAGTGGGCAGCAGGACCATTCAGAGACATTCACTACCCAAGGAGAGCTAGAAACCAATTCAAGACTCACAGCCATTGGCAGTGAATAGTTATTAGAGTATATTGGGAGAACACTGAGGAATCATTTATCCCCGTCTCCCTTGATTTTTAACCCATTAAATCCCAAGTTTTCAATTCCATGAATATTTCAATGAAATTGACACAGATGCAGTAAATTAGGTTGGGGACATAATCTAGAGGTTACATATTCCTTATTACCATTCAAAACAAAAGTACAGATTGTCCTATAAATAGGGCACAAGAATAATATAGTATCTGATAATTTGAAATATAGTGCATTTCACAACATAAAAGGACAATCTAGTTCTAGAAAATACTTTCATAAATGCATTTCTTTTTCCTTTTGGTGCCAAGGATTAAACTCAGGGGCACTCAGCCACTGACCCACACCCCCAGCCCTATTTTGTATTTTATTTAGAGGCAAGGTCTTACTGAATTGCTTAGTGCCTCACCATTGCTGAGCTGGCTTTGAACTCACTATCCTCCTGCCTCCAGAGCTGCTGGGATTGCAGGCATGCACCACTGTGCCCAGCATTTCTCATATTATATATTGGTTATGTAATATTTGTTTAATTAAATATTTAAGTAGAAATAATGTTCACAGCAAAGTTTGTCATTTTCACACTGAATTTAAAAGTTTTTTCAAATGTTCTAATCGCCTATTTTCTCTAAAGAATAGACCTCTAAAAACATAATAATTATTTTAAAATTGCCTTAAGTGGTATATTTGTTGTTTAAGTTGTTCTAGGTGTTCCATATCATGGATGAGACAAAATGATATCAATTCCTTGAGCAGGGCTCTCCCTCTGGACAAAAATTAACACATAGGTCTGACAAAAAATAAGTACACTGACCCCTATGTATCCATGCAGTACATGTTTGCAGATACAACTAAAAATATTTGGGGAAAAAATTCCGTCTGTACTGAACATATACAAACTTTCCCTCTTTTAATTATTCCCTAAGCAATATGTTGTAACTATTTATATAGCATTTACATTTTACTAGTTATCATAAGTAATTTAGAAATGATTTAAACTATACAGGAAGATGTGTGTAAGGTTATATATAAATACTATGCCATTTTATATAAGGGACATGAGAATAATCAATTTTGGTAAAATTCATAGCGGTCTCAAAACCAGTCCCTTGAAGATACCAGCTGTATAATCTTTTTCTCTGTTCCCATTGCATTCAAATAAAAATCTCATTTCTGTTTCTGACTCTATGTAATTTCAATAGAAAACATATATATATATCCACATATATATGTGATGATTGGTCTTTATTCTGAATATTTTGAAAGTAAAGTGCAATTATTATTCTTCACTACCCTTGAACATCCAGCACTTTTTTTTTAAAGCAAACATATTCTCTCCTATATTACCATCACACAAACCACCAAATCAGGAAGTGGGCATTGGTTCAAAACTTCCATCCAATCCAGAGTGTCAATGCAATGACTATTTCATCAGCTGCCCCTAGCTGATTCAGGCTTCATGTAGCATCTAGTTGTCTTCTGGAGTGGTTCTTCAGACATTCTCTGTTCCTAAAGTCCTTGCAGTTGTTCAGGTAGAGGGCAGGTCTTACATCCTGAAGAATGACTCTCACCTGAATCTGCTGGGTGTCTCCTTGGAACTGAGCCCCACAGTATTAGCAGGGTACTACGGAAGTGAAACTGCTCTTCTCAGCTCCTGACAATATGGTATCCACCCATTCCACCACTGGAGTATTGACCTTGGTCACCTCATTACATTGGTATCTACCAGATCTTCCTGTCTTAAATTCACCATTTTTTCCTTTGAAATTTATTGGTGATTGTGGGGAAGTAATCTAAGGTGAAGTTAATGGCCTATTCCTCATTAAACCTCCACCTACAGACTTACCCTTCATTGATGACTTTGCCCAAATCAGCTAGCTGCCTCTGAAGATTGTCAAGGTGATTATCAGTCCCCTGAAGATACCAACTGTATAATCTTTTTCATCCCTCCTTCAACATATATTACTTGGAATTCTACTGTATGGAAGAACTTATTTTCTCATGTTTTTTATTTGTTCTTTTTAGCTATACATGGCAGTAGAGTGTATTTTGGTGTATTATACATACCTGGAGTATAAGGTTTTATTCTCATGTACTTATATTAGGAAATACTCATGGGTTCCTTTTGTATTCATTAAGTTGAAATATTTTACTATCTTTATTTATTTTGATGCTGAAATTGTCCTCACTTTGGCCAGTGGAAACTGTGAAGCTGGCTCCTGTTTCCTTTTGATATGTGCTTATTATTCATTAAACATTTCTTTATATTATGGCACCACAGATGATCCAGGTTCATCTTATACATCCCCTGACCTACTTAGTCCTCCCTGTATGTAAAGAATGGTATTCTTTTCACTTTGAATTTTATATATTTAAGGAGTACAGTATGATATTTTGATATACTAACCTTGGTGTTCATATACATAGTGAAATTATTACTACAGTTGAGCAAATGAACATATCCATCATCTCATATAGTTAGCTGGGTTTTTGTTGTTTTTGTTTGATTTTGTTTTTGTGGTAAGAGTGTCTAAGTCTACTCTTATGGGAAATTACCAATATACAATGCAATATTATAAACAATAGTCCTCAGGTCATACATTGAAGGGGAGAGGATGAAGGGAAATGTGAAAGTGCAGATCAAAGGGTACAAAGTTGCAGTTAGGTAGGATGAATAAATCTAGAGAGCCAATGTAGAATCTGAGAATAGTATGAAGAGATACGGAAGGTTGAGATGCCCATTGCTTGTGGGTGTTACTGCTTTTGTCTCAGAGGACAGAGCTAAAACACACACACACACGAATAAATTTTTCTGTATTAGGCCATGCATTATAAAATTACATTTACACTAATGCTTCCAATTTCAATTCAAGGCCCAGGGACATTTTTATTCTTCTCTCTTTGCATATCTGTACATATCTTCTCTGGCAGTTGGAAAGTTGACTCCCATTGTCTTTAATAGTTTTACTTACTTGCTCAAAGTAACCAGTCTCCCAGACATGGAGGCCATCTTGCCTCCTCTGTGTCTCTTTTACCATTGTCTCTTGTTCTTGGCTGCCGAGCCTACTATCCTGCAGCTCTGTGCAGCTTCATCATTAGCCTCTGGTCTCTCCAACTCACTACCCTGCGAGGCTCCCAAATGTAGCTTGTGCCTTTTGCCTGCCCACAAGCCCCTCCATCATATTGCAGTCTCAGCTGCAAGCTGACTGCTCTGTTCAAGGGAGGGAGGAAAGGAGAAAGGATAGGAAGAGAGAGGATGGGAATAGAAGGAAGGCAAAGATAGGAATAGTATGTACATTTAAAAATCTGTTGATATACATTGCTAAATTGCCTTCTCAAAAAGTTGCTTAAGTTTGCATTCTCATCAACATATTATAAAGGTGTCATTTGCACCATATCCTTCAGTATTATTGACTTGTTTAAATGTTGTCAATCTGATAGCACTTCACTTTTATCTCTATTTCAGTTCCTACCGCACTTATCCCTGTATTATAGTCTTCTGTCTTATATCATTCTATAAATCGTGATTTCTCAACTTTGGCCCTGTGGACATTTTGGACTGATAGTTCTTTGTGTGGAAGACTGTGCTGTGCAGGTGGAGCAGTATCTCTGGCCTCTGCCACCAGAAGCACCCCCACGTGAACAGTTTTAAGGTCCCTAGATATTGCCATGTATCCTTAGGAAGAGGAGAGGCTTACCCTGGCTGTGAACCCACTGCTCTAGATTATGAACTTCCTGAGGATATTTTATATCCTTGTAAATGTCTGGGCACATCTCTGTCTTTGTCTTGCTTATCATGAGTGATGAGCAAGTGTTAACAAAGATGAGAAGAATCACTGACTGGGTAGAATCCACTGTAACAGGACCTATGGAACTTGTCCATTGCATGCATGCAATCCTGCATATGTGTAAGTTCCAGGGACATCCAATAGAAGAAAATAAAAAAGAATGCCAGAAAAGTTAAATTTCCTTGGATTGTTACCAAGTCATAACTACCCTTTCTTAGTTCATTTTCACCCTATTTCTTTGGTCAAATTGAAGCTTATAGCCTTGTTCAAATGGTAACCTCTGTTTTGTTGATGGAAAAGTAAATGCTTTAGAAAAAGGTGTAAAGAAAGTTACATCATTCATTGTGCTAGATGTGACCAGGTTCCTTCTCTTTAGAGCTTTCTCTGAAACTGGCTAAGTGACTAAGCATTGCTATTTTCTATCATGTATTTAGAGTTTTATTTTGACATTTTCATTTAATTAGATGGACTTTTCCTCATAAACTTGTATCAAAAATTCTAAGGAAAGATGCACTTATAAATTTTTTTGGACATTTACCACAATCGAATTGCATTTCTTCTAGAATCATTGTATGTTTACAGAGGGCATTATTGTTACTATGGAGAATAAATCTGCATATTCATTTCTTGTGGGAGCAGAGAATTGGCTTCCAAAAGGAGTCTCCAGTGGTCAGTGTGGGAAAAAGAGCCCTGGGCTAGAAGGAGGAGAGCAGATCAGAGTGAACTGATCTCCTGGTGATAGTTTTATTCTTTGTGGAGGCTACACTGCCCATGTCACTGGGGATCAGATGAGGAGAGAGATGTGAACTCACTCTGCAAGCTGTTTGGTGCATGTATCTTGACAAGTTACTCTAACATCCCAATGTAGCAGTCTAGAGGAGCCATCCATGGTCATGCACAGGTACTCCTTGACTTACAATGGGCTTATATCTTGATAGACTCATCTTAAGTATAAAGTGTTGTAGGTTGACAATACAACCTGAACAACCTGGCTTAGCAGCACAGCAAGCTATAGAGTATCCGTTGTTTCCCTTGTGATCACGTGGCAGGCAGCCTGGAGAAAGCTCAAGACTCAAAATTCAAGTTTCAACTTCCACTGAATGTGTATCACTCTCACATGATTGTAAAGCAAAAAAAAAAAAAAAAAAAAAAATCAAGTTGAACCATCTCAATTTGGGAACCATATGTAGTTAGAATATTAAACTTCAGGTTTTGGGTCCTGCTGGCTGTTTCTCTTTCCTGATTGTGCATATTCA
Source organism: Xerus rutilus (assembly GCA_028644305.1). NCBI lineage: Eukaryota > Metazoa > Chordata > Mammalia > Rodentia > Sciuridae > Xerus > Xerus rutilus. The sequence goes on along the minus strand of CM053400.1, from coordinate 64,693,161 downwards.
TCTGGGACTATATTTTTTCAAGGGTGGTGAAAAAATACCAGCTAAGTCTCTGAACAGGGTGGAAGAGGAGAGATGGTCTTAGCTTTGCAGTTGTCTTTCTGGTGACCCACCCCCTCTGAGAGAGAGGATTCCTCTTTGGTCTCTCCTCCCCAGTTTTCTCTGTTGATACTCCCCACTATCCCAACCTCTTGGGAACGGGCTTACCTTGGATGGAGCTCACTTGACATTCTGACTCCTCTAGAGCCAGCAGTGAACTGGGGCTGCACACTTCACTCCAATGGCCTAAGTTAGATCAAAAGAAACTGAGGCTCAAAGAGGCTAAGTAATTTTATCCAGGCCCTACTGGTAATAACAATAACTAAATTAGCACCACTGTGTGTTAGAGGTTGTTCTAAATACTTTATTTAAATCTCCCAGTAATCTTAGGAAGAAGATATTCTTATTATCCTCATTTTGTAGAAGAGGAAATTAAGGCACGAAAAAGCTAACTAGCTTGCTGATTAGCAGGGCTTCCCACTCAGTCTGGCTAGCTCCAGAAGCCCTGCCCAGTTGTATGTATATGCCCAATTTTTCCATCACTATTTGTTGAAGAGATTCCCTTTTCTGCATTGTGTATTCTTGGTACTCTTGCTGAAGAGCAGATGATTGGATATGCCTGAGTTTATTTCTGGGATTTCTATAGTGTTCCACTGGTCTATACAACTGTATTTATGCCAGTACCATACTATTTTAATAACCGTAGCTTTGTAAAATGGTTTGAAATCAGTGTGAGGCCTTCAGCTTTCTTCTTTCTCAAGGTTGTTTTGGCTCTTCTGGGTGGTTCTATATTATTATTTTTTTCTATTTCTGCAAAAGATACCATGAGGATTTTGATAGGGATTCCATTAAGTCTGTAGATCACTTTGGATACAATGGAACATTATAACAATATTAAGCTTTCTGATCCATGAACATAAGATGGCTTTCCATTTATTTGTGTCTTCCTTAATTTTTTTTTTTCAATCACAGTTTCATGGTTTTCAGCATACAAGTCTTTCTTTTCCTTGGTCAAGTTGATTCCTTATTTTTTTTCCCTTTTTGATACTGTGTAAATGTGATTGCTTTTTAAATTTTGGTTTTGAATTGTTCATTGTTAGTATGTAGAAATGCAACTGACTTTTGTGTGTTCAATTTGTATCTTGCAACTTGACTAAATTAGTTTATTAATTCTAAGAGGGTTTTGTTGTTACTGTTGTTTGGTTTTTAAGTCTGTAGTGTTTTCTACAAAATAGGTCATGTCATCTGTAAAGGAGATAATTTTACTTCTTCTTTTCCAATCTGTATACCATTCCTATCTTTTTCTTACTAATTATTCTGGTTAGGATGTTTAATGAAAGTGAAAACAGTGGACATCCTTGCCTTGTTCCTAATCCTAGAGGAAAGCTTTCTGTTTTTCACCACTGAGCATGATGTTTTCTGTGAGGGTCTTGCTCTTTAACCTCTCAACTATCTGCTTCTCTGCTAGTATTTGAACCTTGCATCCAAATCCTGTGTTCTTCTACCATGATGTATTGCCTTCTCCTCCTTCCTCTTGCTCTTTCTACTCCTGCCTCCCTCCTGTGTTTTGAGTGGCAGTTCTGAAGGTTGGTAATAGTGGCATTAAGTCAGTACTCAGGCAAGAGAAGGGTTTTCCTGGACTATCATTATTTGAGGGTAGTTTATAGGATGACTTTGTTATCATTCTTCATTAGATCATAAACAGTTAAACTCTCAGAATGCCAGTTGTGTATTTCATTGAAGTTTTAGAAATTCTGAGTCACCTCACCTTAGGAAGAACTGTCTGCCACCTTGAGTACTGTCTGTGCTCTGGGCTAGAAAGATTGCTTTCATTAATCCTTTCAGCAGCCTGCACAGTTGCTGTAGTGATGATGCCATTTTCAGAGAAGAAGGAAAAGATCCTGGCCAGAGAGGTGGGATGCAGGGTTACAACCACTGCTGGAATTAATGGGCTTACACCAGACCCAGGTCCAGCTGATGTCTCCTCACCATCCTGCCCCTGCTCTACATCACAACCTGCTGTGCTTTCCCTGAAGGTTGTGAGCTACTCTGGAACTCCACAGGTCTGGCTCTCTTCTCTAACCTCTGTTTTAAATACAAAAGCTAAAACCTTCTTCTTCTTCTTTTTTTCTTTGTTCTGACTGATCAACACCTCCTATATCATGGAGAAACAGAAATAAGAAAACCACTAGAATAGCTTCCATTTAGAGAAATGGGAAACATAACAGTCACAGGTGCCTACCAATGATGCAGCCTGCTGGGCAGGAATTATGGAGACCTCCCTGCTCTGGCTGTGGAGTGAGTTCTGTGGCTGGTCCCTGCTTCTGCTCTCTGGGTCAGGCATCCTAGAGCTCCAGACTCTTACTTTATATGCTGGGAAGACTTTCCTTGTCCTTGACTCTCTGTGGCCATATCGGAAGTGAGTATCTCCTTGATAGAGGAGAAACATGGGCATTTTCAGGCCAAGCTGTGATCTCCCTGGAAATAGTTTCTTAAAAACTCCACAGGCTTCTGGTCTGCTTACTTCTGGCCAGTTCCATGTGCCAGTCACCTCATCTCCAAATTCCATTCTGATACAATTCTAAAGCATGCTTATTTCCCAGCTTTGGTGCTTGGCCCATGTCTCTCTTCCTCTCCTTAATATCTACATGGACATCCTTTGAAACACGGATGTGGATGGGAAGATGCCCCTTGACTCTGATCTTTACTGTAGACCTACCTTCCTTTGTCCTACTGCAGCAGCTAATTGAGAGGACTATGGGAAAGGCCATGAGTGGCAGTGCTGTTTTCTGCTCTCTGGAGTTACAGAAGCAGTTAGTTTTTCTGGCCCTTCCAAGACTCTTGGTTTCTGGAATCTGTCCATTCCTTTCCACCTTTGCTTACAAACTTATAGACCATTCTTGCCTGAGCTCATCTCTTTCTGGAAATAACTTACTAAATGCTGTAAGAAGCAGCCAACAATTGCTCATATTCTGGTTCTTTCCTTCACCCAGAGTCACAGTCGTCTTAGGCCAAGAGGCCCCAAAGACTGACTTGAAGAAAACAGAAGTTTACTTTTCTCTCATGTTACGGAGTCCAGCAGTGGTGGTCAGGTCAGAGGGTTCCTTTCATCTCATTTCTCTGCCGTGCACTAAGACACTGCTTCTCAAATGCTTTCTGACTAACGACAGGTTCCTTAATTCTAATAAATTATTTTGCAATTTCTGCCAAAGACCAATACCTTTGGTTTTTCAGAGAAAAATCGGCTAATGGTGCATTTGTGTCTCCCAGCAATGCCAAATTGGTATAAACATTTCTGAGTGTTTATTCTCGATTTTTTTTTTACTGATTTCCTTATTAATGGAAACTAGTCTGTGAACTATTTTGATTTGTGCTGCCCAAGGGCTTGCCATGTCTGAGTGCTCAATGCCAGACTGCAGGCCTGTTTGTGTTCCAACTTGCAAGAGGGGAAAAGAGCATGGAAGGGTGCACACTTGGTGATTTAGAGCTGACCTGGCATAGCATGTTTCATTTATGCTCATGATGCATTGGCAAGTGCTTACTCACACAGCCACCTCAGCTGCAAGAAGGCAGGGGAATGGAGTGTTCAGCTGGATATCCAGGTACCCAGCTACAATTATGTTACTCTTTAAGGAAAGGAAAACATGATTTAGCAGTCTGGACTACAGAACATAAGGCTAAAAAGAAATAATAATAATACAAAGAAATAATTGCAAGAGAAGCAACAGAACAAAATACAATTATGGGCAAATGTGTTAGAAGAAGGAAGGGCTGTGAGTTCAGTGTCACATCATGCAGAATAGGGCTTTCTAGAAAAGGAGCCTGGGGTCTGGCTGGCCCTTTAATGCAGCCTGACAGTCAGATACCAAGTGTGTGGTGAGGTTGATAATGGGAAGTTCATGTCAGAAGAAGCTAGGTCCCATTCTTAGGAGAAGTCTGGAAATCAAATTACTCAGGTTGGGAACAGACTCCACAAAGCTATAACCAGAGTGCAGATCCAAAGGCAGGGATTACTACAGGAGTCAAGATCCAAAGGGGCACCAAGGACAGTGGCTGTAGTAGTCTACCCTGAATCCCAGTAAAACACCAAAGAGAAGGAGAAAAAAAAAATAAGAAAATCCTAGCCAGTGTGGTTAGACAGAGGCTTTCCATTCTAAACTATTCCACCAACTTGCTAATGCTATCCTATAAACAACTAGGGGGGCCTGAAGTCAATAATACTTTAGCCCTTACAGTTAAAACTTATTTGGTAATGTGACCCCATTATCCATCCACTGAGCTGAGGGAGGTTGGAGAGTTCAAATGGCATGCTGCTGCCCACCCAGGCCTCTTGGTTTTCTCCAAGGCACCTTGGGTTTCTGACATGCAGATGGAAGCTCAGCCCGAGAGAGGATGTGCAAGGTGTCGCAGTTGGAGGTGATTATTTGGGGTCAGGCACATGGAGGAAATAATTTAAGTAATAATCTTTTTGGTGGAAGAGAACTTAAAGGGAAAAGAAGAGAGGACTGAGAACTGAGTCCAAGAGTGTCTCTACTTCATGGTCAGTGGAAGAACAGGAGATAGAAGGGAGCACCATAGGAGAGGAACTAAGAGTCATGGAGGCTGAGAAAGGGGAAGAGAAAAACCACTGTCAGTTGCCAAAGTGAGATAAAAGAAAAGGAGGACTGGAATCAGAATGTGGGGATCATTCAATCAGATGGAACGTTATTTTTTAAAATGTGTGCCTATTACAAGCCAGATTCTGTGTTTGTGCTTCAAAACATGGAGACAGAAGGATAAAAGCTCTACTTCCAATAAATTTAGAAGTGCAGTTAAGGTAAATAAATATTTAGTAAAGCCGGGCACAGTGGCACCCACCTATAATCCCTGCATTTTGGGAGGCTGAGATAGGAGAATCGTGAGTTCAAAACCAGCCCCAGCAATGGCGAGGCAGTAAGCAACTCAGTGAGACCCTGTCTCTACATAAAACACAAAACAGGGCTGGGGATGTGGCTCAGTGGTCAAGTGCCCCTGAGTTCAATCTCCAGTACCAAAAAAAAAAAAAAAAAATTTAGTAAAGTATGTGGAATGCCATAAGAGAGGCATCAACTATTTCTCAGCCAATTTTTAAAAAGAATAGCCTTTGTTTATTTTCCCCTACTTCTGTGTCACCTCAGCATTGTTCAGCATACCAGATCTGGTTTCCATCTCCTCTGCTTCCAATGATCGAGACCCACCAACCAACTAGCACAGAAACTAAATGGACACCCACCACAGCTGCTATACTGAGCATTAAGTGCACAAACATGAATGTTCTTGCCCTAAGAAGCTAAGAGTCTGGTGGTAAAGATGCACAATTGGGAAAAAAAAAAGTGCTCATCCAGTACGGTGTCTGGGGATCCCACCCCACACCCTGCCAGGGACTAAAAGAGAATCTGAATATAGTAAATACAAAGCTGCTTTAGAAGAATCAATTTATACATGTAGGAAAGTTCCAGATTACAAAAGACCCAAAGTGGGGAATTGCCTCTGATCTTCCCCATACATGTTGTGTGTCTGTGTTCCAATGGGAAGGAGCAGGTAAAAGCTAAATTAGATGAGGCTGAAAGTGCAGGGGAGGGTGCTGCCTGATAGTAAGTAACGCAGCAACTCACAGCCACATGGAGGGGAGGGAGCAGGGGAAAGCCTCCTCCCTCCTTCCCATCTCTTGCTGGTCCTCTTGACTGCAGAATCTGGAAAGTGAGCAAGCTGGTTGATGAAGTCCATAAGGACCAGCCCTGTAGGATCAGAGCAGTCGGAGATGGGAAGGGAGAGGAGCTGGAGGCAGCAATGCACATGATCAGGCATAGCATTCAGATGCCTTTTATCTTCACATACCTGACCTGGCTGCTTTCACTCCCAGACAGGCAGGTGGGAGAGGGAGGCAGACCAGATGAGGAGGTTTGAGCCTCCCACCTCCATGATGAGAACTCCTGCTTCCTGGCCTAAGCATGGCACTCTCGCAGGCCCTCTGACTTATTTGTTTAGCAGTTCATAATAAAGTGTTCTCCTTTAGGACCTCTGAAGCTTGATTAGAACTAGTTCCTACTGCTGCCATGCTTTTAAAATATTGTCTTCCTTTGTGTGGAGAGCTTGAGGATTCAGCTGGACTCTGACCTGGGAGGGGAGGATCTCCAGAAGCACAGAGTCACTGAAGGTCACTGTTGGCCTTTCACTGGTCACTGTGGGAGATTATTTGTAGAGCAAGAGAGTCCTGCACATCCTTCTCAGGACTGGAGGCAGGTCACGCAAGGCAGAGTGCGAGGGAGTACAGTACCACGGCTGGGTTAGGACAGCTCAGGCCACAAGTTTGTCTGTTGTCAGTTTTATAGTATAAAGTCATTTGGTATAAGTAAGCACTCTGAAATTTTTCAAAATACGTTTTTCAGATAACAAAAGTCCTTTGGGCAAGAGTATCTATTTCAGTTATGACTGTTCACACATTAAATTTTGACATTCTTGACTCCTTCCACTGGGTAAGCTACTGACATGTGATAACACAATGGTCTAAGAATGACTTGCTGCATCATAGAACATGTGGAGTTATATATAAATAATATTAAACATTTTATTAACATCTTATATGAGGGTCAATGGACCAAATATACCTCATCTTTCTAGCCTAATGAGTTAAAGATTAAAATTTCATAATAGATAAAGTAAACACAATTAAAGACTGTATTGTGCTTGGATAAACTAAGGGAAGTTACTGTTCACATCACATCTGTGTGTCACTTCTTTTATTTAGTTCTGTATGTTTCTATGCCTGTCTTCCTGTTTAGTCAAGAGGCTTAAGACAGTCTTTGGTCACCAGGAGCATATGGGAAACAATACCTTGGGTTATAGTTGTTTATTAAACAAGTCCTAGGGAAGGAGCTGTGTGTATATACCACCTACTATAAACCCACCCACTTGATGGGTAGAGAGGGCAGTAGGTGTAGCCACTGACATGTCACAGGCTGTCTGTCTTTCCTGACTAAAATCTCATAAATATGCTGAGGCACAGTAACCTGTTTATTCTGCTAAGCTCGGGCTGCAGTTTCCCCCTGCATGTCCTCACCTCTGAGCCAAAGCTGACTTGAGACACTTGAGTTTCTCATTTGTATTAAGTATTTTCCCAAGCACACCAGCAGATGCTTATCTCAGCTCCTGTGGCAGCCCTTCTGGGGACCTTCCCTGGGGATGTAGATATTGTGGAGACTTTGTTGCTACATGAAGGACAGAGACTGTGGATCAGAGTGGTTTTTAGGTGCCTGAGTTTAAGGTTGGTTCTTGAGAAATGGAACAATCAAACTTGAGCACAGTTTAGCTTTCTCAAGAGAAATTGCAATGTAATAAGATAAGGTAGCAGATTTGGTAAGGGCCCTACCCTTAGCAAGCACTGCTACAATAAACAAATTAGCTTTATCCAAGATTATCAGTGGCTCCTAATACTCTATTATGAACAATGTCTGTTTGAGTTTAATCTGCAAACATTTGCTACTCCTCTGTAAAGTAACTGCTTGTGAAACACAGGAGTATTATTTATTTTGAAATTATTGCCATATAATAATATGATCCTCCCTCCTCCTTCAAAAATTTTAAATACTTATTTACAGAACAGATTAATATTTGTACAAAAATAGAGCAGATCGTATGTCCCCCTCCTACACATAGCGTCCCCTGTGATTAAATCTTACATTCATGTGGTACATTTATTATCCTTAACAAACTGACATGAATTACTTTATTCAGATTTCCTTGTTTTTCCCCACTGTCCACTCAGGAGACACAGTATATTTTGTCTTTATTTCTCCGTAGGATCCTCTTGGCTGTGACAGTTTCTCAGATTTTCCTTGTTTTTGATGACTTTAATAGTTTTGAAGAGTGCTGGTCAGGAATGTTGCAGAATGCTCCTGATTAATATTTATCTGATATTTTTCTCATGATTAGTCTGGAGTTATGGCTATTGGAAGGAAGATCACAGAGTAAATTGCTATTCTTAATGCATCATATCAAGACTACAGACCAAGCCGGGCGCAGTGGCGCAAGCCTATAATCCCAGCACTTCGGGAGGCTGAGACAGGAGAATCTCTGGAGTTCAAAGCCACCTTCAGCAATGGCAAGGTGCTAAGCAGCTCAGTGAGACCCTGTCTCTACATAAAACACAAAATAGGGCTGGGGATGTGGCTCAGTGGTCGAGTACCTCTGAGTTCAATCCCTGGTACCAAAAAAAAAAAAAAAAAAAAAAAGACTACAGACTAGCAACACAACTTAGAGCTGATGAGTTTGAACTTGATCATCTGGTTGAAGTTGCATTTTTCAAATTTCTTCTCCACTGAGAAGTCACTGCCCTGCCCTACTTCCATACTGTAGTCTCAGGAGGGAGGTTACTAGGTATCCACTTTTTCCCCCATTTGAGTTCGTCTCTTCTTTTAAAATTTTATTTTATTGGTTCTCCTTAGTTATGCATGACAGTAGAATCCATTTTGATAAAACTATACAAGCATTGGATATATCTTATTCTAATTAGGACCCTATTATTGGTGGATGGGCATGATAATTTCATATGTGTAATTTAGGTAATTTCATATGTGTACATAGGAAAATTTCTTAGATTTGTTCTACTGTCATTCCTATTCCTATCCCTCCTCCCTTACTTTCATTTCCCTTTGTCCAATCTACTGAATATCTATTGAATATTTATTTGTCTAATCTACTTCTTCACCTCCTCCTTTATTGTGGTTTAGCTTCCACATTTTAGCAAAAACATTTGATCTTTGATTTTGGGGGATTGGCTTATTTCACTTAGCATGATATTCTCCAGATTTGCCATTTACTGGCAAATGTCTAAAGTCATTCTTCTTTATGGCTAATATTCCATTATGTATATGTACCACATTTTCTTTATCCATTCATCTGTTGAAGGGTACCTAGGTTAGTTCCATAGCTTAGTTATTGTGAATTATACTTCTATAAATATTGACATGGCTGTGTCACTGTAGTATGATAATTTTAAATCTTTTGGATATATACTAAGGACTGTGGTTTCACTCCCCTCTTCAGAGTAGAGTACCTATGTAATTTATTAGTAATTATTCTGCCTAGGAAATTTGTCTTTTCATTCCCATTCATTATTTTATTTGGTAACATTTCTATCAATATGGAGTCATGGATATTTATTTTACATTTTGGATTATAATCCCATACTGCCTGATTTTTTGTTACTACTTGAACCGTTCTAGCTTTGGCCATTGGGTCCGTCTCTCTTTTGAAGTTGTGTTTAGAGAGGACTCCTCCTTTCTATGTCCAACTCAAGGGGAGTGGCCTGTGGCGGGACTGCCTTTCAGACCACCCAGACTTCTCTGCTCTGCTTACGCTGCTACCAGGGTCAGCAAACACCACTCCTCACACCTCTCAGCCTGCAGGGCTTGGAGCCAGGTCTACCCAAGGAAATGAAAGAGTGGTGAGATTCAAATTACAGAGTGCATATACAGAAGAAGAAAGTAATGATGGACAGTTTGGGTAAAAGGTTGGGAGCATATGGGCAAGGGTGCCCAAGTATACTTCACTTAAGTCTACACTTAACGAGTGTTTACTGAGAGCCTATTGTGTGTTGGGCATTGCTGCAGGCACTACGGGTGTGTGGAAACAACTCAAAATCTCTGTCTTCCTGAGCAAACCTTCTAGCTGGAGAGATAGACTGTGACCCCAACTGGATAGTGTCAAGTAGAGAGAAACGCTGTAAAGAAAAAAAAAATCAAGTCTAATGGCTTAACTGTTGCAGAGTAGGGTGGGGTACTTGTTGGAGAGTGGCAGGGAAAGGACTTCTGAATAAGTGATGTTAGTGCAAGAATGAGGTAGAGGAAAGAGCTCTTTGGGTGTCTAGGGGAAGAAGCTTCTAGAAAGACAGAATGGCAAGTGCAAAGGCCTTGAAACTAATGGCTAAAGTGAGCCTCAGGGATTACAGGTGGATTTAGATCTCCCATGCTGTCCCGATTTTTCCATTACCATGAATTATTAAAATTAATTCAGTGAATAAACATGGTTGTTTATCTTGGTGGCATATACCTATAATCCCACCAATTTGAGAGGCTGAGGAAGGAAGATCTAAGTTCAAGCCCAGCCTCAGCAACTTATTGAACCTGTCAGCAATTTACCAAGATCTTGTCTCAAGATAAAAATTAAAAAAGAACTAGGGATGTGACTCAGTGGTAAAGCACCCTTGAGTTCAATCCCAGGTGCCAAACAAGAACCAAACAAAATCATGATTGCTTATGAAGGTTTTGTTGCTAAAGTACCAACTAACCTAACCTCCAACTCCCATTTGGATGGGATTTCTGGAGGGGAGGAGATTGTCATACACTATTGACCATAAGAAAAGATCTGCAGTGCATCAGATCTTTGGTGTGCCATGTTGCTTTTAAAGTGGGAGAGGAGGGTGTTATTGGAAGCCAACTAAACAGCCAGGCAGCAACTTGTCAGATGTAGATAGAAATAAAAGCAGACTGAGTGGTTTTCAGATGTCTTAACTTTCATAATTGTTTCCACATTCCGGGCTGGCTGGACATTTTTTCAGAGAAATAAGTTTGGGAGAGTCTAAATGAAAGCTTTGCTCACGAAGTCTTCATTTGGAATCTACATATAGACATTCTAGACCATCATTTTATGAAGTCTTAAATTACCGAAGTTTGAAGTTGTGGTAATCTCTCCAGAGTTTAGCATCTTTTGTTTCTGGGTCAGAACTATTAAACCTTCAAAACATTTAGTATAAAACAAACAAACAAAAAGCAGCTTGGGATTTGTCTGAGTAGAATTTAGCAGTGCTAATGTAGTCCTGTAATTGACCATATCGCGTCCCACTTACCATAAACGTTGGAAGCATATTTTCAGAAAAGTGCCTTTTCTACCCTTCTCAGGACTACTTTAAAAAGAAAAAACAAAACAAAACAAAACAAAACACTAAAGACTATTTAGAATTCCTGTCTATTTTTTAATATTTTTTATAGTGTGGGACAGTCTTTGAATGTGATTTGATCCAATCATTGTATTTCAGTAATGCTGTAATGTAAATTTAACTATAGCTCTTGGTTTGTCTGGTGTTTTGTTTGCTTAAGAAGAGAAAGCATAATGTTGTAGATAAACATTTAGGTTTATGGAACAGACTTAACATAAACATATGTTTATGTCTAAACAAACTTTTCCATTATCCATTGGTGTGACCTTTGACAGGTGCTTCAGTTTCCTCATCTGCAGAATGGGTGTAATAATAGTATCTACATCATTGTTTGGAAGATCAAATGAAATGATCCAGATAAGATGCTTAATCTGGCACAGAGTAAGCACTCAAGCAATAGTAATTAAAAGTAGGAAGAACAGAGTGGAGATATAAAGTAACTCACCTGAGAACACATAGTTAATAAGTGAGAGAGCTCTCCAATTGTCATTTAATCAGCAAAGAACTTGCTGAAACTTTTCACTTGAAAGGAGAGGGAGTAGTGTAAGACAAGATCATCATTCATTTCTTCATACAAAAAAATGCTGATGCTGCCAAGGGAGCATAATAGGCAGGGAGCAGTGTGGTCTAATGGTGGGAGTTGGACCATAAGGACAAATGCCGAAGTAAACGCTGGGCAACACACTGCTGGGTAGCTGCATGGAAGCTTAACCAGGGCTTCAGAAACAAGAGCGACAGGGCTGCTTTGAACTGGTCAGAGAAGGTATCTTGTGGGGAGAACTTTTAGGCTGGGACTGAAATAACTTATTCGATTGTCTTAAATCACAGAATTATGTTTTAAGGTTTGAGAGAGGTCAAGTGATGATAAATTGGTCATCTGTTATAAACTCACTAAAGTTTTTAGTAAATATCAGCTTTTTAAAAATGTGGTAATCCATACTAGAGACTGTCAGCAAGGACCGACCATAGGTTTAGTAGCATATGGCCAAGGAGGAAAAAAAAAATCAGAAGTACTCATTGCAAAACTTTCAGTTACTCATTTTTGGAGATCGGGGGTGATTAAGGAAATGTTTTATAGGAGAATTGATGAAAGTTATGTCCTGATACACTCACTTGCCAGCAAGGAAAGTTTTGTGGTTATGTGAAGTTTTAAGCAGAAAATCAGTTTTTTCCATTATTACTGGAACTGTAAAGTGCTGTGTTGATTAGAGTTTCTGAACATGGGCAGATCTTTGATATTTTTCCTTTGAACATGGAATGTCATTCATGGAGCTATTGTTCTACAATAAAGGTAGACTACATTGAGCAGAATAGATGCTCCTAAGACAGAATTTGTAAACTAATGTTTAAAAGTCTATTTATTTACTTATTACAGAAAACATAGAAAAGAAAAATCAGGAAATAATTTTTCTTAAATGATCCACAATTTCATTCTTCTTAACTAACTGTTTACATTTTGGGATTTTTTTCCCTTACTATCTTTAAAAGATGGTCAACACACACACATACTTGGATGTGTGTCTCTGTGTGTATACATTAATTATTTGTATTTGTAATTAAAATAATGATGTGTATTTTCATGTATTGCCATTTCATGGGAAACATGATTTTATTTTGTTGCATAGTATTTTAATTCTGTGAATTTTTTTCTTTACAAGTTCCCAATAAGAACTTTCTTACTCTCATTGCCTGGTTTTCTCAAAAGTAGAATCTGGTGGGCTGGGGTTGTGGCTCAGTGGCAGAGTGTTTGCCTAGCATGCATGAGGCACTGGGTTTGATCCCCTGTACCACATATAAATAAATAAACAAAGTAAAGGTATTTAAAAAATGATACCATGTTTTTTTTTTTAAAGTAGAATCTGGGCCTGCTGGGTATGGGGGATGGGATAGTGCTTAGTGAGAGTCTGGTTAATCCTGATCTTCTGTGATATCTCAACTTTGTAGACCCAACTACTCATTGGTCTTGGGACAAATTTTGCTAAAATGTGTATAAGAATGTACCATTTTTGGTTTTGATGAGGGGAAGTTGAATTTGAAGATTTTTAAAGTAACAGTCATTGAGGTTTTAGTGCATCATATAATCACAAATTTGACCAAATGTAAGAACCAAGACTAAAATGCTAAGATCCTTTTAAAAAATTAGAAAAAAAATAAATGATATTTTTTGGTAACATCTGAATCCCAATGTATTTGTGACATACTAATTGAGGTGTGTCAAATAAGTTAGTCAAGACAATGTAACATTGAAATATGTTTCTACTAGCTATCTAGAGCATGTTACAAAATAAAATATATAAATTACTTTTAATTAGTGAAGACACATGAAAATGGTATCATTATAATTTCTCATGTGGTGTCTTAGCATTACTAACATTATGACAAAAATATCTTAGACTAATTTATACACAATAGCAATTTATTGCTCACTTTCTGGCAGCTGGTAACTCTGAGATCAAGATGCCAGCAGATGTGGTGTCTGATGAGGGCCTAGTCTCCACTTCAATGATGGTGTCTCCTTGCTGTGACCTTTCATGGTAGAATAGTAAAAAGGGACTCAAACTAGTGTTTATATGTCTATCTACTTACTTACTACATAAATAAGTAAGCCTCTTTTATAGCCACGGGCACTAGTCTAGTTGCAAGGACAGAGCCCTTATGACCCAATCTTCTCAAAGGCCCTACTTATTAACACTACCAAAATGGGGATGAAGTTTCAGTGTGAATTTGGGGGAAGGATGCAAAGATTCAGATCATAGCAGGTGGTTTTTGCATTGTTTGTTGTGGATTTTTATATAGTTCAACATGGTTTAAATTAAATTTCACTAGATTAGTATCCTCTAATTCTCATATGCTGCTGATGGGACTAGAACTATGAGCCTTTTCAAGCACAGTTGGACAAAATGCATCAGAAACCTTTTAGTGAATTTATATCCTTTATATCAATTTGAAATCTGTGGACTATTTCTAAAGAAAGAATTGCTCAAGTATGTAAAGGCTAATGCTCAAGAATGTAGCTTTGGTTAGGCGCTGTGGCGCACACCTGTAATCCCAGGGGCTTGGGAGGCTGAGACAGGAGGATTGTGAGTTCAAAGCCAGCCTCAGCAAAAGCAAGGTGCTAAGCAACTCAGTGATACCCTGTCTCTAAATAAGATACAAAATAGGGCTGAGGATGTGGCTCAGTGGTCGAGTGCCCCTGAGTTCAATCCCCAGTACCAAAAAATAAACAAATAAATAAATGTAGCTTTGTTTATAAAAGTGAAATAGTGGGAACAACCTTAATGTTCAACATTTAGGAATAAGTTAAGTAAAGTATAATATATTAATATAATGAAATATTATGACACTATTAAAATGATACCATCTGTATTTTTAATTTGGGAAAATTATCACAAGATAGTATAGCTATATTAGCCTACTGTATGAAGTTACTGGATATTTATAGTTAAATGTTGGCAAATGTCTGCCAAAGAAAGCAATTTTTGTTTTGTCTTTATTAAAACCGAGTCCCCCTTCCTTGTAATTGAAAGCCATGATAACCATTTGTCTCTTGAGGCCACTCCTACTTTGTTTAGTTTAAGCATATAAAATTATGTTCTACCTCCCATTTGCATGCCAGAGAAGCAAGTGTTAAACTCATTTAGAAGTATCATTAAACCATTAAAATATAAATTCAAAAGTAGACTGAGATACACTTCTATGTTGTACTACTTAAAATTGTTATTTGGTCTGCTTATTCTGATTCTGAATATAGTATTGGATTCCAGAATTTTTAGAACCTTCAAAAGCTAAGATTTCAACTACATTCTGCTGTTAGAACCACTTCACTTCCACCAGTGGATGGCTCAGCATTTGGGCCTATTGGGTTGCTGGCTCTCCAATACATAAGTTGCAGTCTTGTTCCTTGGGAGGAATCTCACAGTCCTTCTATCCAGAGGTAGACTTCTGGCTTTAAACCCCAGTCTCCTCTGATAGTACCCTTCGTGGCTATGGCCATACCACTGTGAGGTTGAACTTCTGATTTTCCCCACCAACCACAGATAAATGGGCATCCTTGGATCCTCTGCCCAGCCCACCTTGGCCAGAATCTCTCATCTTTTAGATCTAAGAGATCTGGTACTGGGAGCATTTCTGTTTTCCCTGTCTGTCCAATTTCCACACATGTACCAACGACTTGCCCCCTGCTTGGTAGGTGTGTTCTCACATCCATCTTGGGTTGGATTTCTATCCAAACTCTGGGCCTCAGTCTTGCCATGGAGGTCTCATCCTCCATACCTACTGGGTAGACAGTGCCCAGCAGGTGTGGGGAACTGACTTGAAGTGACTGAATTAAAAAATCCAGTGAACAAATTCATATTAGTATAGTGTGGATTAGGAAACTATAAGGAAGAAGTGAACAAAAAAGGTAAGGAAAAAGTGTTGAGACCTAAGCTTCCCTCCCTATGCCACATGCTTAATAAGCAAATGTAATTGTATCTTGAGACCAAAAGGTGGTCTGAGGAGGATCTGGAGTAGAATCAAAAGTGGCAGAAAATTGATCTCTTGGAGAAGTCGTTTGGTCATGTGATGAATAACTCACCACCCATTATCTTGGCAGGAAGGTGCCTGGTATTACCAACCTGCCCTTCATTAATCAACATGCCCCATAAATAAGAAATGGGCTAGAAACCACCAGGAGGGAGCATTCATTAAT
Organism: Xerus rutilus; assembly: GCA_028644305.1. Lineage (NCBI taxonomy): Eukaryota > Metazoa > Chordata > Mammalia > Rodentia > Sciuridae > Xerus > Xerus rutilus. The sequence goes on along the minus strand of CM053400.1, from coordinate 64,677,481 downwards.
TCTTTGTGCTGTGTGGTAATTGTAGCACTCAGCGCATTTGACATATTGAGGCCTCCGTGATCATCCAGTCATTCATTCAGCCCACCACTCAGCAATTACCTGTCTAAGGCAGGCAAGGCAACTGGATCCTGAGGTTCTTTATAATAGTAAACAACATAGACACAAACCCTCCCTCACTGAACTTGCAGCCTAGCCTGGAAAACAAATAACTAACATGCAAGCTAAATGCTGGGGTAGGAGGTTGGGTGCTAGTGTCTTGGAGTAAGGGACATTCATATTGAGACATGAAAGATAAATAGGAATTAGCCAAAAGAAAGGACCTAGCAGTGGTAATTGGTGACTTAGTGACTAATTTCATAAAGAATGATATTTGTTTTCTCTTTAAATTTCTTTCTAGGATGTCCAACTCTTCTCCACAATGAATGAGTGTCACTATGATAAACGAATGGACTTTTTTTATAATAGGAGCAACACTGATACTCCCGATGAGTGGACGGGAACAAAGCTTGTGATTGTTTTGTGTGTTGGGACATTTTTCTGCCTGTTTATTTTTTTTTCTAATTCTCTGGTCATCGCAGCAGTAATCAAAAACAGAAAGTTCCATTTCCCCTTCTACTACCTGTTGGCTAATTTAGCTGCTGCAGATTTCTTTGCTGGAATTGCCTATGTGTTCCTGATGTTTAACACTGGCCCAGTTTCAAAAACTTTGACTGTCAACCGCTGGTTTCTCCGCCAGGGGCTTCTGGACACTAGCTTGACAGCTTCTCTGACCAATTTACTGGTCATTGCTGTAGAAAGGCACATGTCAATCATGAGGATGCGAGTCCACAGCAACCTGACCAAAAAGAGGGTGACACTGCTCATTCTGCTTGTATGGGCCATTGCCATCTTCATGGGGGCTGTCCCCACACTGGGCTGGAATTGCCTCTGCAACATCTCTGCCTGCTCTTCCCTGGCCCCCATTTACAGCAGGAGTTACCTCATTTTCTGGACTGTGTCTAACCTCGTGGCCTTCTTCATCATGGTGGTGGTCTACCTGCGGATCTACATGTACGTCAAGAGGAAGACCAACGTTTTGTCTCCACATACAAGTGGGTCTATCAGCCGCCGGAGGACACCCATGAAGCTCATGAAGACAGTGATGACTGTCTTAGGTAAGAGGAACCAAGTGATCATTATTCCCATTCATTCAGCAAGTCTTCACTGGATTTCTACTTACGAGGCAGTTAGAAGGCATCAGTGAAAAAGAAGACATAAATCCCAACCCACCTGGAGTTTATACTGTAATAGGGGAAGGTGAAAATAACTATTCTGGGGCTGGGGCTGTAGCTCAGTGGTGGAGTGCTTGCCTAGCATGTGTGAAGCATTGGGTTCGATTCTCAGCGCCACATATAAATAGAAAAAATAAAATTCTATCAACAACTAAAATATATATATATTTTATATATATATATATGAGTGGAGTGAGCAAGGAGAAAATAGCTATTCTAATGGAGGTAAACAAAACAAGTCAGACGTAAAATAAGATGAGTCCTATGTGGAAAAAATAAATCAGGGATGAGATAGAAGGTATACTAAGCATGTATAGTTTGTAATTTTAAAAAAGCATCTGAAGGGACACCTAGAAGATATCTAGCTTTTAAGCAGAGATGTGAAGGTACAGTGGAGCAAAACACATAGATGACTGGGGAAGGATTCTAGGTAGAAGACTTAGTAAACACTGGAGTCCAGACAGCAAGGAGGCTGGTGTGGCTGGAGTGGAGTGAGCAAGGAGAAAATAGGAGGAGATGAGGTCGGAGAGCTGATGGGGGGTGGAGGGCTCTCAGCTTAACTAGTGTCATATATTTATGAGGATTTTGGGTTTTCTGAGTGAGATGAGAAGCTACTGGAAGATTTTGAACAAGAGAGTGACATGATCTGAATTCCCTTGGAGTGACTGTTACTCTGGCTGCTGTTTTTAGAAAATGCTGTATTAGGTCAAGAGAGGAAGCAGGGGAATTGTTTGAGAGGGTATTTCAATACTGGCGAGAATTGTGGCAGCCAGAGGGAAGTTGGAGGTGATGGTCAGATCCTGGATAGCTTTTCAAGGTAGAAGTGATAGAATTTTCTGATGAGAAAGGTGAAGGAGGAAGGGGAGGTGGGGAATGTCATTAACTGAGATGGGAAAACCAAGGTTGGGAGGGAAGGGAAGGAGTGGTTTTGGACATGCTCAATTTAGTATCCTCTGAGACATCCAAGTGGAGGGTCAATCCTAGTGAGTAGTTGGACGTATGAATCAGAAATTCAGTATTTGGGTCTGGGCTTATATATCTTTGAGAGTCACTGGTAGGGAGGAAATAGTACTTTAAACCACAAGACGACACCATGGAAGTGAATATTAATGTTGAAGAGAAGAAGGTCAAGAAAGGAGCCTTGGGGAACCCCAATGGAGCCAGGTTGGGAAGCAAGGGGCAGCCATCAGAGAAACTCCAGGAGATTAGGGTGGCCTAGAAGCCAAGAGAGGAAAGCAGTCAGGGAAGGCAGATATGGGTTGACAGTCCCTGACCCAAAATGTTTGGATGTTTCCAACTTTTTATGTGTTGGTGCTCCAAATGTTTCAGATTGTGCTGTTACTTGGATTTTGGATTTTCAGATTAGGCATGTTCAACCTGTATTATTAGTCAACGCTCCTGAGAGGTGGAAGAAGACAAAGTCTTACTGGGTTTTGCAGAATTATGATTGTTTGATGACATTGAGAAGATCACATTTGATATAATTGAGAGCCTGATTAGAGTAAAACTAAGAAAGAAAAAGAGGAGATGCTTAGGATAGAGAGCTTGGACAGCTCTGAGGAGTTTTTCTTTGTATGGTGAACCCTGTCCCAAGATGCACGTGGCATGCTGAACTTTTCCCTGTTTTGTTTCCAGTATAGAGGTAGCCTGTTGTCCCAGTTCTAGTCCTGGGCTACAGGTAGAATCTGTGATGTGTGGGCACATAAAAAATTGTATGATTTTATATGTCTTCTCTTCTAAGGCAAAGAGACCATTTCTCACCATGAGTGGTGGCTGCTGCAGTGAGGACCATTATTGAGAGGTCTAGCTGTATATTCCTGCCATGTCCCAAAGTGAAGGGACTAAAAAAAAGACCTTCAGGGAGTCCATTCATCCTGGAGGATGTAGAGCATTGTGGTGTGGATGGAAACCAGCACTGTGTCTCCAGGTCCTGGCACTGCTCATAAGATTTGGAGGTCAACAGTTGCCCAGTGTGATTGTCAAGACAATTTCAAGCAGAGTGTTTACTTAATAAACATTTACATAGTGTTCAGTATATGTGCTTAGCATTACCTTAAGAGTTTTTATGAATATTAGCTTGTTTAGTCCTTGTGGCAACCCTGTGAGACTTATTATTGTCCCCATTGACTAGAAGAAGAAACTGAACAGAGGTTAAGCAATGTGCCCAGAGTCATTTCCGTGTTAGTGATGAGACCCCAACTCTCTGTGCAGCTGGCCTCCAGAACATAATTGCACCCTGCAGCTAGTTTTGCTTTATTTGGACTTTTTGCTGGTGTCCTCTTTATCTGGTTGTCTGCTTTGATCACCTCATTCTCCATTTAGCACCTTGACAAGAACAGGAAGGGTCAAGTTTGCATTCATCAATATTTCTCTTCTTGAATTAGAGAGGAAAGAGTGAAGTTGGCATTTATAAGTATTGCCAATGAACTGTGTTATGCATGTCCCCTGCTTAACTTGTAGGTACAATCGTTTGCTTGACCCTGTGTCCTGAGGAATTACCTGCTTGCTTAAAGAAAAACTTTTCTTCTCTCAGCACAGTATACACAGCATGTAACAGGAGATTGAAAAGTCGTTGGTATTTCTAGGTAGAAGAGAGAACAAGACTCCATGGGGTGGTTATAGCTACTAGCTTCAGTGTCATTTGTAACTTTATCTGGAACAGCTATGGAAGAGTTTAAAATAAAAGGTATATGTGGTTTTGACAGATATGGTGTTGGGTAAGAGAAAAACAGGAATAAATATTGAAACAGGCAAGTAGGATAAGAGAAGTCGTGGGATTAATATGAAACAGCCCTGGGGAATTGGTTTATGGTGGAAGACAGCTTGGTGTTGAGGCCTAGGGAAGTTCCTCAGTGGTGACACAGAGGGATCTGGTGGAGGACAGGAAGTTTGGGGACAGGGGAAATGAAAGTGAAAAGCTAGGTAGTATAAAGGTTTTAAGACGTTGAACTCCTCATTTCTTTGGATAACAAAGATTTGGGGTTTAGCCCCAACTCTCATTTTTCTAAAGGATGATCTGAAGCATATTATTTTTTATGGGTTAAATTTCTTATCTGAGATGGAATAAGTAATCTTCAAGTTCTTTCCAAGTTATAAAGTTCAATGATCCCATTAAAACAAAAAGTAACCAAAGGTGGCGATGAGAAGAAAGAGAGGGGTCTGGGGTTCGGGGGCGGGGGAGGGCATAAGTAGGAGAGAAAGGAGAGGAGGAGTCAGGAGAGGATGGTAGAGAATCTTGTGGGGCAGTAACCAATACAGGCCTTGGACTGACTGTGTACCAAAGCACATTATGCATAGCAAGCAGATCCTCTTTCCATGAGAGCACTTACTGCAGTTTTCTCTTAGGGAAGAAGTTCCCTATTGCCCTATCTAATAAATATAAAAATTCAGTTGCCTAAAATGAGCATCACCCAAAGGATAGTATATTAGAAAAATCAACACCATTGGCATCTACTATCATTGTAGTCACTGGTTCTTGGTATGTGGATATCAATAGCTTAATATGAATTTCTTTAAGAATTACATGATTTAAATATCTTTATGACAAAGTGCTAAATCTTTCTAACTACTCCTTGATATATATCTTAAAGAGAAAGCTCATTTAAAATTCAATCCTAATGTTTCTTACAAATAGTGTTCTTTTAAATGTTAGAAAGTCAGTCAGTAAATACATCTTAACTGTTTATTAAATAGCATGCAAGAGGCAAGGGGCTGCAGGAATGTAGTGGGCTTAATCTCAGTTCTAAGAAGGAGGGAAGGATGAGCAAGGACTGTCAAGTTTGGGGAAGTTGCTTAGTTTGGAGTGTAATCAGGAAGGATAGATGGGATTTGTGTGGACAGGAGGAAAGAAATTCTGGGTAGGAGAAACTGCATAATGAAAAGTGTGATGGTAGAAACATGTGAATCTTGTGTAGTACCACAAGGAAGGGCTCATGAGCACACACAATTGTCATGGCACAGTGGAAAACGGTAATTGTGAAACCATTGTAATTGTGAACAAAGTTTCATTGGCTGCTCTCTTTAGAAAGAGAGAGGTAGACCAGAAATCCATGTGTTCCTTTCCAGTGTAGGAATTTGGTTGAACACACACAGCAGGATGGAGAGCAGACTCTTTCCTTGAGGTTGGTGGTGGTGAGAATGGTGGTGTGAGTTTTAGATCTGTGCATGGGTGGAAAGGCATGTAGGCATCATGTTCCCATTTTAGCAGGCCTGAGGCAGAATGCTTGCTCATTTCTGGGTTATGATGTGTGATGGGGCCCTTTATGTGAAAAAAAAAAATTGCTTATTGGTTCTCATTGAAAAGACACTGGAGACATATGATCCTGCTTTTCAAAGGTCACTGAGGACCTGCCTGAGTTTTGAAATCCTACTGACTTGTCAACAAGCCTAATTAGCTTCAGTTACCAAATACACACACACACACACACACACACACACACACACACACACACACACACAGATCCTTTATTGTCAAACGCGTGTGAAATGTGCACACAGGGATCATAAAAAGGGCTGGACTTTTTTCTATTTTGCAATGTCTTGAAACACAAAAGAAAAGAAAGGGTGAAGGATTTGTGAACCATACTTTTGGAGCCTTTCCCAAACTTTCCTGGTTCTCAGGGTGATGTTTTCCGGGCTGTGGATTGTGTAGTCCCCAGTTATCCACGGGGCTATGTTCCAGGACCTCCAGTGAATGTGCAGAACTGTGGATTGTATGAAGCCTATACACAGAGTTTTCTTCTGTATGTACATACCAAAGATAAAGTTTAATTTATAAATTAAGCAGAGTAAGAGATTAACAACAATAATTTACCAACAGCAAGCTCAGCATACACTTTTTCTTTTCTTTTCTGTCCTTGTTAAGTTGAAATATTCATCTTTTCACTTAAAAGAACTCCCTTTGGCTCTCTTTGGCATACCCAAATTGCCAGCATAACTACTCTTGTACTTGGAAGCTTCTGTTAAGTTAAATAAGGGTTACGTGAACATGAGCACTGTGATACCATGACAGTTGACTTGGTCACCAAGATGACTCTAAGTGACTAAGTGACTGACAGTAGCACATACAGTATGGACATGCTGGAAAAAGGGATGAATCGCAGCCCAGGTGGGAAATCTCACACACATAGTGCTAATCAGAATGTCACACAATAAAAACCTTATGAATTGTTTATTTCTGGAATTTTCAATTTAATATTTTCAGACTGGAGTGACGAGGTAATTGAAGCTGTGAAAGGCAAAAATATAAATGGCGGTGGCAGGGGGTAAATTAGTGAGATTTTTAGTCAACACAGTTTTTAAATGACATCAAATAAAAAGAAATGTCAGGATACCTTGCATTTATTTCATGCAAGTATTGTTTCATGACCTTTCTTTTCATGTGTGTATGTATACAGTGGATCATGATAAAAATATATATATTTTTTTCATACCAGGGATTGAACTCAGGGGCACTCAACCACTGAGCCACATCCCCAGCCCTATTTTGTGTTTTATGTAGAGACAGGGTCTCACTGAGTTGCTAAGTGCCTCGCTGTTGCTGAGCCTGGCTTTGAACTTGCGATTCTCCTATCTCAGCCTATCAAAGTGCTGGGATTACAGGCGTGTGCCACTGCACCCGGCTAAAAATGTATTCCTTGCCACAGGATATAGTCAAGAACATTTGAAAAGTCGTGGTTTATTTTTTGAACAGTAGGGAGACCAAATTGTTAAAATATGAAACATTATTATTATTAAAGGGACTTTGAAAAGGTTTGTAGAAATTTGAAACAAGGAGCTGGGAGTTTTTCTTCTCACTTCTTCCTCTCTTCTCTTCACTTAGATTGATGATAAATAATCAATGCACTGAATCATTTACATGCCTTTATTTTTACCTAGAGCATGCGTACTTTCAAGTCAGGAACTGTCCCTTTTTATCTATCTTTGTGTACCTAACATGTACAAGCTCTCTCTAGCACATGCTTGTTGAGCTCATGATAGAGTGGATAAATGAGGAAATTGAGATTTAGGGAAGTTAAGTGACTATACAAAATCTGGAACTCAAAGAAGAACCCAGGTTTCCTCGATTCCAGCTTGGTCTTTGGCAGGCTCTGGCAGGGACATGGCAGTGAGGTAGACCGTGGAAGGAAGTGGGCAGGTGTCCCATTTTACAATACAAGGAACTATGTTCTCTGAAGGGTAAAGGATGAAACTGTCTTGGGAAGGAGAAAAGAAAGGACCATTGTTGGGTTCCCCTTATAACAAAATTGGCATGTTCCTAGCTTTTAGCATTTTATTTCACTTAACCCTCAGGATAACTCTGTGCACGTTGAGCTTACAGACAGGAAAACTTGAGTGGACTTGCATGTCTTGGCCCTAGACTCACACTGGTACAAACACTGAAATTTTATATCCATTGTGTGTTTTACATTCATTTACATGCTTTATTCCATTTAGTATTCATGCCCAATGTATGAGGGAGATTCTATTACTATTACCAGATGAGGCCCAGAGATGGTCAGTATCTTGGTTTTGCCCAAGTTTCAAATTGGAGTATATTGGCTGGGGACTGTACTCTTCAAGTAATGGGGCTAGAATGACCTGGACTCAAGCCATGGGGTTTATAACTTGTATCTCCCTGATTTCTAGTTTATTTCTATAATTCTCTTCCAATATTTAACTTGCTCTTCTTTTTTTTTTTTTTTTGTGGTGCTGGGGATTGAACCCAGGGCCTTGTGCATGAGAGGCAAGCACTCTATCAGCTGTGCTATATCCCCAGCCCTTTAACTCATTCTGGATTTGCTCTAAAGATTTTGCAAAATGATAGTGATGATTATAACACCTCCAGGGGAGCAACAGCTCCATACTCGTCATACTCCATAAACTTCATGCTTATTAAAGTAGACTGTAAGAGTATGGGCTTTGGAGTTGGGGAGGCAAGTAGATTTAAATCCTGACTTTGTCATTTCCGAGTTGTGTGACCCTCAAGCAATTTACCTAACCTCTCTATGACTTCATTTTCCTGTCTATAAAATGGAAATAATATTAGCACATTTGGCATGGGGAGGTTTTGAGGATTCAGTGAGATGATTTGCATAAAGTATATAGTATAGTGCTTACTGCACAGTAAGTTCTAAGTAAATATTAGCTATTCTTCTTAGGCCTTAGTTTGATTCTGAAGAGCTTTTTCCTTTATTCAAGCAGAGTACTGTTTTATTCCTGGTAATGTCACCAAGTACCTTAGAGACCGTGATGAGAGGTCTACTATTGGTGTCATTTCAATGGCAGATTTTGTGACATAGACAAATAACCAAGAGAAAACTAACCAGATGTGCTTTGCAGAGGCTGCCCAACAGCTGGCAAATGGTACCAGCTTTGTTTCCAGAAACCCAGGCTAATCTGAGCACATATTCACCACAAAACTGAGAAGGCCTGTGCTTGTATTGCTGGTTCCTCTGAACTACCTTCTCCCCCATGAAATTCTGTTAATGATTACTGTCTCTGGCAGATGATCTTTGCATTAATGATTCATTTCACTTTTGCAACATTTATGAATAAAGCATTGTAAATGAGACCTTGACCACCAAGAATTAGCTTGATTCAAGTCCTATGGTACAGCACCAGCATCAGTGTGTAGATGTACTGGACATTCCTTACATGAAATTGTCCCCACCTTGCTGACAAATCCTACCAGGGTGCCTTGTAAGTCAACTGTCCTTATTTCCTTTGCTAGGATTGCAAAATTTGCCCTGAGTCTGTAAAGAACTGGGACGAGAACCCAGGCCTTTTGACATTGTTCATAGGCTTCATCAGTGAAATGTTTTTGCTCCATTGGATGGAAAGGAAGAAAAGAAGGAAGGAAGGGAAGAAAGAAGGAATGAGCACGTGTGCCTGTGCACACACACATGCACATATACACACATGCTTAACCAGGAGGCAGGAGAAGCTAACCAGGGAAGCTGGGAATTCTGAAACATTTGTTTTCAGCTTTCATGCAGTTTCTTGTAGCTGCCTCTGCAGCACTGAAGTCTGCTTTCAGTGTTAGGCACCTTGCATGCCCTACTGAACACATGTCTGAAAAAAATGATCTAAAGTTTTACCTTGTGCCATGAGCAGACTGTTGGCCTGCAGGGGCTCTCTTATCACTGTGCAGAGTCATATCAGACAGAGAAAGAGTGAAGGCTTCCAAGCACCATTAATTAGTACATTGTGTCCAAGGCTGTTCTCTTGTCTTGAAACAACCACTCAGAGAACCTGTGTTGCAGACTATCACCTTCCCGTGTGCATCCTGACGTTGCAACAGGGCCTTATGGGAGGGACACATCTGATTCCTGGTAAGTTGTGAATGAGCGGGTGCAATCTGCCACTGCCTCTCAGCGATTGCCCCAGCAACACTTTTGGGCATATCCTTTCCCCTTCTGAGAGGGTCATGAGGACTGAGAAGACCTCAGTGTCTGATGTTAGAAGGAAAAGAGCTTCAAATTAAAAAAATTAAAATCCATTGTCACAGGCTATTTATTTCATCCCACCTTTTCAGATTGTCACCTCACTGCCCCTTCTCACTATCACAGCACGGTTAAGAATCTGTCTTTTCTTTTCTTTCTTTCCTTTTCTCTTCCTTCCTTCCCTCATCTTTCTTTCTTTTTGTTTGCTTTTGGGGTTTGTTTTTTTTTCCCTGTGTGGCTCTTTGTCATCTCAAGTTTGGCTCTTGTTGGTTCTTCTTCCCCATTTCACTGTCCCTCGTGCCTCCCTTTGTAGTCAGATGGAAAGCCATTTTTTCCAAGCCATTGTCCTTGTTTCTACTGCTGTCACTGCTCTGCTTTCTGCCTTTTTCCCTTTCTTCCACATACCTTCAAGTTCTGTTGCATTAAATGCACTTTTGGTTCTATTGCATTATTCCACTTTCATGTTCCCTTCTTCAAAAATTATTATTATTTTTTTAGAAAACTGAGGCCTTTCTCTTTAGCTGGAACAATGATTGAATATTTTCTGAGTGCAAGGGACAGAAACATTCCTCAATTTGACCTTTTTGAAAAGAAAGTTTGCAGGGAGAAGTTCCATTACCCAATCACATTCAACCTTCTCGCCAACACCTGGCCTCCTGGAAGGCTCAGAATTCCAAAACCCAGCAAAGCCCTCTCTCAGGAGCTTGATTTCTGCTAAAGGAGAATGTGGTTACTATCTGTTGCTCAGGTTTCACATTACCAGGCTCATTTAACACCTAGAATATTATGGTGTATGCTGACCTATGGGAGACTTTTATCAAATTCACGTTAGCATTGTTTGTACTTTGAAAATGTCAGCTGGAGACTTCTGCATTCGGTGTGTAGCTAAGGCAAACATGTTCAGTGGGAATCCAGAGTGAGAGGTGTTTTCTAGAATCACAGCCTGTCATGGACCTGTGATCAACTTGGAAGCTGAGTAAAGGGAAGGAGAATCAGGAAGTAGAAGCTACCGGGACCCACAGCCAAGCAGCCCTTCCCTCCTGCTCTGACAGTTGTCCCTCCAACCCAGACATCTGCTCTCCTTTGCCACCAGACTGTTACATGAGACCTTTTGAGTGTGTGCAGGAAAGATCTCATTGCCTTGAGGAATTAATATTAGTTGAGAGATTTGACCAAGTTCACCTTGTAAATCATTGCTAGTGCTACAGCTGGAGTTCTGGGCTTCCTATCTCTTGCTGCTTCTAGTGAATTCCAACTTCTTGCCTTGGAGAAATATACGTGCTCTTGGATGACTGAGTGGCAGTGATATAACACAAGGATTATCTATTTTCATCAGATTAGACGGTGTACCACCAAACTGTGGGCTTATTTTATTCTTTGTGTTTTCTCAACAAGAAGAGATCTCTGCTTTTTTTTTCTTTTTCATCATAAACATTTCTTGGCTCCCTCCTAGGTTTTAGGGAGTAGATAACTCTAAGACATGTCCTCTACCCCGAAGACGTTTTGACTCTGCACTCGCTCTAGTGGTTTATGGTTGTTAGGAGATGACCAAGGCTTGTGAGTCAGCAAGTTGTGTCACGTAACAGAACGCAGAGAGGCAGGTCTGCTCATGTGACTTTCCTTATGCATGACTTACAAGGAACGCTGTTTATGGGCTTCTCTAAGAAAACGAGGTGCTTCCCTAAAAGATAACTAAAAGAGCAAAGAAATGTACACAATGGCCAAGTGAGGGGATCCAAGCCAATAAAACACTATTTGTATGGCCCAGGGAGGCCTTTCCAAGGAGGCCTTTCCAAGGAGGTAGGGTATAGGCTCCATCCCAGCAGAACCAGTGGGGAGATAAGAACAAGGCCTTGAAGACAGGAGGAGAGGCAGGGCAAGAGACAGGCATCCACAGGTCTAGGGAGGCCATGCCAGGCCATGGGTTAGTATTGGGCAGCACAGACTGTTTCTGAAGTAAAGAACTAAACAGCAGTGACATCCAGTTTTAAAGGCATCCTGGAATCAGAGAATGGAAGGCCTTGAATTCTAAGGTGTGGACTTTTTTGTCAAATGGAAGAACAGAGACCAGGAAAATACATGTATGTGTATGTGAATTGGACCTGAGGTGGGTGTAATGAGGTAGGGAGGGGTGGTACCTGTGGCCAATTGGATAGACCATGTTCTATGGAAAGACATTCAGATTTCGAGTGTTGAAAGATTATGCAGGCCAAATTAAGTAGGCCAGTCTTCAGCCCCCAGTAACACTGTTCCATCTAGCAATGAAAAACCCTGTAGGATGTTGAGGGTATTGATGGGGTAACATGAAGGTGGGATCTGAGAAGCACAAAGCAGAGTTTTAGAAAGATGAGAGGTAGGTGGGGAAAAAAATGATGTAGGAGACTCCTGGGAGAGGCCCAGGGCTCTGAGGGTGGTCAGCAGCTCAGGTGCCAGAGAGAGGCAGAGCTGGTTCTCATAGGAGCCCCTACAGGAAGGGACCTCTGTCCGCCACAGCCCAGTGTACACTGGAGGGACCAGCAGCCAGGGAGGCCCATCAGAGGCTGCAGGGAGCAGGTCAGTAGAGTGTGAGCTTGCTGGAATCTAGAAATTTGGCAGGAAGCAGAGATCCAAAGAGCAGGTGATAGAGACCAGAGAAACCTAGAAGTAGGATTCCATCATGGATACTGAGATTCAGAGGCAGAGGACAGGTAAGAACTAGATTAGACTCATCAAACTACCACTTTCCTTAAGGCCTCTGAGCTATGCCCTCTGTCACCTCCCAGCTGGCCTTGACACCCTCCCTTCCTTCATCTGGCATGGACCTCCCCTACCCACCATCCTTATTTTCTTATTTTCTGCTGGAGCCCATTACTTCCATCCAGGAGCTGGGGAACCAGAAGCCTGCTCTCCTGTGTGCTTAACCAGTAAAGAGTACGACCTCTGACATTACCTCCCTTTCTACCTACTGTTTTCTCTCTCCTTGCCAGCATTACCAGACTTTTTAACCCTTCATTATTATCCTATTTTCTTAACGCCTCAAACTGTAGCAAGCGGGCTTCTTACCCTACCACTCTAACAATGCTGCTTGATGAAGCGTCCATTGCCACACTTAGCTGCCTGACTTGACTTCCCTGTTGTGTAGCTGCTGCTTTATGCTACCCCTTGATGCTTTCTGTCTCCTCCTGCTCCTGTTCTGTTGCTTGTCCAGTCTCCTCCATTTCAGACAATCCCTGAAATGACTTTGTCCCTCTAAGTCCTTTTGAGGTGATCTTCCTCCCTCTTGAGCCTTGAGCCGACACTTTCCTGTGAGTCCTTCCAGAAGCAGTGTCTCCATCCTTGGCCTCTCACATGGAATCCAGCTCTTTCTTTCCTGCTGCCTGTTGCAGGCACATCTGGATGTGCTGCAGGCGCCCTACCTTTAACCTCCCCTATAAACTTGCTCCCTGTGTTGCATTGGATCTTTGCGGAGGAGGCCCCATCTGCCTTGGCTTCCAAGTGGGAAAGCCTGGTAGCGCCATCTCTCTCACCAAATCTACGTCTGTCCGATCCTGCCATGCGCCCTCAAGACTTTTGTCTCCATGTGGATTACTTCCTCCAGGCTTTTCCTCCAGTCCTCATACTACCAACTGAAGCATTTTCCTAAAAAGCAGAGTGAACTCTTATCTTTTCATGTCTCCTCTTGTATGGTAGATGAAGCTTCAATTCCTTAACTGGAATTCAAAGCCCCTTTCCCAGTTCTGTTCCCACCCCATTGCTTCTCTTACTCTCCCCCCCACACATGCAGCCCCTGTCACACCAAACTGGTCACAGTTCTGCGGATGTGCAATGACTGCTTCATGCTCCTCTCAATTTTTTTTTCTTTTTAACTGTAGCAAACTCATGTCCTTCCTTCAAGATCCAACTCAGAAGTCTTCCTTCTCCATGATATTTTCTTGGATTCCCTTAGGCAGAATTAATTACCCAGTGCTTCTGCAGCACACTGTGTGTAAAGTATTTAACTTGTTTTGTTATAATTTGTAATAAAATTTTAAATAATTTTTGCTAAATAATTAAATTATCTTTTGCTAAATGTCTGCCTCTCTTGTGAGATAGTAAGCATGTCAAAGACAAGGCTGTGTCTGTCTGCTTTCGCCTGGCACACAGTAGGTACTCAACAGGTGCTTATATAATGAACTAACTAATATGTATTTGTGACAACTGGGGCAGGAACCAAGAGTTAATGAAAGGTCTGGTCATAAGAACAAAGGGACAAGGAAAGAGAAGTTAGAACAGAACTGATATTTATCAAGCACCTTGAATTATCAGGCTTTTGTTTTTGTTTTGTTTGTTTTTGGTACCAAGGATTGAACCTCATTTCTTTTTTTTTTTT
>CM053400.1:64628904-64662939 GCA_028644305.1 Xerus rutilus | reverse complement strand
GCTTCTTGATTTTTCTTTGTTGGCTTCTGAATAATAAAGGGTCATTCAGGGCCTCCTGCCTCAGAGAGTCTTTCTGAATGTGGTCCACAGGAATAATGCCAGGAACTTCTGTCATGTGGAAGGGAAAGTGAGTGGCCTGAGGGCTCAGCAGGGACAGTCTGGAGGTTCATAAATTGAAGGCTTTCTTGGATTCCTATAAAGTCAGGAATGGGAGATTCACTGCTGGGTAGGAGGGTCAGTCCTTGGTTTGCCCCACATGTTAAGGGAATGGTTGGCCTTGGCCTAGGGGTATCTAGTGATTGTGATCTGGAGGGGTTGTGACCAGTGGGAGCTGGCAGAGAAGGATGGAGATTTCTAAACTGAGGACCTTACTGGGACCTGGCTCTGCAGAACCTACAAAGCTCCTAGGGCTAGATTCCAGGAGCTGGGGACTTACAGGCAGCCCCCAAGAGGCTCAGGGCCTCAGGACATGGCAGCCATTTCACATGACTTAGAGACTGACATAACTATGTCCTGGAGGTTCAGAGAACACAAATGAACCAGCTGAACCCATTGGACTCATGGGCCAGAGGCAACTTTAGATGAAAGAATGGAGGGCAGGCTAGGGTTTAAGATTGTGTGAAAGAGTCCTCATTCTCTTAAGGTCCCTTGAAGACTTATTAGGACACACTAACGGGTGCTCTGTATTTATCAGTCAGCAGGTAGTGGACTGAGAACCTCTTTTCAAGGGAAGTATGAGACACTGGATGCAAAGATCACAGAGTGTATTTCTCCATGGGAGGTAAAGTCTTCGGCATCTCTGGGCTTTGAGTTTCCTAGAGAGCTCTCTGGCCACTTCCTCAAGATAGAGGTATGGGTACCTGAGAATCTGAGAGGCCCCTTGGTGGAGCTCTTTTAATACCCCAGGCCAGCAAAGAAAGGGTCACAATGTTATGGCAGGGCCTATATTTTAGATAACAGAAGTAGTACAGATTGAAAGTGAGCACATTGAGACGCACAGTGCCCTTTCTGGCTGCCACTGTGATTCTGCAGCAGAAGAAAGGCTGAGGTCTCTGGCAGGCTGTGGCCAGGCTTGCCAGATAATTCAGTGGAAAAGAGGGACTGGCTCTCTCTGGCTGCCCTTCCTAAAGGCTTGTGCCTGCCTGGAGCATGACAGATCAATGTAAAGTGGCAGCTCCTAGATGACAAAGCATAATAACATGGACCCTAGAATGTGTCTAGGAGTCACCAAGAAAGGGTGGGGATCTGGGAATGAGAGGTGGGGACAATGGATTGTGCTTCCTAACAACCAGGTGCTTAAGTGCACTTGGCAGTCAATAGTCAGAAGTCAGCATCAAGGAAGCCTGGCAACAGGTGATAGGACCTGGCCGTTGACATGGGCTAGCATGGGAGTTAGGACGAGTGGACATATCATTTGGAGGGACAGTAAGCCCCTGAGAGCCCCCAGCATCAGGTTTCCCTGGAGATTCTAATTAGTGAGACTAGTATTGAAAGCAGACATCCAGGTCCTAGTCAGGCACCCCTGCTGAGGCCTGGGACTCCTGATCTGTCCTGATCAGAGGAGCATTTGCTGTCTGGGCCTGCTGATGGGTTCTGACTGGCTCCAAGCACTTGGGTTTGGAAGGTTGACATTGTAGAAATGTAGCTTTTAGGAGGTGGTGTGACTCTTTTTGTCAAGATCACTGGGCAACATATTTAATATGTGCATGAGCCTCCCTCACTACACACACACTCACACACACACCCCAGAATTCAGTGTTCTGCTGGTAGAGTCCTGGCAGGTGTACTCTGGAGTAATGACAGAGTTGTTCTGAATGTCCTCATCCCAGGCAGAAGCATTTCAGAGGTGAGGGTGACTGTGATAGCAATGAGAGAGGCAAAAGAAGAGCGAATCTAAAAGATAGTAAAAGGACAGAAGCCTCTGGAGGTGGTGACACAGGGGAGCAGCAAGAGGATGGATTCAGCTTCTGCCTTTTAAATTCAGTTAACTGAAGGAACAGAGAAAACGGTGGTTTAGAAATGAAAGAATCTCAATGAAATACAGAGGCCCAAAGTGGAATCTCTGCTATTTCCAGGGAACATAAGATATAAACTCTTTCTAGGGGATTGGGTTGTGGCTCAGTGGTAGAGCACTTGCCTAGCATGTATGAGGCACTGGGTTTGATTCTCAGCACCACATATAAATAAAAAAAATAAATAAAAGTCCATTGACAACTAAAAAAAAAATTTTTTTTTAAAAAAACTCTTTCTAAAACCTTAGTACCTAACCTCAGCCTTAATCTCTAGGAAAATAAACTATAGGGTAGCCCCCCTCACCCCAAACTTCCAGATTGTACTTTGAAGCTGCATCGTTTTGCTCTGTTAGGATCCACGTGTTAAATACATTTTTTGTCTTCTGCCTGTATATCATAAGAAAATTCTTTACAAATTTTTGTCATTGTCTCATTCTTTTAGCTATTAGGAATAAACTATTTTGTTAGGTTGAAATTAGCCAGTTTGAATTTGTATCAGATCTCATTTGCTCTAACACAATAATCCCTCTGTGGGTAATGAAAGCAATTTAATGGTATGATCTGAAGGAGAAAACAATATTACTCAAGCTATTAACACCAGGGGACTTCTCACTGACCTTTTACAGTGACCCACAAACTGCACTTCCAATATTATAGCACACTGAGGAATCTTGGAATGAAGTCTTGCCCAAAAATATTTTAGAGAATGTTTCATAAAGAAGGCATAAAGAAAAAAAGAGAGGGATAAGTAGCTATAAATTAGAGGCAAGAAGGAACTTCTAGAATTACCTTGATGGCAAAGTTTACTAGTTTTGAGTGATATGTCATCAGGGTGTCTGAACTGGGCACAGGAGCCTGTCACTGCATCATTATGCAAATAAAAATTGTGTGGGATTCCACAATTTTGTGTTTTGAGACTTGTTAAGAGGACTGGAATGTTCAAGTACATGAAATCAGGCAGAGCATTTCTAACATTAACTGGGGCAATGTATTCTCTACTGGCCCTTTACAAAGCTGAAACATCTTTTTTTGGTACTGTGGATTGAACTCAGGGGCACTCGACCACTGAGACACATCCCCAGGCCTATTTTGTGTTTTATTTAGAGACAAGGTCTCATTGAGTTGCTTAGCACTTCACTCTTGCTGAGGCTGACTTTGAACTCTCAATCCTCCTTTCTCAGCCTCCCAAAGTGCTGAGGTTACAGGTGGGAGCCACCGCGCCCGGCCAAGCTGAAACATCTTTAAGATACCTTTTTTAACACTTGTGCAAACTTACCTTTGAAATCTTCTTGACAGTGTTTATGATCAACAGACTTACTATCCTGAATTGTGTGTTATCCTCTTAGCACTATGGTGCTGGGAATTTGCGAGAACTTTTTAATACTGGACTAAAATTAGCTGCTTGCCTAAAGCTGAGGGGATTGAAGTCCACCCACTCACTTGAAAAGGAGTCCTTTTATTTGACTTCTTGGTAAGACTATAATTAGTATTGTAGTCGTGTGGAACTGGTAGAACATGTCCTTTCCCCAGGATTGTATATGTATGATGGTGGCATTACTGTAACAAGCAAACTTTCACAAACTCCTCGAGGATAAAGTATCCCTTTTGCAGTTTGGTAAACTCGTTGTTCCTGCTTTTTTCTAAAAGTTTAATTTTTCCTCCAAAAAAGACATGCTTGTTTTATCGAAACCTACATTTCCTTTCTTCCTCCTCTTTCATTCCCTCCCCTTTTCTCCATCTTCTCCCTTCCCCACCTCCTCCTCCTCCACTTTCTCTGTATTCTTCATCATCATCTTGAACATCATGAAGAGGTTTTCCCAAATTATTCTGGTTTCTGGTTTGAAGTACCTCAAAGCATATCATCTGCACATAATTAAAATAATTGATTTGTTTTGGTAATAATGGACTGACACACTTTGCAAGATAAGAAATACATTTTTTTCTTCCACTGTCATATAGACCTAATTAGAATAAATAAATGAAAAAAATACAATTTTTTCAATACAGTTTTACTGTATTTTATAGTTCAAAGGAATTTGTCACTGTCACTTACTATAATCCTAGTCCCTTTGGTCCTGGACAGGTTTATAGTCTGTAGGCCCTTTGCACCTATCTACTTTCTGGGGAATATGGGAGATGGAACAAGGGTTCAAAGAAAGGAGAGTTTGATTTTAGTTCTGCTTTCCACACAAAAAAAATTAATTTCTCTACATCACAGTTTCCTCATCTGTAAGAGTTGTAACAGAGTGTATTCTTAGAGTAAATTAAATATAATGCTAACAAGAAGCTTAAACTATATACATAACAGTTGCTTGGAATTCACTTTTAGTGATTTTAAAATGTTTTCCATGAAGTTGATTTAGCCACTCGGTATACCTGAGCAGTAGACGGACAAGTATTCCTAGCCTCATTTTATGAATCAGGAATAAATAAAGCTACAGAGGTGACAGCATTTGTTTGTATAAACATTGGGACTAGAGCTCATAATTTCAATAGTTTTATAAATATTGAAGTGCGTTGGCTCCAGAATTTAAATGAAGTTTAACATCTTTATTGTTTTTGTTATTATGAATGTCATTTGCTTATTGTTAAAATGTAGATATTATAAAATTTATGATTTAGAAAGTGCAAGTCCTTCTCAGTTCTCTCTTTAGAGATTTGAAACCACTGCTAACAGCTTGACGCACCATTTTGCAGACACTTTTCCTCCAATACAAAAGTGGGGGGGTATATGTGCATGAGTGTGCATGTATATGTGAGTGGGGGGTGTGGGTGTGCATGAGTGTATGTTTGTGTGTGGTTGTGGGTGTGTGCACGCTACCCATGTACACAATGATCATTTTTGTACAGAAATGTGTTCTTACTATTTATGAGTTTTCCAGCTCTCTTTTTAAACTTGAGAATATAGTAATTTTTTCATGTCACTATAGACCTATATATCTAATTCTCTTCAGTTATAGATTACATTGTATTGCACACCGTATTGTAGCTATGTGAATGATATTTTATGAGCTATTTCTCATTTTTCACCACTAAAACAATGCTACAATGAGCTTCCATATACTTCTCCAGGCATTCCTAGGCTATCTTTATAGACTGTATTATTTGAGAATTAGTAGGTCAAGAACATACCTGTTCTACAATTTCGTTAGTTATTTCTAAGTTGTTCTCCATTGGATTGCATTAACTTATACTCCCACAAACAGTGCAATAAATCTTTCTCTTTATGTTTTCCATTAATAGTAAGTTTTTATAATTCACATACCTTTGAATGAAGGATTCCTGCTTTAACACAAGGTATTTGAAAGGGAAAGAGCTATTCGTCTATTGTCCCTGTGAGCAAAAAAGGGCAGGAAGCATAGCAGAGTAAATTGAAGCTGACAGGAAGACGAACAGATGTTACACTAGTAATTGAGGTATTTAGCTTCCATTCCTATTCATTCATTCAAGTAACGCTAACCGAGGGCTGCTGTGGGCCAGGTGCTGTTTAGACCCTGGGAATAAAGTGTTAAACAAGACAAAGTGTCTCCTTCATGAGCTTGCATTCTAGTGTGGGTTAACCATAAATAAATTAGGCTATAACATCAAATACTATTAAGATCTTCAATAACAAAGAGGATAGAGAAAGAAATGAGGGGGGTATGGCAGGTGGGAGGAGGGAAGCTGCTTTAGACAGGGTGGGCCTGGCAGGTTTCCCTGCTGATATGATCCTGGAATAGAAACCCAAGCACAATGAAGACTGAGCCCACTGCTGTGACCTGGCGAAAGCTCCATCCAGGCTGAGCTGACAGCAGCAAGTGCAAAAGGCCTGAGAAAGAAACCAGTTTGGCAGCTTCTAGAAATAGCCCTGAAGCTGTACTGACTTTGATTTGTCAGAAGAGGAAAACCGGGCTATTCACTTTCTTTGTAGAATTTCACATTCAGGCGAATGAACTTGTGGAATACTCATGTCTCTCTAGAAGAGTAATGCTGTTAGTAATGGAGCAAGATGTTGACCACTAAAATCTGCCAGCAAGTCTCTGCCAACATCTAGCAGATGCCATGTTTTGTACAACCTCTCTGTCTAGTGGAAGACTGCATATGGTGGAGTATATACAAGGGCAAAACAGGCCCACTGCACCTCCAGCATGGAAGAGGCTAGAACAACACCCTCAGGACTGATGGGTCCTTCTACCTGCTTTCTAATCTGGAGAGAAGAAATCACAGGTACAGATGAAGTGTATTGGGAGCTGGTCACAGACAGAAGCTTCTACTCACCAGCCTTGAGTCTCAGGATGGTTACCGCCCCCTCCTTAGAGATCCCAGCATTGGCTAAAAGCAGCAGAGATGGCTGAGGGAAAAAAAGGATGAGGTGAAAGAAAACAGGCAGTTTTTTTTTTCCTTAATATTTTTAGTTGTAGATGGACACAATACCTTTATTTGATTTATTTATTTTTATGTGGTGCTGAGGATCAAATCCAATGCCTCACATGTGGTAGGCAAGTGCTCTACTGCTCAACTACAACCCCAGCCCAGAAAACAGGCAGTTTCAAATGTGAGGATGGACTTGGAATTTCCTACAGGCAGAATCTCCATAGCACTGGACTTATAGCTCAGCCTGGTTACAACCTCAGGCTCCATGTCTTTCAGCAGTGTGAAGACCACATCAGGAGTTCACTTTCTCTTTAGCATTTGGTCCCTAGCCTATTAAGCCTATTTTAAGGAGAGGATGAAATTGACTTGATAGAGCTGGGCATGGTGGCGCACACCTGTAATCCCAGCACTTTGGGAGGCTGAGACAAGAGAATCGCCAGTTCAAAGCCAGCCTCAGCAACGTGAGGTGCTAAGCAACTCAGTAAGACCCTGTCTCTACATAAAACACAAAAAATAGGGCTGAGGATTGGGGATGTGGCTCAGTGGTCGAGTAACCCTGAGTTCTATCCCTGGTACCAAAAAAAAAAAAAAAGAAAGAAAGAAAAGAAAAGAAATTGACTTGATAGAAAGCTTATAGAGACTAAAGTATAGCTTACTGTGTGTTTTTTGTTTCCTGCACACTAATTCCTCCATGTCTCAACATGTAGGGAATCTTTTTTTCCCCCTTTGCTCACCTCTAAGAGTATTATGCAAGAGGAATCAAACAAGAAAAACCTCCTTGTGAATAAAGCATCACCCCTGGAAGACTTTGAAATCCATGCCAAATGCGATATTGAACTTGAAATTCAAACATAGGACTGTTATTATTATCTTCTGCTCTAAAAGGAACTCCCAAACCCACCCTCATTTACCTACATAAAGAAAAAAATGTGCTTGCTCATAAGTACTCAAACAGATAATTTTTTAAAGAGGACAATTTTTAAAGAGTGCTATGAATAAGCCCACTGATGAGGTTTATAATTTGCACTAATACTTTTCATTTTATCAAAATGAAAACTAATCTACTTAAGTGCATTCCTTTTAAAACATCTCTTCAAAGCTCTAACTTATGAAGTGAAAAGAAATGTAAGGAAAATGGTGTCTGCTCATTCGTTTACAGACTACTATCACCTGCATATCCATGCAAACTCTCTGGGAGCATTTTTGGCCTTTGACCAGTGACTGATTCTTTTGTTTGGAACTTTACAATTATAGCAAATGCTTGATCTGATATTGGTGGTAATGACTTATCTGGAAAAAAGTTATATATTTCAGTTTGGGGCCCCAGACTTAAATGACTTAAATGTAGAGTTTCATTCATCTATCAATCATATTTTGATTGCAAAAGTAGAAACCAATGCATGTCAGCTTAAGTAATAGGAGAGGAACAAGAGTGCCTCATACAACCCAAGGACATGGAGATTACCTTCTCAAAGAACAGCCTGGAATCAGGCTTAGAAAGCCCTGTGTTATCCAGGAAAGTTTTCTATTCACTTCTCATCTCAATTTCTCTCTATGTACTTATTTTATTCTTCCTTTACCAACTTGTCCCCCTTCTATTTATACAGTGGAGAACATGGCATAACGTAGCTCCTATGTGCATATATCCAGGGTCTCTCTCTTTCTCTGATTTGCATGTCTTCTATGAAGGAATCCAACTGGTCCAGCCTAGAATCAGTCGCACACGCTTAGACCATTCAAGTCTGGCCAGAAGCTGGGGGCCTAGGGAGGGGACTTTTGATTGGTCTAGCCTGGGTCACATGCTTTGAAGAAACTGATTTTGGTCAGGTGTCAGATCAGAGCCTCACCTGTGTAACAGTGTAGATGAGGCTGTGAGAGTGTGCAAGAGGCTGATTAATAGAGGGGTATGCAGAGACCAGTAGTTACCCTAGAAGACATCTTTGACTTCTAGGTGCTCATTTTCATCTTAAAACATGGAGCTGTACTCACTGAAAACCTGACATCGCAGAGACAGAAACTTAGAGACTAACAGAGCGAACTTTGAAAATGTCCTAGACTCTTTATAGAGGCTTCATCCTCTAGTTGAAATCCAAAAACTCTCCAGAGTTGTAGTAGCAATGGGGTTTTGTTTTTCAAAATACTTCGATTAAATTAATGAGGATAACAAACACTACATTACAAAGAATTGTCCTTGCAAACCTCTTAAATGAATATTTTCATGATGTTGCTAACATTTTAAGCAGATTTTAATATATACATATATATACACATATACATATATATATCTCACAAAAATTGAAAAGGAAGTTTCAAGAATTCATTTTTTAATCTGTGATCTAGAAAAAAAAAGATGTGAACCACAGCAAATACTGTATTATATTTATAGAATAACTGTTCAGAACTGAGGACCTGGGTTCTATTTATAGTAAAAGTTCTGGTTATCATTTCTTCACAAATAAGTTAGAATGTGTCACAGACATGAGGACAAAGTCTTTGGATTGTTCAGAGGAAAGCCAACTCTAAACAAAAATCTTTTATATTTTTGTATCTCCTTTGGTGAAAACCAGTCACTACTCTCAGAAAGTGAAGTCTCCATTCCAGTGAAATACAGTGTCCCCAACAAGGGATCCCATATTTAATTATTCCATAAATCCCTGGCACACAGTTGTTGACTCCTTTGGTCATATCTTTTCTTAAACCAAATAATTGTTTTAATGATACATTTGCTTTACTTTGAAGAGTATACTACTACATCCCCTGTTGAGGTCTGAGGATGCAAATTGTTCAGAAAATTTCCCCAGAGATGGAACTTCATTGGTCCTGAACATTCTCACAAACCTAAGGAAACATTTCCTTGTAAGTTTCTTGTTGATTTGGTTCTTATGTGTAGGAGTTTATCTTCCGTATGAGTAAGTGGTGTTCTTGCACTGAATGACACTTCTGGATCATTGCCTCTTTACAGTTTGTTAGGATCCTACTCATTCATCTGCTGTTTGTTGTTGTTTTAAAGTCTACTGATAAGGTATTTTGTAAAGAATACTTAGACTAAGTATTTGATGTTTTGTAAAATCTTTGGGTGATGATATTTAATTCTAGGACCATATATTTGAGGATTTTCACTTTATCTCTGTTACTCCTCTTGCCTTTAAAACTGAGCTAATGATATTCATTCCATTTAACAAGTACTTTTAGTTTCTTCATTATCATTAATGTTTATAATAGCAGAGCAAACACTTATATAATCCTTGTTATATGCCAGGCACTCAACTAAGCACTCCACAGATATTTACCCATTTAGTTCTTCTCTGAAGTACAGATTATCATTATCCCCATTCTAGGCAGAGAAGTCAAATAATTTGCTCAAGGTCACACAGTCAGTATTGGAAGAGCTGAGATTTAAATACAAACATGTTGGTGCCAGAGTATGCTCCTAACATATCATATTGCAGAGCATTGTTATCATTTATTTATTAATTTCACAAACATTCATTAAGCTCTATCTAGGAAGCTACCAAGAATCAGACCTGTCTTTTTCCTTAAGGACTTATAGTCCATGGTACATAAAATTGTGAAAACAGATCACTAGCATTCTGTGATCAACATGGAACTCTGGGAGCACATAGAAGGGGCACCCCAGATTGGAGATCACATACAAGCTTCCCAGACCAAGTGTCACCTAAACTGCCTAAACTTCCTCATCTATAAAAGGGGACCATGGTCATAATACTTCAAAGTGTAGATGTAAGGGCTAAATAACCAAGTATACAAAACTGTTTTCAATGGGACACCCCACAATAAGCGTAAGCTACTACTTTTATTAAACCAAGTGCTGCAAGCTGTGGAGTTGTGTGAGGAACTGGGCCATGAGTTTGTAGAGTGTATTGAAGGCAGAGGAAGTTTCAGGGACAAAGCCCCAGAAATGAAAGACAGGATGGCCAGACCAGGGCACTGCATATAACACAGAAGACAGGACTAAGGGTGAAAAAAGGGGCTGCTCAGAGGAGCAAGGAGGCGTGTGGATCATTGGAGCAAGACCTGCCTGCCAGGTTGTGGACTTTGGGTCTTTTCTGGAAGATTTCTCAATAGGGAGGGAGCTTTGTCAGACTTGCCTTTCATACAGGTTGATGGCCACACTGTGGAGAATGAATTCAAGGGGTTGCAACTGGAGGCAGGAAGGCCATTTGGAAGGCCATTACATTAATCCAGACTAGAGATGGTGGTGTTCTTCTGTAACCACCATTGTAGGAAAAGGACATTGAAAAGAAATGAGTGGATCTGGACAAGATTAAAGAGCCCCAATCAACAGTTCTTAGTGATTGTTTACATGTGAAGGTGGTGGAAAGGGAAGTCAAGGATGACACTCAAATATCTGTCCTGAACAACTAGGGGGACAGTGATACTGTTCACTATAACTCAGGACATGTGACCCGTATATGAGTGCAGATTCTACATCCATGTGAATGGGGTCACGGGAAGATGGTGGAGTATACAGTGTGAGAGGGGACAGTGATCTGTGAAGGACTCCACCATGGATTCAGGTGTTCATACTGGCTGGTGCAAATTTCTCAGCATTCATGCTAAGACTACTGGCATGGGGTTGCTGGCAGCAGTGATCCTCCTCCTTAACACGTCCTGCCCTAAGGATCTCCTGTTTGTCCTCTAGCCTCCAGGGCCTGCCCAGGTGGGTGGTAAGTACAACCTGTATCTCCAAAAGTTGGCCTGATGCTCTTTATGCCCCAATACATGCTTAAATTGGTGTTTTGCCAAGCTCTGGTGTTCTAAGTAGATTTGTTAAATCGCATCATATTACATCAGTGGGGACCCCAGAGATCGTAATTCAACCATTTGAGGAGGATATTTCACAAGCAGATGTCATACTGTGGAACTGTGTATATTGCAAGGATTTCATTTCTGAATCACACCATTTTTCTTCTAGCTCTGATTAACATTCTTTTCAACCGTTTTTCTGCAAATAAGGACATAAGTTTTTTCATAAAGGTAGAAACCATATCCACATTGATTTTACAGTGACCCAGATAAAAAGTGCTATGTAGAGGAAAGTGAAGGCTACTTACAATCTGTGCAAACTCTTCTGGTCTCGTCACACTACTGTTTCTTTATCTTGTTATCAATTGTTAGTTTTTCAGCCTTCCTTTTTCAGTGTTCACAAACTGATGTATTATTTGTGTGTATGGGTCCAAATATACATAATACAGACTTTGCTAATGGACCATATTTCTGTGTTTTACGGTGAGAAATTCCAGCCTTGGTTTAACATTGCACGCATCCCTCTGTTGATTCTATCAGAGTTGATGTCATCTTGTTTCTTTCTAGAATGGAAAAAGACCCCAAATCCCTCTCTTGCTAGTTCCAAACTGGCTCAGACCTTGTGGGAAAGTATATTTGTTGACTACATGGGATCAGCCTAGGGGAATTTTCTCTTTCTTTAAATAATTAAAGTGATGTGTTCATATCAAGGTTTTTATTTCCTCTTTTCCTTTCAGTTAGAATTTTTTCTTAAGAATATAGGACTTTTTTCAGAACAGATTAGCTTTTGTTGTATTATTTGCTAATAAGATTTCCTTACACCTCTGTGTATCAGTTTCCTCATCTATAAAATGAGATGATTAGAAAGCATACACATTATTGTTAGTATTAAGCACAGTAGTTTTAACATTTTGCTCTAATATCTACATTGAATCCCAAAAAAGTTAATATAGTTAATCAAAAATGCAATAAGTTATTCTTTCCCAGGACAGAGTGTATATTTAAATAAGGAATGTGACCAGCTTGAACAATAGAACTTTCAATTTCACATTATGACCACTTTTAGAAGATTTTGAATACTTTATAAATATAAGCAGTTTTGTACAAAGTCAGAAAATGATCACATGAATTTGTATTGCTTTTCTATTTTAATATTTGATAAAGAATCTTAACTGTTCAGCAAAATTACAAAATGTGTATTGTTAAGGTACCACATAAATAACAAGTTAACCCAATTTACACTTTGTTTTTATGGACTGTGATCAGGTAATGGGAATGCTATAGATGCTATGTGGTGGGTGTCGTGAAGGTCTTTGGTAATTGGACATAATGTTCTGATGGCCAAGAAGAATTGTGGGCAGGGTGATAGAATAGTCAAGACACTCATCAGTAACTGAGCAATTACTCCTGAAAGTGACCTGAAGAGACAGGACCAAAGTCAACGCAGGAAGACTCTCAAGGTGTGCCAGAGAACCCTGCACTTGGTCAGTATGTCCTGAGCAAAATAGCAATGACTTAGAGAAGATAGAAAAATAAACAAATAAACAAACCTGTATGTGGCAAAATATGTGGGAGGTAAAAAGGGGGAGGAATAACTAATATGTGAGATAGGAGGTTACTGATTCAAATAGCCATCAATAGAGCTGAATGACATCCCCAAACAAGGACAGAATTTTATAAGAGTCAATATGGCCATTAAGTTTAGATAAGCTGGGCTCAGTGGCACACGCCTGTAATCCCAGCACTTTGGGAGGCTGAGTGAGACAGGAGAATCGCGAGTTCAAAGCCAGCCCCAGCAATGGCAAGGCGCTAAGCAACTCAGTGAGACCCTGTCTCTAAATAAAGAAACACAAAATAGGGCTGGGGATGTGGCTCTGTGGTCGAGTACCCCTGAATTTAGATAAGATGCACTTTCCAACTATATGAACACAAAGATGAGGAGAACTCCTTAACAACAGTGTATGTATGGGGGAAACCAAAGACCTCAGTGTTTCCATTACCACAAGTACACTAGTAGAGGGCTCCTGTCATCTGAAAGGGAAAGACATTCATGGGCTTGTGTAGAATTCTGGGTTGGGGAAGAAATAATTTTGCTTTTTCCAGATACAAGTAAGACTATAGTGGCTCTTAAGGCCAGTTCTGGAGCTCATATTTTAACGAACTTTGTTAGTGTAGTTAGTACCAATAGGAGCATGACTGAGGTTTTGAAGGTTTAGAACAAATGAAGAAATTTGGAAAGTATCACCAAAGAAGAAAAGATCTGGGGACACAAGAGTTACCTTAAAACATTTAAAGAATTGTTACCTAGAAAATGAATTATTTTATTTCAGAGGTTTGGGAATTACAACTAGGGTTAAGAAGCAGAAAACAGGGAAAAGTATTTTAGTTCATTATCAGACTTTTCTAAAAATTAGAGCTATTTTCTGATGGAGCTGTCTGCCCAGAGGAATGAATACTTCCTCTGGGTGTTAAGGTGGCCGTTAGATGACCCCTGTACATAGTGTTAGTTAGCAGATTCTTTCATAGAGTGGGAGGACAGATAGACAACTTGTAAAAATTCTGGCAAGTCCTAGAGTCTGTGATTCTACCAAAAAATTTATTAGGTTTATCAGTTAGCATTTTTATATGTATGGAAAAAAGATTTGAGCTCATTTAAACTAGGCATAAACATTAAATACTTTAATTAGGTATGTATCATCTGCATAAAACAAAATGATCTTTCCAAAGGCCTGTGGAATGCCTTTGTTCTGGCTGAACTAATTAGAATTGCCAAGCAAACAAGATGATTCATAATAAAACCTCTGTTTAGTAAAAATAGATACACAGCAACTGCAAAATTGAAGTTCCAGGTTATAGGAATGGCACTCCAGTTCATCCGTCTTCTCATCTGCCACTGGCTCCTACCTGGGCACCAAGGGTCAAATGCTGTTCCATTAGTATTCAAAGTTCTTCTTGTGCTTGGGCAAATATCTACATGTATCATTAAATCATCCATACATTCACTCATTTGATCATTCGACTTATGAAGACATATTGATCAAGTTATTGCTGTATGGCAAGTATGCTAAAAATTGGAAGTATAAAAGTAAATTTGCTATATACAGTCCCTGTCCTTGAGATCCATATGGTCTAGTATAGAAAATGGACATGAAAACTAAATAAATAAATAAAATTTTTTAAAATGCAGCTTTATTAGTTCTGTAATAGAATTGTGCTCACTGGATAGATCTTTTTCACTTCTTTCCATTTGTACAGCTTTGTTCTAACCAACTAAATTTATTTTATTTTTTTTAGAATCAGTACCCCTCTGGGATTCCTTAGAAAACAACAGCTAGTTTCTGCAACTCAGATAGCTCTGGTTTCTTAGTATTTTTCCAGCCTTATACAGACTCTTGAGTTTGATTCTGACCATTGTTAAAGTAGGAGAGCAGCATCAACACCAAGAATGGCCTCATGTAAAACTAAAAAGAACAAAACAAAACAAAAAACCAGTCTCATATAAGTAAGTCACTTGGCCCTCCCAACCACCTGACAGGTGGGCATCCTATCATCCCCAGGTGACAGCTGGGATACGTGTGGGTTCATAGATCAAATAAACCTTGGCCAGAGTTGCTCATGAGGAGTGGTAGACCCCTGGGGTCTGGCTTTAGAGGCCCAGATGTTAAAACACTGTTCCACATTGCCCCTCTGACCAACTGTTCTAGGTTTCCAAGTATCAGATCAAAACAGGCATCTGGGAATAATAAGAGAGCCCAGGGTCACCATCATGATGATTGTGATGAAGAACCAGTGCCAGATGCCACATGGAAGGGCCATCTACCCGTCCTATCACTTAGCCTTCCCCAGCCCTGGAGAGGGATTTATTGTCTATTTTGTGGCTGAGGAAACAAGGCTTAGAGGATATTACCCAAGTTTACCTAACTAGTAAATCATCCAGTACATCTCTATCAGTAGGCAAAAATACTACATTAGTCACTGTACACAATAACAAACAGTTCTTTCAGGAAAATAAAAAGGAACATGTTGAAAGAGGAAGTTTTGATGTGTTGACCATAGGGAGAGGAGTCCTAAGGGACCAAAAGATGAGATTTGTGCTACTTGAGTATCAATATGTTTTCAGCTCCACGGTTTCAGTGAGAGTGTGTCCAGGTTCCCTTTGTTGAAATTAGGATGTCTGATTTGTTCCATAACATGGACTTATGTAGACTGTCTCTAATTCAAAGAAAAACTCCCTTCAATCCTGAACAGAACAATCTCCCTTAGCATCTGTATTTATGTCATTTAGAAGTTTCTTCTTCACTGATTAATAGTTTACAAAATATTTATTGTTGTTTACACATTTTGACTTACTAATCTCATTTGATTACTAGTGAAGTAATCAAATACTAGTAAATGAAGTACTAGTAAAAGTAACTTTTTAAACAAAGGATTCTTTCAAACTACAATGTAATGTGGTTTCAATGTGTTTGATTTGCCCAAATGTAGAAACAGAGGGACTGTAAGAAGAGCCCCAGGCACTCTTTCAAAATCAGAGGAGCCCTGAGTGGGGCTCGGGAGTGCACACCTGTAATCCCAGCACGTTGAGAGGCCGAGACAGGAGAATCGCGAGTTCAAAGCCAGCTTCAGCAACAGTGAGGCGCTAAGCCACTCAGTGAGACCCTGTCTCTACATAAAACACAAAGTAAGGCTGGATGAGGCTCAGTGATTTAGTAACCCTGAGTTCAGCCTCTGGTACCCCCTTCTCCCCAAAAAATGAGAGGAGCCCTGTCTTCCCAGGGACCTGGTAACAGTCCTCCAGTTCCTTTGAGTGGCATATGTACTGGGAGTTGTCCCAGCTTGTCATTCTTATAGCACCATATATGGTGCCCAGTCTTGAAGATCTTTGGTATATTTCTGTTTGGCCAGTGGACAGAGGACCAAACTTTGAGTATTCTTCCTCCCTAATAATTCAATTCCTATATTTCCTTCCTGATCCCCTCATGCCCTATCTTCTCCATCATGTCTTCTTCAGTGGCCAATGTTCAATTTCTTCTCTGAGTTCCTGTGTCTTCACTTTAATATGTGTCATTTATTATCTTATGACAGTTTTTTTTAATGTGTGTATCCACTTTGCCCTACTAGAGGGCAAATACTTGGCAGGAATTGTCCCTTAAAGCATCTTGACTTCCCAACATGTATTACAGAGATTAATAGATGTGTTGATGGTTATGGGAAAGAACAAGAGAAAGAAGCACTTTGGCATTTTCCATCACTGTTCCGAGATGGGATACTATGATGATTGGCAATACGGCACTGCCAGCCTAAGTGTCCCTCATGGTTAAGCTCCCTGCATACTTTCTAGAACAAGGTGATAGAAACTAAGTTCAGTTCAACCAGTAAGAACAATGTCTTAATGGGGAATAGTGTTTCCACCCAAAGGCCTGGAATGTTCAGTCTTTCTCTAGAGGGAATTTATACCAGTACTCTATCAACACTCAATTATATATTTATTTGTATGTAACATAAGGCAAATACATGTATTTCAAGTATATTATATGGGGTGAAGAGAGTACTCCATTGTGTTTTAAGGTTTAGTTTATCTTGTTTTCAAATACAGAGGCATCAAAAGTATCTAGAATGGTGGTAAAGGACTGAAGGGTCTTGAAGAAATAACCAAAAAAACAAAAAAACAAAATCAGAGAATTCCTTCTTGTACCTATTGCAAGACCTTGTGGGGCCTTACACAAAGTAAGGCTCACAGTTTAGGAGGAGACTATGGAAAGTTTTTCTAAATATTATCAAGGGTAAAAAAGATATATCTGGTTGAAAATAAATCAATGAATAAAATAACCAAAAATGAAATCTCTCAAAGTCTGGAATTGCTTATATAGTAATTAACTACATTTGGGTGAAATAGGCTTTCATGAGAGACTTATGAGCCACATACATCAATGTGCTTATAACAAAAGTGTGCTTTGAATTCTGACCAATCAACGTGCCAAGTGTGGGAACAGAACTGGCTACTGAGGGAATTCATCAGGTGGGGCTCCCGAAGTGCTGCGGCCTTGATGGCACTTTTGCTTAGGAACTCTTTTATCTGAAGATGGTAGAGTGGAATAAGTCATTCTTGGTGGAAAACTGACAGGGAGCACATTTCAGTTTCCATTGTGTTACCTTTGTGTTTCCTCTCTGTGACGTTTCAGCTTCAATGTCCTGATTCCCTAAAAACTGAGCCACCTACTAAGCATCCGACCAGATCAGGTGTGGGGAGTCCAAGGTAAATTTCTGCCCTTGAGGTATTTTTCATCTAACTGGCTACATGGGCAGTAGCCCACAGATGCTTTGGAAATGTTGCATGGGGAACATTTGATTCATCCTGGGGAGAATGACTGGGGAAGGCATCACAGAAGAGGTGCCAGATGCGCTGGCCTTAAAGAATGAGATCACCAGGCAGTAATAGTGGCAGAGGGAAAAACATGAAGGAAGAATGGAAATTAGAACTCATTTGTCTCTTTCCTTCTTCCCTTTGGCCTACTCCCCCTTCCCCTGTGTGAGATTGTGTGTGTGTGTGTGTGTGTGTGTGTGTGTGTATGTATGTCTGTGTGTGTGTGTTTAATAAGAAATATCATTTTCTTTTTGTCCAAAGGAAATATAATAACCAAGGGGCTCAGATACTCAATACCTAGCCAGTTCGATTACAATCAGAAGTTGCCTTTTGAACCGAAGGCAACAAAGATCCAACCAGCCACCAGAACAGATTGACTTCGACCAAGGACTTTTCTCCCAGGGAGAAAAGGGTCTGTGTAGACATGGCTGGCCCCATGACGTTCTCTCTTGTTGTTGCCTTCAGTCAGATTGCAGCGGAGGTTTTGCAGTTCCGAAGTCTAGAACATCTCTGCCTGGTGACTTTGGTTTCAGGTTTAATTGACAGGGCAACCTTTTTTCTCTCATTTCCAGGTTCTCTTGGAACACCTCATTGGTATCTGCTTGTCCTGCTTGCCATGTCTGTTCTTCCTTTCCTTTCCCTTTTATCTTTATGTCCTCTCCCTCACTTTCCATCTTCTACTTTACTCCTTACTGTAAGCTCAAGCATTTTTCTCCCATATTCTTTCTGTCAAACTTTGGAAGTTTGCTCAGTGCAAATGATGCCAATATTTCCAGCTAATGTGTATTTTTTCTTTTTCTGGTTGCATAGTCTGCTCATCACAGTAAGTTATCAGCATGATCTTGCCTTACCAATGGTGTTCTTTTTCTTGAACATGAGCCCAACTGGCAATGGCTTTTCATAAATTCCTATAGGCCCAGGCCACTCGTTATTAGCAAATTACATTTCATGGGAGCCTCCAGAGTATCTCAGCATTGAAGACATTTTTCTTCACAGCAAAAGGACCCCTGAGAAACCATTCCCTTGGTGGAATGGAAGCAAGTATGATCGTTACATTTTAGATTGTAGATGAGAGTTAAAGATCTGGGTTCACAAAACATCCAGCATTTCCCACATTCCCTTGAGCATGAGGATCCCTTGGGGCACTTGTTAAACATTCTTACTCTTGGGCCCCACTCCAGATTCATGAAATCAGAATCTCCAGAGGGGAACTCAGTAGCACTGAACACATGGGAAGTGCCTGTAGGTAAATTAAATGGGCAAAGTCCCCACTTTGAAGTTTACTTTGCAACTAAGATGCTGACAATAAATCACTCAACCAACCAACCCAGAAACAGAATAACTGCAGAGAGTAATACAAAGAAACCAAACAGAATATTTGAGGGATTGGTTGGACTGGGTACTACTTTATTTGACACAAAAAGAAAACCTCTCCAAAGAGGCAAATTTATATCTAAGCTTTGAAAAGTTGCCAATGAAGTCAGAAACTGACTGGGAGAGAGCTTGTGTCAGCCTTGTTTTCCTGTGTCCTGACCAATTAGCACTAATGTTGGCTTCTTGTAGAGGCTCATTAAATATTTGTTAGGTAATGCATGAAATCCTTAGATAGCAATGTTGTACCCAGGATCCGAACAATGGAAGCAAGTGAATTTTGTTTAAATTTGAAGGAGTTACCTAGTTAGGTGGGGTTGCTGTCACAAATAGGATACAATCAGAATTCCTAAGGAAAAACAGAAAATGAAGAAAAGAAAAGAATAAATGAGAACATTGGGGAATAGACCATAGAGAAAGAAATAGGACAGCTAAAGAGTTGAGGCAAGAGATTGGGAAAGCAGTCCACATGTGTACCTCTGGCATTACATGCTGCCAGCTAAAAAGTTAATCAGTGATGGTGGCCGTATTCTTGGGATTGAGTACTGTGCTCTTACTAACATTGCTTTGTATATTACAAAGTTAACTTAAAAAATAAGTCCTTAGAAAACAAAGATGGTGTTACATTACATTCCTTTGAAGCAAATTAGGGTAAATACTATTACAACTAGCTTCGGGAAATGTCAGATATGATCAGAAGTAAGAAATGGGAGGTATTCAGTAGAATTTGAATGGTCCTTTGAATCATACCCCTGCTGAGTTAAAACTATAGATGCTTGTTATGTGGATCCTCCCCTCCCCCAACACGTGCACAATTCTGGTAAGCAAAAAGCATCAAAAAGCAAAACGAAAGTTATTGGAGAAGCTGATTATTTAAGAATTAGCAGTGTGCGTACTCACAACAAGCTGTCTGCATCTGTATGTGTTCAGAGCTCGCTTAGCCTGCGTTCAACTGTGTGGGCTTGCAATGGAGGGTTAAAAAAAAAAGTAGTAAATATGTTTTCCTATATCCTTCCACCAGTGCCCAGAGCTCAGATGGAATTCTGGAGCCAAGCTACCAACTACTTAATAACCATTTTTCCCCCCTCTCTTGCTTTGGGGGTTAGCTGTTTTGTGTTGTTTTGTCTTGTTTGATTTTAAGTAGTCAGAATTGTGGTGCATTCCTTTTCTTTTCTTTTCTTTTTTTTTTTTTTTTGGCACCAGGGATTGAACTCAGGGGTACTTGACCACTGAGCCACATCCCCAGCCCTATTTTGTTTTTTGTTTAGAGACAGAGTCTTACTGAGTTGCTTAGCACAACTAAGCCCATTGCTGAGGCTGGCTTTGAACTCGTGATTCTCCTGTCTCAGCCTCCCAAAGTGCTGAGATTACAGGTGTGTACCACCGCACCTGGCTCTTTTTCCATGTTTTATGAGAGATTCTTAAAATTAGCTCATAAAGAGATGTATTGTGTTTTCATGGTGCCCCTCACAATCTTCTGGCACCTATATCCATGGTGGAAAATGGCCTCTCAACACATAGTCACCTCAACATCTTTCAATATGCTTTATTTCTGATGTCACTCTTAAGTGCTTTATTGACTTTTTAATTGCAGTTCTTAGCAAATGTGTTTGCATTCTAAGCCCCAGTACCTTAGAAGCAGCCAACTGCATGGGGGTGGGCAGCAGGGCTTGTTAGAGGCACAGGGACTTCGGGTGTGAACAACTGAGAGCCAAGGAACAAGGGAAGGGAAGCTGTGCAGTGACGTCACTCGCTCCGAGGGTTATGGATGCTCACAGTAGTGACAGTTATCAAGAAAAGCAGATTTGTGGTCAGTAGGCTCCACTTTTCAAAGAAAAATTTTAATCTTCAATTACCTGAGAGGTGGACTTGCATGAGCGTTCATCCTCTGAGAGTAGATAAGTGAAGGAATCTAGTATCTCTCACACCCACAATAGGCAACCTGTGGCTTCCATCTCCCCCAACCCTGTCTTCAGAGGGTGACCAGCTATAGTTGTGCTCTCGAGGGGAGAGGGGACGTGATCCTTCGGGACCTTTTCGCTCAGTATATAGTATAGGATGTTTTTTCTTCTTTGACTTTTGTGCTTTTAGTAACTTAATGTACAACTCATAAAAAATTTCCAGTTAATAATACATGTTTCCAATTAATAATGGTTCTAATTAATAATGACAAATCTCACATTTATATCATTGATTTCATAATTTGTCCTACTTCAAGGCTTATGGCATGATTTTACCATGTGATGACTCTCTCATACTCTTGCTTTGCATTTTCTTAGTTAGTGAATTAACTGTAAACAAAAGGGAGTGAACCTACCATTAAAAGATTCATTGGGGCAACCAATCTGGAAAGCAGTATGAAGATTCCTTAGAAAATTTGGAATGAAACTACCATTTTGACCCAGTCATCCCACTCCTCAGTCTATACCCAAAGGCCTTAAAAACAGCATACTACAGTAATGCAGCCACTTCAATGTTTATAGCAGCTCAATTCACAATAGCTAAACTGTGGAACCAACCTAGATGCCCTTCAATAGATGAATGAATAAAGAAACTGTGGTATATCTACACAATGGAATATTACTCAGCATTAAAAGAGAATAAAATTATGGCATTTTCAAATAAATGGATGAAATTGGAGAACATCATGCTAAGCAAAGTAAGGCAATCCCAGAAAAACAAAGACCGAATGTTCTTTCTGATAAGTGGATGCTGATCCATAATGTGGGAAGGGGCATGGGAAGAATGGAGAAATGGAGGGAAGAGAGGAAATGGGACATGGGGACAGGAAAGATGGTGGAATGCTATGGACAAAAATGCCCTAGGTTTGTGTATGACTGCACATATGGTGTGACTCTATATTGTGTACAACCAGAGAAGTGAAAAATTTTGCTCCATTTGTGTACAATGAATCAAAATGCATTCTGCAGTCATGTATACCTAATTAGAATAAATAAATAATAAAAAATAAAAAGATTCATTGGAAAAGGTACTCATGACCTTCTAGATTCTCAATGTAGAATCAGTCATGGTATTTCTTGCAGTAGTAAGTGAAAATAATGAAATAATGAAAACAGAAATGGTTTAAGTGAGGGCGTATTACTTCAAAGACACATATGCTCATGACAAAAAAATTAAGACAATGAAAAGTGTAAACAAGAAGACAAAAATCATTTGGATCATGCTGCTTAGAGATTGTGTATCTGCTAAGGTTTTTGGCTATCTGTTTTGGAATCTTTTCTAAGTACACAAATACATATGAATATGTGCTTTATTGATTAATCAGTCTATTTAATAAGTTAATAATTTATTAGGGCAAAATGCTGCCATACTGTGCATAGTGTTTTGTAGCCTGTTTTTTTGTTTAAAAAAAAACAATAAATTATGAACATATTTCACATCAGTATTATTGCTTTCAACAGCCACATGTTGTGCCACTCTTTGGATAAATCATAGTATGTTAGTTAAGCCTTCATTATGCAACACATTTTTAACTTAAGCTGTTATAGGGCACTTAGCTACATTATAAAATACCTAGATTTCTAAGGATTGTTTTAAATATTAAAAGGAAAAAAAAACATAAATAAGTACTTGTGACCTGAGAAAACAATAAGAAAAGAAAAAGAAGCTGGAAGCCCTGCAGGACTTTCAGAATGTTTCTGACCTAAACACCTAACCAAAGTTCTTCTTGAATTTTCTGATCAACATTTCATCAGAAATGACAAATATGAGATTTATAAAGTGAGTTAGTAGATAGTCTCCAGACTATCTGTAAAAATTGCACCTTTTTCTTTTTGAGATATAGCTACTGAGCTATTATATAAAATATATATGTAAATAATTAATATGTTTAATACTTTTTAAACTTGTAGATGAACACAATATCTTTGTTTATGTATTTTTATGTGGTGCTAAAGATCGAACCCAGTGCCTTGCACATGCACTCTACCACTGAGGCATGGCTCCAACTCTAATATTTTTATAGGAAACACCTATGGAGCTATTGAGTAGTAATATTACTACTAGAACAGAATCATTGCATTGCATGACTTTAGGGCACAGTAGCATCATTATATTTTCTGTGAATGACATTTTCTGGAATATTACAGTACACAGCTTGTGAAAGCTGTGGTGACCCTACAGAGGACATTCATTATAACTCTGGTGGAAACCATTAGGTCCTGTACCTATAGCACCTTGTGTATACCCAGCACAATAATCTTGGACCCTCTACCTATTTGTGTTGCTGTTGCCGGTGATTAGCAGCAAATGTTCACTGTATGTTAAATAAATGTCAAATATCTGGTGCTCCATCAACATACCAGTTTCTTCTGGAATCACATGATATGCATCTTAAATTTTACCACAAAATTCTTTTGCCTGGTACCATGCAGAGCATCCATTTTTGCCTTTTTATTCAGTTGCTTGGACTCTATCTATACCAGCTATGATTAAAGGAAATCATTGACTATAAAAGTCAGAAGGAGGGGGCTGGGATTGTGGCTCAGTAGTAGAGTGCTTGCCTCGTATGTGTGAGGCACATATTTATTTATTTATAAAAAATAAATAAATAAAATAAAGATATTGTGTCCATCTACAACTAAAATTTATTTAAAAAAAAAAAAAGAATCAGAAGGAGCCTTCCAGGTCATTCTTGTCCTATCCCATTAGTATATAGATGAAGAAACTGGAGCCGGGTGCTGTGGCATGTGCCTGTAATCCCAGCACTTTGGGAGGCTGAGACAGGAGAATTGCAAGTTCAAAGCCAGCCTCAGCAACCACAAGGCGCTAAGCAACTCAGTGAGACTCTGTCTCTACATAAAACACAAAATAGGGCAGGGGATGTGGCTCAGTAGTCGAGTACCCCTGAGTTCAATCTCCGGTACCAAAAAGAAACTGGAAGCATTTTAAAAAAATATATACTCTAGCTGAAAGTCTGGACTTGAATCAAGATCCTTTACTCTTTCATTCAACAAGCATTTATTAAGTACCTATTGGGTGTATGGCACTTGGCTAACCACTGGGTATGCCAAGTTGAATAAGATACAAAAAGAACCTTCCCCGCGGTTCTCAGTATAGCAGGGCAGCCAAATGAATACAGAAATAGAGAAGAGTGCAGTAAATATTTTTGTGTGCATGTGCTACGGATTGTCACCTGCAAAACTCACATTGAACTTTGATCACCATTGTACCTGTTAAGAGGTAGGACCTTCAAGAGGTGATTATGTTATGAGGGCTCTGCCATCATGTAATGGTTTGGATCTGAGGTGTCCCCCCAAAAGTCCTGTGTTAGCGCAGGAATGTTCAGAAATGGAATGATCAGATTATGGGAACTGTGACCCAATCAGTGGATTACTCCATTTGATGGATTAGTAATTTGACTAGATTACTGGGTGGGAACTGTAAGCATGGCTGGAAGAGGTGGGTCACTGGGGGTGGAGGCGTGTCCTGGAAGGGTTCATCTGCCCTGTGGCCCTTTCCTTTTGTTCTTTCTGCTTCCTGCCTGGAGGTGAGAGGGCAGGCAGCTTCCTCTGCCACACCCTTCTGCTGTGATGTTCTGCCTTACCCTTGGGCCTGCAGCAATGGTGTTGGCCAACCATGGAATGAGACCTCTGAAACCATGAGCCCAAAATAAACTTTTCTTCCTCCTCTAAGTTGCTCTTCCTAATGTCATTATTCCAGGACTAGGTTAGTTGTTTCAAGAGCATGTTTGGTATAAGTCCAGCCCCGTCTTCCTGCTCTCTGTTTCATGCTTGCTTGCTTGCCCTCCTGTCGTGTTACCATGTAGCATAGATGCCAGCACCATGCTTTTGAGCTCCGCAACCTGCAGAACTATGAGACAAATAAGCTTCTATTGTTTATAATTTTCCAGGTCTGTGGTATTCATTATAGCAGCAGAAAATGGTCTAAGACAGCACATGCGTGTGTTCATGCACGTGCACGCAGTGAGCACACAACAGCAACTAAAGCACTTCACCAGATCTGCTTGTAAATCATGTAAGAAGCACAGCAAAGTAACCAGCAGTATCTGGGCAGTCAGAACTAATGTTTTCTGGGTTGGGTACTCTCCACATAGTATCTCATTAAATTCTCACAAAAATCCTATCAGGTCAAATCATCACGCCCATCTCATAGGTTAAAAAAAAAAAATAGAGGTACAGGAAAGTGAACTGATTTGCCCTTCTTCCTACACCAGGATTTCAACTCAGTATCTGCTTGATTTCAACCCTGTGCTTTTTTTTATAACATAGATGATGGGGGATTTCATCTCAAGGACAAATTCTATTTGATCGCTAGAGGTTGTTTGGGCACTGTGCTATAAGGGATTCAGGGTCATATCTGGGTTCAGAGGCAAGTACAGGCATGATGAGTCGGTGACAGTGGCCATAGTGTGGGATGGGAAATGGTGGCTCTCTGAGGACTTTATTGTTCCTAAACTGTGCCAGTCTTCCAGGTTCATCTCTAAGTCGTCATAGTTTCAACCCACTCTTCCATTTCCCATTACTTCCTGTTCCCTTTCTCTGAGCTCAGAATGGCATTTTTAATTTAATTTAATTTAATTTTATTTTATTATTTTATTGGTTCTTTTTAGTTTTACATGACAGCAGAATTTATTTTGACATAACTTATATGAGCATGGAATATATCTTGTTCTAATTCAGTTCTCAGTACCTCTCCTTCCCCTTCCCTCTCCCCATCCCCTGTTCTCTACCCTCTATTGATTTTTCTGCCATTTACCTATAGTTATTTTTCTGAATTAATTTCTTGTGGATGTACATAATGGCAAGCTTTACTGTGCTGTATTCATATATGTAAGAAAGTCATGTCAGATTCATTCCACTATCTTTCCTTTTTCTATCCCCCCTCCCTTCCCTTCAGTCCCCTTTGTCTCTTCTACAAAACTTCTACTCTTTATCCCCCTCGCATTGTGGGTTAGCTTCCACATATCAGAGAAAACATTCAATCTTTTGTTTTAGGGGATTGGCTTATTTCACTTAGCATGATAATCTCCAGATCCATCCATTTACTGGCAAATGCCATGAAGTCATTTTTTATGACTGAGTAATACTCCATTGTGTATATGTACCACATTTTCTCTACCCATTCATCTGTTGAAGGGCACCTAGTTTAGCTTCATAGCTTAGCTATTGTGAATTGTGCTGCTATAAACGTCGATGTGGCTGCGTCAATTCAGTATGCTGATTTTAAATCTTTTGGATATATATGAAGGAGTGGGATAACTAGGTCAAATGGTGGTTTCATTCCTAGTTTTTAGAGTAATCTCCACACTGCTTTCCAGAGTGGTTGCACTAGTTTGCAGTCCAACAATGTATGAGTGTACCCTTTTCCCCACATCCTCGTCAACATTTATTCTTACTTATATTCTCTTTTTTTTTTGCTTATGTCTTGAAATTTCTTTTATAATTTATTCTAATTAGGTTTACATGACAGCAGAATGCATTTTGATTCATTGTACACAAATGGAGCACAACTTTTCACTTCTCTGGTTGTACACAATATAGAGTTACACCACATGTGCAGTCATACATGAACCTGGGGCATTATTGTCCATCGCATTCCACCATCTTTCTTGCTCCTATGTCCCATCCCCTCCCTTCTCTCCCCTTTGTAATTTACATTCTTGATAATTGCCATTGAGAATGGCATTTTGTGCCATCTGCATGTCCAGAATCTAGGTCAACTTTCCTGTGCAGTGCCCCATGCTATTGCCCTTTCAAAATTTTCAACCCTGTCAAAGATATTCCCTTTACCTTCCCCAGGACCCTCTTCTGTGCTAATGACAGTTTATATGATAAAATGTTACATGCCTTAATTTAGTGTTAGTTTCTAGGTAAGGTGCAACAGAGGTGTTCCTAATCCAAAGGAGTGACTGCAGAAGAAAGCACTTCAGACCCTTGGGCAGGCTGGTTGGGATCCGTCAGTCTTTAAGGTTATTGCAGGCAAATAGCTGCTGCTCTGCCAATGCAGGCAACTAACCTCACACCTTTTCTTAGATGCTAGAGAGCCCTTGATAGAAGAGTTAGTGAGGTGTTGAGGTACTGTCGGTCAATCCATATGATGCTTAAAGTAGAATCTGGAGGTGGAGATGGTGTTTTCTTATTTATACAGTTTATGGTTTCCAGCTGTTGTCTAGAATTAAACACTAGAATTAGGTCTTAGCTGTGGTTTAGGGTGGCATGCCTCTGCTTTAAGGTTTACCTCATAACCTCTTGGCATCAAGATTTTCAATTTTCCAAAGCTGGCCACAAATTTCAAACAAGTATCTAGAACTGGTTGTTGGGATCAAAAGACCCAACAGTCATAAGAATAGTGTCAAATGAATCATTTGTGGAAAGTTTAACTGCTCATCATCTATCTCAATATCTTAGTGCTTTCTTGTATTCTGCAATAAAAATAAGTCAGATTTACCAAAAGTATGTTTTCATTCCTCTCATATGTATGAAAATTTATTCTCTCAGTTATTAAACTTCTAAAATGTTGTGATTGAATGTGAATTTGAATGCACATCACATCTGGATGTGTTATTTTTAAATTGTTGAACAAATTCTTTAATGTCAAAGAGCATTTTCTCTTGAATACTCTGTTAATATATGACTCACACGTTATAATGCTTCCAACCAAGAATAGATATTTACTTTAAATTTATACTTTTAAAGTTTCTTTTCAAATAAGAAGAGCACTTCCCTAGGATGAGGTCCTCAACCTGATTTTTATGTAGAGCTGTAATTTTCTATTTTAGTGAATCAGACAGCCCTGCGGCTTAGTAAGTTAGTATTATTGCTTGTGCATTGCTGTTTTATCCTGGACCAAACACAAAGAATAACAGAGTGAACAGATTTAAAATATATCTTCCTGTTTGATGAAATTAGTAGTCCATGTGCCAAAGTGAGACTATTTTGTGTGATTGTTTTTATCATTATGGATGTTTTGTGTGCCACTTGCATGTCAAGTTTTTTTGTGTTAATTGTATGTGTGAATTTTTAAACAGATGAGAATATGCCTACAAGTCTAACTACATGGAATAGGAAAGTATGTGTCCTGAAGATCAGGTTACATGCAACTTAAAATCCCACTCTTGTGTACATCCTATCTGTCACCAAAACCCCAGGAATGCTGAACTGTCTTAAATATATTCCAGTGAAGCCACTTCTCCCAGCTGGAGTGCTGTCCTCCCTTACTATTTCTTATAATGTGGAGGGGAGGGGTTAGCCAGGGCATTGTTTGAGATGTTTTGTAAACTTCCAAATTGGGATGGGGGAATATAGATTATTTAAACTTCATATTGATTTAGAAACTTGGAAAGATCTTTTATTTCACTTGTCACCAATATTTTCATTTATAATTGTACCTTCCAAAGAGTTAAATATTCCTTAATTTTATATTGCTGATTACTTAAATTGAAGTCATTAAAATGTCATCTCAGTACTGTAATTGAATATCCTAGTATATGATTCACTATACTTTAAAAATTAACATTGAACTCATGTTATTGATTTTTGAAGATAGCACTCAAACTAGTTTATTTGATTACTGTCAGAAAGCTCATTTATAGTCTAAGTGGACTATTAGTGAGTCTCTTAACACAGGTACTGAAAGAACATAAACCACCATTGAAATTAAAAATAACAGTATCTGATCAATATAACTGACCTGTCACTTGGCAATGGGAGGAAGTGAGACTGCTTCATTATGAAGACATTTACTTTTAGTAGCTGGCACATAGGAGGTGATTGCTCAGTAAATATTTATTAATGGAAGGACATATGGATTTAGTTACCGACTATTGCTGGTAACTCCCAAGTTCACATTTGTGTTTGGAGCGCTAAGATCTGACCCAGGATTCTGGCTGCTTCCTGCACATGAAGGAGCCACAGATATTCTTAAGTGTTTGATGCCTAAAACTGAACCACTGTCACCTTCTGAATCTAGTTCTTCTCTGTCTCCTCCACTTGGTTTTCACAGCCAGGTGCCTGCCACCCAGTCACCTAGATTCTCCCCCACCCCACTTCCTAGATCCAAGTATTCATCAAGTCTTTAGTGCTTTCCTTCTCACTCCCCCTCAAACCCATTCATTTCTGTCCATCTCAACCACTACCTCTTCAGACCCTGATTGGATCCACTTGGATTTTAGCCAGTCTTCAGATGTGTCTCCCTGCCTGGACCAGGGGTTCTCAAATTGTACCATGCAGGTTCTCAAATTGTACCATGCAGGGAGCTGGTTCAAACTGGAGATGCCCAGAGCATACCTCCATCAGTTTCTTATTTGATTGGACTTGAGGAGAAGGGCAGGAATCTGCACGGTAAGTGGGCATCCAGGTGATTCTAACACAGGTGAGAACAGACACTTAGTTTCACATGCCTCCTGTCCATCCTGAGCATGTCTATTGAGTTCACTTTAAAATAAAAGATTTATCCCCACCCCTGATTAGAAATCTTCAAAGAACTACCATTCTGTAGCAGTAATTTTTTTGACTGTGGTCAATGTGGAGTTGCCAAGGGTTCCTTAGAGATGACTCAATGCACATATGTGGGGGCGGGAGGCAATGTTTGGAGTTTGGAAAGGAGAAGGGATTTTGCTCTGCAGAGCTTTATCCATGACCCTTTTCCAGCTCTTTCTTTAGTCAGAGAAACCTTGCTTTTGAAGTGTAATGAGAGCACTCCTTTGAGAAAAGTATTCCTCTACTCAAAAAAAAAAAAAAAAAAAAAAAGATTTGAAA
This sequence comes from Xerus rutilus, assembly GCA_028644305.1. Classification (NCBI taxonomy): domain Eukaryota; kingdom Metazoa; phylum Chordata; class Mammalia; order Rodentia; family Sciuridae; genus Xerus; species Xerus rutilus. The sequence goes on along the minus strand of CM053400.1, from coordinate 64,633,333 downwards.
ACCACTGATCTATAGAAGTAGATTTCAAACTTTTCTTTAAAAAATAAAAAGACCCACAGTAAGCAATAGTGTACATTCTGAATCACAGACCAACACATACACACATTTGTGTGTGATGGAAACAAATTTCTTGAAGTGTACTTGATGCACCCCGATATTTTCTATTCTATTTCATTTCTTAAAAAATTGCAGGTTGAAATCCACTAAATGGACTTCACAATGCACCAACTTGCTATTGAGTCTGAAAGATTTTCAATCTAGGCTTTGTCATTAGGGTTCCCTTATGAATCATGGGACACAAATATTTTCCTAATCCTATCAAGGATAGTACATAAATCATACCACTCAGATGCTTGGGAAAGAAGTTAATTCTTTACATACTGTGGATGCCTGAAGGCATTTAGGCTTCATTCTCAGGATCAACTCCTGTTTGAAAAAGTTTCTTAGTGCCCAATCTACACAATAAATCTAAATTCTCACGTTTTGCTCAGAGTTCTTTTGAATTTGGCATATGTTGACCTCTCAGACTTTATCTTACTTCCTCAATCACGTACCTGGGTTAAAACCATCCTGAACTATTTGGAATTCCCCATATGCCTCATGCTGTTTCTCACCTCTGTGGTCATTCTTTTTTTTTTTTTTTTTTTTTTTTTGGTACGAGGGATTGAACCTAGGAGCACATAATCACTGAGAAATACCCCCAGCCCTTTTTTTTAAAATTTTGAGACAGGGTCTCCCTAAGTTGCTAAGAGCCTCACTAAGTTTCCAAAGCTAGTTTTGAACTTGCAATCCTCCTGCCTTAACCTCCAAAGCTGCTGGGATTACCATGGTGCATCGCTACACCCAGCCACACAGTCTTTCTTGATCCTCAGCGTCCATCTCAATTGAGTGTCACTTCAGCTGAGCTCTTTGTTGAGAGTTGTTAGAATCATCAGGCCCAGTTTCCATCCCTGTCAACCCCCAAAGAACAAGACTGTATACTTCACATCTGTAGGTGCTGCAGCTAGAGTGGTACCTGACCCCATGGTGGCCCTTGATAAACATCAGTCGCATTCACCAGACTCACCCACCACCTTTGCTACTGAGTGCTGTGCTCCACACTTAGTTCTTAGGACATAACAGGTCTAATGGATAGCCTGCATGCTTAGGAAGCTTATAATAGTCCTGGGAGACAGGACCTATATATTAAAAACTATCTCCAATATAACATAATGCTCAAGAGCTTGCATGGCAGAGTAGGGCCTGGGTTCAAATTGTGATTCTTCTGTTTGTTGACTTCTGGGTCCAGAACAAATTATTGAGCCATTCTAAACTTCAAGTTCATCATGTATGAGACTAGGATATTAATGACAGTATCAGCCATATAGGGCTGAACATTTTAAATGAAAACAGCATATAAAGCTCTGAACACACTGCCTGACCAGAGCTCTCAGGACATGATAATATGAAATTAAGCAGGTGATGTGCCCAGTGTCACATGAATGTTGCAGGTGGACAGTGCGACAGAGGTTGAGAGAAGGGACTAATCGCTATGGGTTAGAGAGACGAGAGAGGCCCAGTGGAGGAGGCAAAATATGAGCCAAGCTTAGGAAGAAAAGCAGACCTTAGATTATTAGGTGGCAAAGCATTTCTGGCAGGGCAAACCCAAGAGCTGATGGAGCTCCAGAGGAGGACTGTGTGCCTTGCCTGAAGACTAGCTTTGCAGTGAGAGTTGATATACTGACTTATACATATGTGCTTAAATATTTTTCCGTGTGAAAGTTGAAGGTATTGATCTCTAGGGATACTTGTTTTCTCGTTTTAAAGAATTCTGTCCCTCTCTCTTCTCCGTTGGTTTTAGCTGAGTCTATATGGAGTCTACAGTTTTGCTGTGGGAGTCAGCTTAAATGATGGAGCCATTTTAGGTCAGCATAGAGAAATGGTTTATAAGACTGGATGTGTGTCATAATCACCCAGGGACTCCCACCCACAGGTTCTGATATTAAGTCTGATGTGGAACCAGAATCTGTATTATTAAAAAATAAATCTTTAAGTAATTCAGTTAGCCAGTCAACTTGGGAAGCCACCATCTTAAAGAATTTGTCTTGCTCAGTTTTTAGCTGTAGCATCTTATAATCCCGTCTGGGAAACAAAGTTTGTTTTAATTTGTTCTATGAAAGTCAGAGCTTCATAGAACTTAGCTTCGAATAGAGTTCAGAAGACAATTATCCTGCCTTTCATTAGGAAAAATTTGTACATCTCAGGACTGTCTAGGCAAAGGAGATCCCCTGGTCAACGGAGGCTCCCTGCCTGCTTGAATAACAGATTCTCTTTTTTAATATCTCCATTTACTTGATATCTTACATCCAAATTCTACCTCCTTTTATTTCCCACTTTGTTCTGGAATGGCCCAGAATAAGTCTGTGCTTCCTCACTCTGTAAGATCACTCTTCAGGTTTTGGGAGACAGGTTCTGGGCATATGAGCAGAGACTCCAGACTCTGTCTCCTCTTAGCCCTTTCTTCTCAAGAGAAATATACCAGGGCTGGGGCTGTAGCTCAGTGGTAGAGCACTTGCCTAGCATGCATGAGGCACTGAGTTAGATCCTCAACACCACATATAAATAATAAATGAATAAAATAAAGATCCATCAACAACTAAAAAAGCATTTAAAAAACATTTTTAAAAAGAGAGAGGGAGAGAGAGAGAAATATACCTAATTTCTTCCACTGGTTCCCAGATGGTACCTGGGGACCCACTCCTATTTCTTAATGCCTGATTCTTTCTTTCTTTTTTTTTTTTAAGTGATTTCAGCCTGTCATGATCTCTTTTGTGACTGTCTCTGGTCCCCAGCAGTGATAGTCTGATCATCGATACAAAATATTCCAAAAAACATTACTTTTTTATTATTTTAATTTTAAAGAGAATTTGTTTGTTTATTTTATATTTATTTTTGCTGTACTAGGGACAAACCCAGGGCATCATGTTTGTTTGGTAAGTGCTACACTGAACTACATCCCCAGTCCAGACCTTTTTTTAGTTTTTTTTTCCCCTAGAATTTACTGAGGATTAGTAGGAGACTAAATGATCTACATCTTTTAGTATCTCTCCCTCTCTCACACACACACTCCCCCACCCCACACACTTTTAAGAATTAGGACAATTGCTCATTTGTATGTTTCTGACATTCTCTAAGAATTCTCCAAGATTACAGATCCCCAGAACCAAAACCATTCCTGACATTTTCTCTCTGAAAGATTTTAGGCTTTCAGAGGGCTCATATCTAGCCACTGACATATGGAAGAAAGCCCTAACAAGTGAATTGTTAGGTTAACTGTGCCTACCTCCAGAGATGTGTTTGAGCTGAGAGCTTGGTCTCTGGGTACCAGAGTGCTGGAATGGCCATGTTTCCCCAGTGACTGCCATGGAGTCAGCTCATGGCCACGTGAAGCATCTGTTCCCCAGTTCAGCAGCCTGATGAGTAGGGGCTATTCTGTCAAAAACTTGCCTTTCATTGGTCTTTTGAAGCACTATGAAGATCAGATCAGCAGATTCTTATTTTTCTTCTTACCCTGTAGCCAGCCTCTCCTCTCCCCATTTCTTCTATCTCCTTTCCCTCTCCTCTCCTTTTTCTGGCCATATAATCTTTCTGTAGCATTCAAAGCATAACTTAGTAATGATATATGCAGCTTCATGGTCAGATATGACATACCTCAAAAGAAATTTTAAATCCAGAAGTACCTCCATCACTACTTTAGTAATAAGACACTTTCTGGCCCACCACTGTGCATCCCAGCTTAGGGACAGGAGTACAGGCTCTGGTGCACATCCTGGTTCTGACACTTGTCAGCCTTTGAGCATGTCACCTAACATCTCAGAGCCTCTGTTGCCTGAAGCACAATGGTGAGCACCATTTTCCATTACCTCTGATCCCTAAAACCACTTCATATAGTTAAGTTTATTATCTTATATTTTTTTAAAGGAGAGAATGAAGGCTCAGAAAAATGAAGTAAATTGTCTATGTTGGGTGGCTCATAAAGGGAGCTCATTGCATTTCCTCACCTTGTCTTACTTAGTATTCTGTCTCTTAGAAGAAAGATAAAGCAACAAGAAGAAACTGTCCAGGATTAATTCTAACCACTAAGAGTAATTAGTTGTTGCTATGATTTTTTTTAAATATTTATTTTTTAGTTATAGGTGGACAGAATATCTTTATTTTATTTTTTTTTTAATTTTTTTTATTTTTTTTTTATTTTTTTTTTGGTACTGGGGATTGAACTCAGGGGCACTCGACCACTGAGCCACATCCCCAGCCCTATTTTGTGTTTTATGTAGAGACAGGGTCTCACTGAGTTGCTTCGTGCCTCGCCGTTGCTGAGGCTGGCTTTGAACTCGCGATCCTCCTGTCTCAGCCTCCCTGAGTGCTGGGATTACAAGCGTGAGCCACCGCG
>CM053400.1:64538283-64628804 GCA_028644305.1 Xerus rutilus | reverse complement strand
TTTATTTTATTTTTATGTGGTGCTGAGGATCGAACCCAGTGCCTCCCGCGTGCTAGGTGAGCACGCTACCACTGCGCCATAACCCCAGCCCCTGTTGCTATGATTTTATAGATTTATCTGCTTATTCTTTGTCCAGCATCAGCATTTAACTCCCTGAGTACATGATCGTCACCTCCTTTGCTGTCTAGTAGAGCTACTTGCATGAATAAGCAAGTGTATTTAGAAATGACAAAGACATTGAAAGAAAGCAACCACATCACACTACTGAGTCAGGTCACATGATGGCCAAGAGTACTTGTACCAGAAATTTGCCTGCATTCAAAATTAAGTGTCCCTTAAAAGCTATTTGGATCATAGGCAAGTTATATAACTTCCCCAGTGCCTCAGTTTCCAGGAGATAATAATAATACAGACCTCATATTGTGGTCCTGAGTTAATCAAGGGAAAGCATTCACTCCAATACTAGCTCCCAGAGCACTATACAAAGCCTAGCTGCTACTGCTATCTGAGGTTATGAGAACCAAGTGCAGAATATTGTATCCTTGACTAGAATATTGTACCCTTGACTTATATTTTAAAAGAAAAATATCAGGAAACTTGGAAGTAAGGTAAGTGGCTTCCAATGGTTAGAGACTTAAGAGAGACTGCTGTTCATGTTCAATTGCAGTTTCAACAGCATTTTTCTATGTCCCCAGGAAAATTTTATTTCTGGCAAAAAAAAAAGTCTAAATCTAGAGCAGATGATTAAACAGATGACCTGTGGAGATACCAAAAAGAATATAGTGCGTACCAAGTATCGGCATTAATTTGTAAAGAATAGCATTTTTGAGTGGGTGACTTATTTTTAACTAAGAAGATACACCATGGATGCAATATGTCCTATTTTCAAGAAAGCATTTAGAAAGCCCAATTTAGAGAACAGCAGTAGATAGGGTTGAGCATGTGAATCCTACAGTTAGAGAGGCTTCCTCACATAGCCCCCTGGAATCCAGTTTCAGTTTTCCCATTTGTCAAATGTAGATAATGATCACAGCAGCCTTCTAGTGTGGGTCAGAGATGCTGGAGATCATGTGGGTATAGGGCTTCTTAAGCAGGAGGTTGGTATAAGCTCTGAACAATAACAAGACTTGGGTAAGCAGGTGAGATAGTGAAACCCAACATGACTGAGAGTCAAGGAGATTCCCAGCTGTTTGTCTCTAATAAATCCAGGTCTCAAATGCTCATATGAAAACTGGAAGTTTGCTTTGCAGTTGACAAAATAAATCCTATTGGTCCCTTTATGCCATGGACTGAAGGTTAGGAGAAAAGAATCCTGAATAAGTCTGAACACTTGTTGCTTCCTCTTCTCTCCCTTCAGGGGCATTCGTGGTGTGCTGGACCCCAGGTCTGGTGGTTCTGCTTCTGGATGGCCTGAGCTGCACACAGTGTGGTGTGCAGCATGTGAAACGCTGGTTTCTGCTGCTGGCGCTGCTCAACTCCGTCATGAACCCCATCATCTACTCCTATAAAGATGAGGACATGTACAGCACCATGAAGAAGATGATCTGTTGCTTTTCTCAGGAGAACAACCCAGAGAGGCGTCCCTCCCGCATCCCCTCCACAGTCCTCAGCAGGAGCGACACGGGCAGCCAGTATATGGAAGATAGTATTAGCCAAAGCACGGTCTGCAACAAAAGCAGCTCCTAAGCTGTGGACACCTCTCCTTCTATCCAGGCCTCCCCTGGGAAAGAGCTGTTAAGAATGGTTACCTGTCTCTAACAAAGCCCATGTACAGTGTTATTTGAGGTCTAAATTGATCACTGCTAGATTTAAAATTTTGTCATTGTTTTTCGTAGTTTAAAAGCATGGGCAATGAAGAGAATACACAATGTGTGTAGTGAAAATGCACAGAAAGAGGGAAGACAGCACAGTGCCTTCCTGCTTGTTGTCCTGTGAACTGCTCAAAGCATCTCCTAGCTAGCTGGCCAGGCATTCTGGGCTCTGCCCCCATCTTGTAGCCATTCTCTCTGTGTTTTAAAAGATGTTGTTAAAGGGTTTAGACTAAAATAAATAATAAATGGTGTTACTTGAGCCATCTTATTTAGCTGCTAGAAAAAACCTATGTAGTTCCTTCTGCATGCATTTAAAATTTACAGAAATGCTTCAGCAATTGTATTTTTTCTTTTCCCTCAAAGAAACCAGGCCAGTAGCTAGGTGTTCAATAGGAATCTAAGAATAACAAATCAGTAAGAGCTCCAGGATAAATGTGAGCTTTAACCAAAAAAAAAAAAAATGTTCTGAGGAAAACCATTTACTTAAGAAAAAGCAACAAAAAGGCAAAGGTTTAAAACCTTGTTGGAAGTGGGGAAGGCTTCAATGTGGTCCTCTGAGTGGTATGCTCACATAAGCACATCTATTTATCATGAACTCTGTATCTGAGGACTCCAAAGGCAGTGGTGGTGAAGGAAAATCACTGGCCATCTACACTTTTCAGTACAGGACAGTAGCTAAAAAAATAATCTGTTGTGCTCTAAAAAAGAGAGAGAGAGAAAGAAGCATTCATATAAAACCAGACTTTTTAAAAAACAGCATAGTAAAAGGTTTATCAACAAGCAGGCAGAATCCCTTCCATCTAGGATCAAATACAAGTACGACTAGAGTCCTTCTATTCAGTTACCTCCATGTCGCTGTTGGCTTGTTAGATTTAGTATGTGGAATAATTTCCCATCTCATATTTTGCCCAAGGTTATCAACCAACTTCAGTACTCGTCCAACCTATGAAATCAATTTCAATCTGGATTCTATTTTGAATTTTTCTTTTTCAAAGACTTAAGTAGGCAGCATGAAAGGCAAACCAGTAAAAAACCACACACACACATAAATATATAGGCTACTGACCAAAGTTTTCTGTGTGAGGCATTTAGAACATATTCTGATTTAAAATAAGAATAACTTTAAGGCAGATATCATAGTATTTATGTAGTTTGCAAAAGAAGTTTACATTTTTTTGCTATTGTGATGTAACATTTATGTGCAAGAACTACTTATAATAATAGAATTTGAGAAGTCATGCTTTTAGATATAATGGCCAACAATAGAGAGTATTATGATTTGAAGGTGTAGATTTCATGAGCTTTGAGTTGTAAGTGTCCCTACCTAAAGCTTATATCAAAGCCACCTATAAAAATAAAATTTTAAAAAGATCTGTTCTCTTTTATTGAGGTGCATTACTGCTTTGTATATTTTCTAAGTAAAAATAAAGTTTGTGGTAACTATGGCACATATTTCTATTGCAAAAGAAAAATCAAATTTGCCATGAAGTACGTACTCTGGATGTTTTATGTAAGCATTTTGAATCTACAGCTGGCCAAAGGGTGGAGAATTGAAATTGAATTCCAGTCCCCAAATAGCTACTAAGGGATCTTTAAAGGTTTTATTTTGAGGAAAGAACCATTTTTACTGCTCTGCAGCCATGTGTCATATTTGGAATGGTGTCTGGAGGGGATCCAAAATGTGGAAATGCAGGGTAGGAATATATAGTTTTTGTTTTTATGCACACATATACCTCAGTAATGGTGCAAAAGTAGAAAAATTATGTATATTTGGAAATGACAAGTGCCAGGGGTCACAAAACTCATCAAGACCATTCAGCAAACCTGGTCCTTAGTAGAGAAGAAAAAACTTTAAAATAATATACCTCTGCAAATTCTATGATCTCAAGCTTATCTGCAAGTCATTAAAATGGTAATACTGAAAATGTCATCCAGAATTTATCAGATCAGCCCTTGACTTTAAGCATGGGCTACCTCCTAATCAAACAACATTTCATCTTCTTCTAAAATTTGTAGCACTCTCCAAGGTATTCTGATCAATCTATATTAGTAAGAGAACTTAGTTATTCATGAAGACTGCCTGCTTAGAAAGAAGTAATTTTTTTGCAAATAAACTGTTAAAATTTCTTGGCAATTTTTTTTAATTGAGTAGTATATTTGGGGCAATTCCAATTAAAATCAATACTTAACCATAAAGTACATGTAAGCTTTCAACAAAATTCTAGTTACTCTCATAATCAGCACTTGGATAATTTTTACAAATACTAAAAATTGCCAGGCATGGTGGCACACATCTGTAATCCCAGCTACTTGGGAGGCTGAAGCAGGAGGGCTGCAAGTTCAAAGCCAGCCTCAGCAACTTAGCAAGGTCCTAAGCAACTTAAGGAGACCCTTAGGGCTGGGAATGAGACTCAGTGGTTAAGCTTCCCTGGGTTAAATCCCTGTACCAAATAAATAAATAAATAAATAAATAAATAAATAAATAAATAGGGTTGGGATGTGGCTCAGTGGTAGAATACCCCTGGGTTCAATCCCCAGTACTAGGAAAAAAAAATTTGAAATATATCAAATTTGATGCCAGCTTCCCTGGAACTCTGAGCACATGCAGAGTTATGGCCTGGGGCCATGGACCCAGTGGAGTTGGCTGCAATAGCATCATGGGGTGCCGAGGGTGTGGCTCTATTTCCCCTGTGGATGTCACCCCACAAGGGCCATAGTGCTTGCCGTGTCCTGTGTTGTAGTTTATTTGTACTAAGGTTGAAAGCATTTTGTGCTTAGTAGCTCATTAATCCTCTAACTTGTGGGGGGGAGGCAATAAGATTGCTTGACCCTCTGTTTTAATTGGCTAAACAAGCATAGTGAAGGTAAGCTCTATGAAGACAACTGCAAAGGTGACTTAGTGACAAACTCAAAACCTGTCAGAGCCCGGAGCAAACAAAGCCACAGCATTATTCTGCATGATGCTACATCTCATTGTGTACTAGACAAATTAATAACACACAAAAACAGATGTAACTTCTGAAAAGCTTACCGTAGAATTACATCCCCTTTGCAGATCACTAAATGTGGTGTTAAAATGGAAACCCCCCGGGTTTCTAATTTTACATATTTGTCTTTCAGTTGGAATTAGAATCACTGACAGATATAAAGAATTTTTAAAGTAAGGGAAGCTGCACTTTGTGTGAGGGATGCTGTCTTGAACATATCACATGATTTCAAGTACTCGTCACTCAAGTTCAGTTTTCATAGAAAAATATTAGGTGGGATGCTGTTGTGGTTTTTTGGCCCTACTGCTATATTTTACCTTTATATCATTTTCTCCAGTGCTTTTTAAGCTCTCTTAAATTAACAGATGGTATGCCATTGATTGCTGTGGCTAGGGGTTCTGAGTGTTCTGAGCTATGATTTTTTGGTACTATGGATTGAACTCAGGGGCACTTGACCACTGAGCCACATCCCCAGCCCTATTTTGTGTTTTATGTAGAGACAGGGTCTCACTGAGTTGCTTAGTGTCTCGCCGTTGCTGAGGCTGGCTTTGAACTTGCGATTCTCCTGTCTCAGCCTCCCCTAAGTGCTGGGATTGCAGGCTTGCGCCACCGCACCCAGCTGTGTTCTGAGCTATGATTTATAGTTCAGGCAAAGCATGATGGTCACTGACTCACATTGGAAGTTGCAGTGCACATCAGTTGAAGTGTGGGTCACTCCACACTGTATAACACAGCACCTCTGCATGTTGATCCATGAACTCCATTTGCAGTTGGCTAGGTTAGCTGGTTTGGAATTTGCAGTTCTTGGCAGCTTTTTAGAGCGGTATAATATTATGCAGCAAAACTTTATGGTATTGTTCTGTAGCAGCAATTTCAAATTTGCATCATTCAAATTTCCATAAAATGTATCTATACTGTATCTGTTACTGAGATTAGTACCTATACATTGTATTAATAAAAAGGTATATTGAATACAAAAGGGAGGAGCTGCTGACCACAAGCCTATATTGCATCTGTTTACATATTAAAAAATTGGTATCCCTTCCTCAAGGAACTTCTGCATCTTTTGAAAAGTTAATACACTAATTGTGTTTGAATTTTACTGCTATCTGGCCAGAAAACTGTGCTAATACATATGCCTGTCTGCAGCATAACTGGCGTGTGTAAAGTATGCAGTTCACCACTCCCACAAATGCACATGACGACCATGTTTTAAAAAGCACTGAGTTGAAATTCATGTAACTGGGTTCTGATTTCTGTTTTGCTCCAAACTGTCTATGACCTCTAGATGTGATTGCTGATCTCCTAAATGAGAGGCTAAAGTTAAATGATCTGTAGGAAGCTTTGCAAATTCGAATTTTATGCATTGTCTCCCAGATGTGAATCCTGTGAAAAGCCCTAAGGCTTTGGACTCTTTAAATTTCATTACTTGCATGAGGATTTCAAAGAAACAGAGATCTACTTTCATTTATTGTAGTGGTTCCTAAGTTTTAGTGTATACAAGAATCACTTAGTGAGATAATCTAAAATCTGTTTTAATCAGGTGTGAAATGTATAATTATAAATCCATCATGGATACAACAGAGAAATAAAATGGACAGCTAACCCATATGGAGAATCTGAGAGGCTCATATTAGCTAAAAGTTAATGCAAATTTGAAATGTGTGAGCTTCTGTTTGCTCCATCAAGACATAGAAAATCACACATCAATTTAACCAGTATCTTTTGAACCTTTCCTAGGAGCTGAGGACCCTCCCCCCACCAAAAAAAAAAAAAAACTTCCCTTAAAAGAATTGACAAAACCATAAATCCAACAAATACACAAATAAGGAAAATACAGCAAAAAAGGAGCTAAAAATATTAGGAACATATACATATTATAATTATATGTATATTATAACATATACATATTATAATTAGACATATACATATTATAATCACCATCCTCAGGGTATCACCTTGGAACACTGGTGATACTGGTATGGTAATTTTGGTCTGGCCTCTGTATTAGGATTTGTGTTGTAGTATTCTATAAGACCTGGAGCAGAAAATGAAATCACATAAATGGGTTACTTTGGGGGTTAAAAAAATTTCCAGTTTGTGGGTTTGGGGTCTGATGCTGATAATCTAAATTAGACTTCTCTGTTTTGGTTTGTTTTGTTTTGCTGAGGTGAATGCCTGACCACAGGTTTATGTAAATACAGGAGCTAGGACATATCAGTCAATCTTCAGTCAGAAAAACAGAAACTATTCTGGTATTTGAAGCAAGAAGTTATTTAAAATAGGCCATTAAGTGCTTATAAAACAGGTGGAAAGGCAAACCCATAATTAGCTCTCTAACTTTTAGGGAATTATTGCCCACAGGTCAGGAACTTCTGGAAAGGGCCTCTAGAGACAGGAGATTTGGGGAGGGATACCCTGAAGCCACTGCAAACTCTCAAATTTCAGCTTCGCTGCTGGAGGAAGAATATGGGCACTTTTCCTTCTGGTCTCTTCATCTTTCAGGATTGTCTGGCACTCGCAGAATCTGACAGGGATGCCTACTGGGAGGTACTGGGAAGAGCAAAGAGGGATCTGCAAAAGAACGACTGCCAACACAGAAAGAAAAGCAAAGGGTGGGGGCTTCCTGCCTTCTAGAATTGTCTCCTTTCTAAGAGAATAGCTCTATTAGTTTTTCTTGACTGAAGGAAGAAGATAATATAACTAGTTCTACAGTAAGAGATGAAAATTCTCTAAAAAATAAAGTGTTAGTACATATAAGAGGTTTGCCTTATAATAATGGGATTTTCTGGAGTCTGAAGACTGGATTTTTAAAAAAGCATGAGCATAGTTCACTTATTATTAGCTACTCATTCAAATACATGATATCAAAGTTGAGATAAGAGTATAAGAATAAACAATGGTGGTCATAGTTAATACACAACCATGGCAGATATATCAAGACATGATCTTTCTTTTAGGTCCAGATGGAGAATAGAATATGATCTTGAAACAGTAATGAATAAGCGAAGGTAGGTGTAAAATGCAGATAAGCAGAGTCATTAAAGGTCAGACTTCAGTGTTCCATTGATCCTAAAGACTGCAATGGACCAGTCCCCTTTAGGAAGAAGCAGAAGTAGATCTAAGCTTCAGAACTGGTGGTTTGTTTGGGGGAAAATAACACTACCGTTTCTACTTTGGTAGAAATGAAGGTCTGATGAATGCACCTTGGGAGGAAGTTTTACTGTAGGGATTATCTTGATTTTATACACAAGGAAACTAAAGACCTGGCAAATGAGTATTATAAGTATTTTAGATACATAGTAACTAAATCAAGGATCATGTTTAGTTATCTAAGTTCTTTAAATCTTCTCTATTTTTTAAAAAAACTAATTTCCTAATAACTATATATAACTTCAGATTTTAAAGAGCCAATTTTACTAATAATAGCTTAGCCATTTTAGGAATTAAGAAGGTTTGCGTTCTTTAAATAACCCGATTTCTGAAAATACATGCCCAAGAAATTATTCTAAATTAGAAAAAAGCTTTAGACACAAAAGTGGTTAAAACTACATGATTTATAGAAACTGGAAACTTCTAAAGAATCTATTCAAGCATAGAATAACTGGGTGACTGATCAAGTTTCTCCATGACTTAGTTTATCTATAAAATGGAGATAATAATTGTGCCTATGTTGTAGGGTTTTAGGAAGATTAAATAACTTACATGTAAAGCACTTACAACAGTCCTGGATACTGTGTATGTGAAATTCTTATTATACATGAAAGCTATTTGGGCAATTTAAAATCATATGTATGTACTGGGCAAGGTATAACATGTAATTACATGCCTGTAATCCCAGCAACTCTGGGGGCTGAGCAGAAGGATCCCAAGTTCAAGGCCAGCCTGAGCAATTTAGCAAGACCCTGTCTCAAAATGAAAAATAAAAAGGGCTGGGAATATAGTTCAGTGGTAAAGCGGTCCTGCTCAGTACCACACACACACACACACACACACACACACACACACACACACACAAATGAATAAGTAAATAAAATTATATGTATGAATAAGAATATTGAAAAACATATATAATGTAGAATTTGTTGGTGGATATGTTCTTTTTTTAAAAAGTTTTTTGAGTTGTAGATGGACACAATATCTTTATTTTATTTATTTCTTTTTATGTGGTGCTGAGGATCAACCCAGTGCCTCTCACATGAGAGTCAAGCACTCTACCACTGAGCCACAACTCCAGCCCCGGTGGATATGTTCTTAAGAGATGGGCAATAAGAATGACTTCAAGGACTTAGGTCTGAACTACAAAAGTAGATTGTCTTTTACTGAGCTAGAGAAGGTGGCAGAAGCAGCCAATGTGGGGATGGGTGAGAATCAGGAATTTGGTTTTAGCTATGTGATATTTGATGTTGCAGAGACAGAATCAAGTGAAGCTGTCAAGAAGGCAGCCAGATAAACAAATGTACAATCCAGGGAAGAAGTCCAGACAGGAGATATCAATCTCAGAGTCATCAGTATATGGGAGGTATTTAAAGCTATGAAATTAGACAAAATCACTTGGACAGCAAGTTAAATGGAGAAAAGAACAGGTCTGAGAACTGACCCTGAGGATTTCCAATGTCTGAGGTTATAGAAATGAAAAGTCATTTAAGGAGACTGAGAAGGAGAAGTCAGTGTGAGAAGAGAACCAGAAGTCTGTGGAGACCTGGGAGTGAACAACTGGGTCCAAGGTACAAGTCAAGGCTTGAGATTTGACCTAATTTGGTCTCAGAAGTTATTGATGACCTTGACAGTGCTGTTCAGTGGCATGGTGGGAGTGAAAGCCTGACTAGAAGGAGTTCAAAGGAGAATGGGAGGGGAGGTTTGGAGACAGTGAAGACAGGCTATTTTCAAGGTTTTTTTTTTTTTTTCATTATTTAAATTTTTCTTTTTTCTTGAAAAGAGACCAGAGAAAGGAGGCAGTAGCTGGAGGGGTATGTGAGGTCGGGAAGGGATTTAAGATGGGAAGTATTACAGCTGGTGGGGTGGTCCAGCAGAGGTGGAATGAGTGATAGAATGAGCTCCTGGCTGTAGGTAGAGGGGTTGGGTCTTTAACCCAAACAGGGACATACCATCCGTAATAAGAGGAGGGAATACATGCAGGGAATCAGGAGCTGTGTGACAGAGGAGCATCCACTCGCTTCCTCCTATCGTGTGGGTGAATGAGTGTTCCAGGTTAGTAGCATAAAGTAATGATAAGACAGGAGGTGTTGGGGGTTTGAGCAGAGGAGAAGAAATCACAGTCCAACGGAGTGGGGCAGCAGGTTGGTCAAACTCCTGAGTAAGGCTGCCAGGCCGCGGTGCACCATGAGGGGGCCAGGCACAGGTTTAGGATGAGGCCATTCAGAAAGGTCATGTGCTTTTCTCCAGCCTGTCTATCTCCCTGGCTATTGTCATGGTATAGACAGAGAATTGAATTGTTTTGTCAAAGTCTGGACTGTACCAGCTAAAACCAAATCTCTAGAACTTGGGCGTCCACAATGATGATCATGTGCAGCCAGGATTAAGAACCATGGATGAAAGCAAGAAGAAGATGGGAAGGTACACTGAAGAGGCTGAGACCCGGGAATGAAATCCATCCATAAAAATTCATCATCTGCTTAATTACCTAAGTGTCAGCCATAAATTTAACCACTATCATAATTTAAAGAATAGGAGCTAAAGGTGGGGAACCAACTCTGACTGGGAACCTATCATGGATTATGAGTCGTGCTACGCCTTTTACATGCTTAGTCTTGAAATGACTCTTGATGAAGATTTCAGCCTCTAATCTAGAGTGACTACACGAGGACTCAAAAAGGTGATGTGAGTTACTCATACTGCATAGCGAAGAAGCAGTAAAGCCAGGATTTGAATCCTGAACCAATGTAGTCTAACTTTTTGCTTAAGACTATAAACCAAGTACAGTGGAGCACACTTGTAATCCCAGTGATTCTGGAGGCTGAGGCAAGAGGATCACAAATTGGAGGCCAGGCTCAGCAACTTAGGAAGGGCCTCAGCAACTTAGTGAGACCCTGTCTCAAAATAAAAAAATAAAAAGAATTGTGGATGTAGTCTAGTGGTAAAGCACCCTGGGTTCAATTCCTGGTACCAAACAAACAAACAAACAAAAAAACAGGTGAAAGACACCTCCTGCAGCCAGATGGGTTGGAGTAAATGAAGAAGTAAATGACCCACCCCACCACCCAATAAAAAATGAATTGGAAAAGTGTCTGCTTTCAATGGCCAGACAGCTGGGCAGCCAACAATATACTTGGGGCCCAAGGAAGCTGCACTTCAAAACTGCTAAGTGAACATTCCCTGCATTGTTTGTCCAATTCGTTATTCTAAAAAAAAAAAAAAGATAGCTATTGGGCTCCTTTGAGATAAAAGATGGCCTCTGAGTAGAAGCTCATTATCATCTGTCACCATGGCTTGGTTGCTTTATGTGTCCACAGAATCTCAGAATCTATATTTCTCCAGCTTTAATCTCAGGGTCGATATCCCAACACAACACTGCTCATAACAAATAGCTAGTATTAAATGATAAAGTAGGCTACTGTGTTTTATTTTATTTGGCTTTCAAGCCAATCAATTTTATGCTGTCTGTCTGAATGCAGAAAAGAAAAAATCTAGAGACAGTGAAGAATCATATGGAAAACTAGAACATGCCAACAAATGAATCCCCCACTTCCTGCTCAGAAAGAGGCCCAAGGTAGACTGTTGATTATGCATACAGTAAGGCGGTTGCTCATGACACTGTCCTTTTGATTGGTTGCAGAGTCACTCTAGCTTTTGTCCCCTGGCCAGAGGACTCATGTGCACCTGTGTGATGAGCTCAGTGATGACATTGGTTTGCTTGCCTTCTCACAGAGGTATTTTTTTTACTTGGATTCTATAGAAAATCATAATTCCTGGAATGGTAGAAAAATAATTGTGATAGATGGAAAGTAAACTAGCATCTGTCATCCATAGTACTGCTAATTAGAAAGTTGCATCTCCATTCTCTCTGCCTAGTTATTCCTCTTGGAAATATCTGTGGTTCAAATAAGGTGGAAAATATCTTACCTATCCTCCAGTGGAAAGCATTCACTTTTGAGTTTTGATGTTATAGGAAAAAAAAAGAAGTACAAATGATCTTACAAAAAGTATGCAATAAATCCAACATAAAAGGCAACTTCTAAGTATAATGGCTATGTTTATTTAAGTTGCAGTTTCTGGCCAAGAAAGTCTTTTTAGTTTGAGTCATTCATTGATGCAGCATGCACTATTCAATCATTCACTGAACAAACTTTTATAGAATGCCTCCCAAACCATGTGATGGGACCAAACAATGTGATGGGGACTAAGATGCCAAGGAAAATAAAATGAACCCTGAACTCAAAAAAGACCTTACACTAGTGACTAAGGCTCTTCCAGTAGATATTCATGGGGAAAGAGGGGCTTCATATGTGTGCATTGCCCACACTGTCCAAAATGTATGACTAAATCCAAGTCCCTCCCCAGATTCATGACTCTTAAACAGTGACATTTGGATGGCCTTTTTACAACTTGCATGATAAGGTATAAAGTTTATTATTGCTATAGAACCAGCTAGCATTTTTCTACTACCAGGGTATTTGAATGTGAAGCACACATTTTATGTAGATTGAGTTACAGGCATATTTTAGGAATGACTATTGCTATCCTGAAGCGTATTCCTTGATTTTTATTTCCTTTGTTAGCTTTGAATTGATTCCCTGGTAGAAGTCTATGCAAAAAGTCAACAGATATCAGCTAGAGAGGAAGAGCCAGGGGGTGCTAGAAGGGCCAGAACAGGTGACATGTGGACAGCTAAGGAGCTCACAGTCACCACAGAGTCACATGCAAACTCCAGCACCACAGAGAGCACAGCTCCTTGCTTTCCAGGGCCCTGCATTCTCTTGATTGCCCCTCCCAAGACTCTTAACTGATTTTGCTCTTCTCACTGGCTTCTGGATGCTGGAGGTTCTTCCCCTGATCTGGTTCTCTCCTCTATCTGCCCTGATTCTCTTGGTGATCTCAGTTAATCATGTAGCACTAAGTATCTTTTCTATACTGACAACTCCCAAATTTATATCTACAGCCAAGTCCTCTTAAGCTCCAAACTTAAAGATAAAATTCCACTGGGAGGTCTGGTAAACATTGCCTCTCACCTAGGGCCTGCTCTACTCACAGCCCTCCCCTCCTCAGCTGATGGTAACACGGTCTCAGAGCCTCCCTGTCTTCTCTTTATCTCGCACCCTCACATCCAGGAGGAATGGCCTTTCCTCGATTTCACCTAGGAGCAAAATCTGACCACTTTTCACCACCTCCCATGCTAATTCCTGGTCTGAGCTTCCTCCATCGCTTACCTGGACTCTTATATATCCTCAGATCGTTCTCTCAGCTTTTATCCTCCATCTTTTAAAAATAATTTTAGTTGTAGATGGACACAATACCTTTATTTATTTGTTTGTTTGTTTATTTGTATGTGGTGCTGAGGATTGAACCCAGTGCCTCACACATGCTAGGCAAGTGCTCTACCACTGAGCCACAACCCAGCCCTTACTTTTCCCCTCTTAAAGTCCATTCTGTACACTGCAGGCAGAAAGATCCTTTTAAAATTCAAATTCAATCATGTCACTTCCCTGCTCTGAAACTTGCAATGGCTTCCCATCTTATTAAAGTGAAGCCAAGGCCTTCATGATCTACCCTGTCACCTCTCTACCTCTTCTCCTTCTCTCCCTACCCCCACAACATGCTAGTTACAACCTCTAAACAACTACTAGGCACACAAACTCGAGTACCGTGATCACTAACACTATGTGTGTTCGTTGTAAGTTGGGCACTATGGGAAGCACATGATGTGTACCATCTCTTTTAATCCTCACAACCCAGTGAAGTACCTTGGAGTGATTTTCCTCTATAGCATAGACAGAAATACAACAGCTCAGAAAGGCTAAGTCATTTCCCAAGCCACACAACATGTGCACGCATACACATATACATGTGTATGTATACATGTATATACATATACATATATATATACATACATACACACATATCTTAAGCACTCTTCAATTCCACTTCCTTTAAGCAAAAAACTATTGTCAGAACTGGTTCTTTGAGATTCCTTTTCAACAGTTGTTTCAAAACCCTGAGAGCATTACTACCCAATTGTTTGAAACTAACAGTGGAAAAGACCTCAGAAGCGTGACAACTAGTCAGGCAAAGCCATCAGAGAGATGCCAGAATTCAACTGGATGCCATTTCAATAACTCTAAGAGTTGATGAGACTGAAAAATCAGAAAAATATGAAAAGAAAGCAGAATTCTGTCATTTAACTGTAGTTTTATATGTTAAGTATTAACAAATGCAAAATCTAACCAAGTGAAGTGTGCAGTCTAAGAGTGAGAGGTTGGTACAGACTTCTGTGGGGAGGTAAATAGACTTAATAAACAGATGAGAATTTGGGGCCACAGTCTGGAAGACAACCTCATCTGAAGGACATGGACAGCACTGCTATAAATAGAACAAAACTTGTGCCAGTAGGGGTGCTACCAGAAAGGCAGGAGAGTTCCAGCCACCAGCTCTGGGCCCATGACCCACTGGAATGACAGCTCTTTTGTGGGGATAGTGGATTGAATGATGACCCCTAAAAAGATATGTCTGTGCCCAAATGTCTGGAAAAAGATATGTCTGTGTCCAAATATGCATGTTACCTTACTTGGAGAAAAATTTTTGCAGATGTAATGAAGTTATTCTTGCAATAAGAGTATCTGGGAATATCCAAATGGGCCCTGAAGCCAATGACAAGTGATCTTGTCAGAAGAGAAGAGAAGACACACAGAAGAAAGGTGAGGTGGAGACAGGGCCAGAGATCAAAGTGATGTAGCTACATGCTAAGGAAGCTGAGGAACACTGGCAGCATCTCCCTCAGCCTCCAGCCCACCACCCAAAGTGTAAGAAGCGATGAAAGGATTCTAGTCTATTGATTCCAGAGGGAGCAGACCCCTACTGACACTGGGTCTCAGACTTCTGGCCTCCGAAACTGTGAGATAACAAATTTCTGTTGTTTTAAACCACTCAGTTTTTGGTGACTTGTTATGGCAACCCTAAGAAACTATGACCACTGGACCCCAGGTCAATTTAGATGTAAGTATGAATGTGTTTAAGGAAATCAACCTGTTGTGTACTAATATTTTGTGTGGGGGAGAAGCACATGTTTGATATCTTATGGGCCGGTAATGTTTAAGACAATTTGAGCTAATATTAAAATGAACAGTTTTAAAATTCCAATTTATAATGTATACATAATTGATTCAAACTTTTAGATGATAATTCATTGCTTATACACAGTTTTAAAATATTTAAAAGAAGTCAAGTTTAACCCTATTTATGAGTTTGATCTATAGATGTTCTCTGTTGAGTATTCAGGAAGGTTACATTAATTTGATCAAAACATTGAAGTAATTTTTAAAAAAAGAAATAGAATATATAGGCTTATAAATGTAATTTTAAATGTTTGAAGGTGTTAAATTATCTAAGCTTATTAGTAGCATCACATGTCATTCAAAAGCCCTTAGCATGGTTTTTAAAACTACGACTGGCTATGTGCAATATATAAAGAACAGTTAGATTCGTTGCAGGACTTAAAAATGTTAGGAAAAAATTAAGTTTCTTAATCTGTGACTTTAATAAATTGAATATTAATTTTTAAAAGCAACATTAACCTTTGAATAATTTTTACTGCCCTCAGAAAACCACTTGAGGGCACCAAAAAGCTCACATTTAATAGAAACAGCATAAAAGAAACTTTTTAATTATTCCATCCTTCAGGAACTGGGCCAGGGGAGGCCGTCAGTAGAAGTGAATCAGTGTTGAGAGTGCAGAGGTGACCGGTGCTGGTGCTACTGTGGGAGCAGCACCTGGCTGTGAACTTCACTGTGAGTGCCTTTGTTCTGAGTCAAAGCATCCCTTGCCACATGGAGGAACATCAGGTCCAAAGACCTCTAGTGAGTGCATCAGTGCTTGGCTTCTGCTCATCTCTGCCTCTCTTCCCTGAGACAATGTGGTAAATGTGGGGATCAGACAAACATTTGATTTTCTGGGGTTTTTTTAAAATTTGTTTGTTTAATTTGATGAATCAACTCTGTCCCCACAGAAAAAAACCACAGAATAAGTATCTTGAAATGGAAACCATTTCTCGTTTTAGGACTATAGTTCCCATTCATTGTTGACAGGATACAGTAAAGTTGACAGAATTTCCCTTCTGGATTATGTTACATGTGATAGTAATGCCCATCTTGCCAGGAGACATGTTGCTTCACTAGCTGCAGTGAAGTAGGCCGCCATGTTTTGAGCATGGATAGAGACACCACATGCAAGGAACTAAGGGCAGCCAACAGCTAACTACCAGGAAGAAATGGAGAACATCAGTCCCCAAGAACCAAAGACTATCAACAGCTGTATGAGTTGGAGGTAAATCTTTCCCCAGTCAGGCTGAGGGATGAGAACCTAGCCCTGATTGACACTTTGATTTCAGACTGTAATGACTCAGAAGCCCAGGACCCCGCTAAAAATGTCTGGACTCCTAACCCACTGAAATTGTGAGAAAATAAATGTGTGTTGTTTTAAGCTGCTAATTAGGTGGCTCTGTTGTTATGAAGCAATAACTAACTAATATAGGTGGTTAGAAACAGCATCTCGGGTGACATATACTTTATGCTCCCTTGGGAAAATCCTCAGAACAGTGTATTGTAATGTCTGTCTCTACTCCTAAAGCCACTGGCCATGTCTTATTCTCATCTGAGTTTCCTCATATGTAAAATAGGATAATAATAGTACACACCTGTAAGGAACATCTGCCATAGACATGCTGGGACATACTGGGACTCACTAAGTTGCTGGCTATAAGGAACAGCAACCACAGGCATGATTAGTCATGATTGGACACAATTGATAAGGACCATCATCTAGAGACAGAACAATGCTGGAGCATGATAACAACGAGCACCAACTTGGAACTGTATATAAATCGCTTGTCCTGGCACATCATAGAGCTTTTGTTCTGAGGACATCAGTGAGACTGGCCACCTTGCTGTCCATCCTCAGATCCATTCCACCATTCCCTGATGTCCAACTGTCAGCTGGAGAAAACCACTGGACAAGGACATCTGTTCCTTGGCTAAGAGAAGTTGCGTGGTATCTATTGGAGGTACTTTAGGGTTCATGGTTGCCCTAGGATTGTATGATTTGCTTGTACTGTTTAATTGTCCTAGGATTGTGTGATTTGCTTATAGTGTTCAATTAGTGGGCATTGAATGTTAGTTGAGGTGCTCCAGCACACACAACACTTTGTGCATTAATTGTTTGTGTTTGATGATTGGTGTGATCGAATATACGCTTGCATTTAAAGACAGTCTGCCTCCGAGTAATTATTAATAGCGCCACTTGTGACAATACCACTTGGGGTTACAAGTGAAATCATTTAAGTCATGGACTTCACACTGTGCCTGATACTTATTAAGTACTCATTAAACACTACCTCTAAATTTTCAGGGCTTAGGCTAGTATGTGGCACATGCTTTATAAATTTTTATTGGATGAATGATTAAATGCAAGAATTGATGAAGAAAAACAGCATATCAGTACCTCATGTCAAAAGGAAAAATGAAGTTTGGCTATCATCCCTCAAGGTCTGCCAGAAGGTACTGAAGATGTATCAGACATTGCCACCAGATGCTTCAGGAAACCCAGACAGAAGCAGCCTGGTTAAGGCTATGTCTCTTTGGTTTTGCCCACTCTGGACTCAAGTTTCCTGCCTGGTGTAGATATGTAGTTTTCACCTAGGGTTTCTTTTAATTCGGGGTTTTATAAACCCAGGCTTTGTATTAAGAACAATAAGTAGTTTAAATATCTATATACAATGAAATCTACAAGATCATGGGCAGATTCCAATATGATGTTTTTAAAAATATTTTTTAGTTATACATGGACACAGTGTCTTTGTTTACTTATTTTTATGTGGTGCTGAGGATCGAACCCAGTGCCTCACACGTGCGAGGCAAGCACTCTGCCACTGAGCCACAACCTCAGCCCTCCAATATGACTTTTTAATTCCACCTTTCGAAGGATCTGATAACCGTTAATACACCCTTTGCTACTTCTTTCATTCATTATACATTCCACCCACAAACATTTCTTGAGAACAACTCTATGGCAGTCACTGGGGTAAGCCCTGGAAATAAAAGCAATGAGCAAAGTGGAATTGTCACTCTGCCAGGGCTCACTTAGTGACAGACCTAGTTGGAATCTCTTCTAAATGTACTGTCCAGCCCTTCCAGCCCCTAGCTGCTTCTGTTATGCTGAAATGTCCTGCTCTTGTTTCTGGGTCCTCAGATTCTTTGCAGTCTCTGCTTATGTACTTGCCTCAAGAAGTGTCCTGAGATATTGCATCTACATCAAGTAAATTTTTTGGAAGGATTTTCTCCCTTTAGTGAGCTCCTTCCCATAGGACTGGGCAAGTGATTTTGCACTAATCACCTCTTTAATCTGGATGTACTTTGTGTTCACTTCTCTGTTTTCTCTTAGGCATGTGAGCTGGGGAGATAGGAGGGAACTTCAATGCTTGAAAATTCATTTATAGCTTGAAACTTGAGCTTAATGTGGATCCTCAGTGGTATTAACACTTCACGCTTCCAGACACTGTGAAAGGTAGATGGGAAACCCAACCTAGCAGATTCCAGCAAGGGCTATTTAGTTATGGATGGGGTGAGGTAATCACTACCAGATTATGGGGGAGATAAGAAGAAAAACCTAACTACAAGCAATTTAACCTGTCCCCAGGCAGCCAGGGAGGCCAGTGCAGCCCACAAACTACTACTTTTTTTTTTTTTAACTAAAGCTTTGGATCCACTAAATGGAATTACAAACAGTAAGACTTGATCTTTCTTCCATGAGCCTACTACCCTATTTAAGAAATAGAACATTAGGGGTGGGATTGTAGCTCAGCGGTACGGCGCTTGCCTTGCATGCGTGAGGCCCTGGGTTCGATCCTCAGCACCACATACAAAGCAATAAAATAAAGACATTGTGTCCATCTACAACTAAAAAACAAAATATTTAAAAAAAAAAAAGAAATAGAACATTATAAATATCATTGATACTCTCTGAGTAGGGTTGCCAGACTTAGCCCAAAACAAACAGTAAAAAAGGTGCCCAATTAACTTTGAATTTTAGATAGACAATGACTGATGTTTAGGGTAAGTTTGTTTCATCACTATCTAGGACATAGTTACACTAAAAACATTTATTCATTGTTTAAATTCAAAATTACCTGGGCCTCCTGCCTTTTACCTGGCAATACCTGTGAGATTCTCACCAGTCACAATCCCAAAGCCCCTCCCTGGTAGATAACTGTTACCTTAACAAGGATTCTGTTTTGTCATCCTATGGTGGTGTTGATAGTTTTACCACATTTATATGGATCACTAAACAAAATATCACTTCCAAGTTTATTAAAATTTCATATTTCATGTATTGTTTTTCCTTTCAACATTCTGTATCTGAGACTCAATTATATAGTTTATTCATTTTCATTGTTCTACCTGATATTTTAGTGTATCACAATTCATTTCTCCATTCTCCTGTTGGTGTACACTTAGGTTGTGTTCCGTTTGTTGTTAATACAAACAAGGCTTTCTTGCACTTGACACCTGGTGTTTGTGTGCAAGAGCCTTTGTGGGGCATGATCCTATGAATCATAGATATGCAGTCTCAACTGTACTGTATCGTGCAGAGTTCTTTCCAAAGTGATCGTGGCACCCATTGCTAGTGTTAAAGAGACCCCATTGTACCGCTTGCCAACACCTAAAATTGTCAAACTTTAAGTTTGTACCAATCTCATGTGTATAAAAATATCCCCAATTGTGATTTTATTTTGTTCTTTCTTGATTACTAATGAAATTAAACTGTATTTTGTAAATAAATTGGCCTTTCTTATTTTCTGTTTCTGAAAAAAAAACCTCCTTTCATTCCTTTTGCTCATTTTCTATTCTGTAGTTTATATTTCTCATACTAGTTTTTAATCATTGTTCATGCATTCTGCATACTAATCTTTTGGTAATAATATACATGGCAAATATGCTCTCTCAATTTTGGGCTTGTCTTTTCATTCTGTTTATGATGTATTTTGAAGAAAGAATCCAAATATCAAGGTTTTTTCAACATGGACAAACTCTCATGCTACACTTTTTATTTAACAGTTCATTTCCTGCCATGCCCTTCACCTTCCCACACCCCATCTGCTCTGCAATGCTGGTAATCAGTTTTCATATATTCATGGGTCCATTTTTGGACTCCTTATTTTTTCTACTGGTCTATTTGCCTACCCCTGTTCCAATACCACGTTATCGCATTTACACTGATTTATCATGATTTATATAGATTTACCCCAAATTTTAGGGCAGTTCCTACCTTCTCTCTCTCTCTCTCTCTCTCTCTCTCTCTCTCTCTCATATACACACACACTCCTTATTCTTATTCCTCTAAAGTACTGACCCTTTGTGGGCTTTTACTCTTCCATGTAAATTTTGAAATCAGATTAATAAGGATCATGATAAACTAAGTATTGACTGGAATTACATTCTTTCTGGGAAGAGTTGACACATTTATGAAACTGAGTCTATCTATGAACATGATATATTGGGTATTTTAAAATGTTTTTTGACAAAGTCTTCCCAAAAATTTCTGAATCTTATTTTATTATCATTTTATTTCTATTATAATGATATCTTTAAAAATTATATTACTACAATTTTATGGTCATTGGATGAAAATGCAATTGGTTTTTATATACCCTGCCAACCTGCTAAACTTTTAAGTTGAACAATTTAACTATATGTGCTTCACAATATTCTCATAAGTAATCATATAATAATGATTATTTTATTCCTTCCTTTCCAATTTGTGTATCTTTATTTTCTTTTTAAGTTTTTTTCTAATGAGAATCACTAGAGTAATGTGGACTAGAATGATGATACTGGGCATCCTCAAGTTGTTCCTGATTTTAAAGGGAATACTTGCAAACTTTGCAATTAAAAATGAGGCTTGCCTGGCGCGGTGGTGCATGCCTGTAATCTTAGCACTTTGAGAGGCTGAGATAGGAGAATTGCGAGTTCAAAGCCAGCCTCAGGAACGATGAAGCACTAAGCAACTCAGTGAGACCTTGTCTCTAAATAAAACACAAAATAGGGCTGGGGATGTGGCTCAGTGGTCGAGTCCCCTGAGTTCAATCCTTGGTACCAAAACAAAACAAAAAAAAAGAGGAAGAAGAAGCTGTCGTAAGTTTTTGTTTTTGGCCTTTATCTTGTTAAAGAAGTTAGCTTCTTTTTTTTTTTTTTTTTTTAAAGTTTTATTTTTTTTTTTTTTAGTTGTAGGTGACAGAATATCTTTATTTTATTTTTATGTGGTGCTGAGGATCGAACCCAGTGCCTTATGCGTGCTAGGCGAGCACGCTACCACTGCGCCATAATCCCAGCCCCAGAAGCTAGCTTCTTAATTACAATTTTCAATTTTTCTATCCCAATTTATTTTTTTTTCCTTGAATGCATTTTCTCCATCTATTAAAATAATCAAAATGTCTTCCTTTTCTAACCTGTTAATAAAATTAATTACATTAATTAATTTTATAATAAAATTAAATTAATTACATTAATTAATTTTATAATGGCAACCCAGCTTTGTATTCCTGGGATAAATCCAACTTAGTATGATAGTTTTTTCTTTTTCATACTCTCCTGGATTTAGTTGATAATAGTTTGCTTAGAATTTTTGCAATTTTGTTTATGAATAAGATTGGCCTATAATCTTCCTTTCTATTACTATTTTATTTTAGAATCAATGTTATACTCATTTTATGAAGAATGGGTAAATTTTAAGATTTTTGTAATATGTGAAATTAAGTTTCAGTTGAAGCACCAAGATTCAGAAGTTATAATCTTCCAAAGTGAGATGCTAGACCAAATAGTCTTTTCAAAGAAAATGTCCAGGAATCAGTTCCTCCCCCTGTCAAGCATGTAAATAGCTAGAGAGAGTGGAGCTTAATGGAGACTTCTCAAAAGGATATCTTTGGAAAATATTCCTGGTATGAATTGAGCCAGTTGAGAAGGAAATCTGTAGTTCCCCTTGGAGAGCTCCATAGGTGTCTTCTGTAGAGAGACAAGTCCAGTGAACTTGTATTTGGCTCTCATTTAGAACAGAGAATGCAAGAGAAGAACTGGCCTGCTGGCTTGGCAATCTAGTGAAATAAAGGTGCAACTGGCTTGAATCAGCTTGCAATTTCACAATTTGCCTGGGCAAGACATGTATGTTTCCTTGGCTTATACACAGCCAGATGTGCACAAAAGAGCTGGCATTGGGTCATCTCAGATTAACCCAAAGAGAGTCAGGTCAGTTGGAAAGGTGAACAGGTTTCATTACAGGGAGGCTGAAGGTATACTGCTTTCCTTGGCACTAACAGTGGCACATAGGCAACATCCAGAATACAATGCATTCATTCAGATCAAAGGAAATCAGCAGTGATGGGGTAAGAAAATAAGTATTCTAAAGTCCACATAAGACAGTCCAGGAGAGAAAGAACTGACTTCAAATACTGGCTGATTCAGAGGGAGCAAAATACTTTTATACCAGTACCAGTTAGGTAAGGACTTCCTTTTTTTAAAATTATTAGTTCTAATCAGTTATACATGACAGCAGAAAGCTTTTCAATTCATTGTACACAAATGGAGCAGAGTTTTCCACTTCTCTGGTTGTACATGAAGTAGAATCACACCATATGTGCAGTCATACACATACCTAGGGTAATGATGTCCATCACGTACCACAATGTTTCCTACCCTTTTCCTCCCTGCCTCCCTCCCCTTTGCCCCATCCAAAGTTCCTCCACTCATCCTATGCCTGCCCATTAAGGATTAGTATCCACTTATCAGAGAAAACATTGGGTCCTGGTTTTTTGGGACTGGCTTACTTCACTTAGCATGATATTCTCCAACTCCGTCCATTTACTTGCAAATGCCATAATTTATTCTCTTTCAATGCTGAGTAATATTCCATTGTGTATAAATACCACAGTTTCTTTATCCATTCATCTATTGAAGGGCATCTAGGTTGGTTCCACAGTTTAGCTATTGTGAATTGAGCTGCTAAAAACATTGAAGCGGCTGTGTCACTGTAGTATGCTATTTTTAAGTCTTTTGGATATAGACCAAGGAGTGGGATAGCTGGGTCAAATGGTGGAGTTCCATTACAAGTTTACTAAGGAATCTCCATACTGCTTTCCAGATGGGTTGCACCAATTTGCAGTCCCACCAGCAATGTGTGAGTGTGCCTTTCCCCCCACATCCTCACCAACACTTATTGTTTGTATTCTTGATAACTGCTATTCTGACTGGTGTGAGATAAAATCTTAGTTTTGATTTGCATTTCTCTAATTACTAAAAATGTTGAACATTTCTTCATATATTTGTTCATCAATTGTATATCTTCTTCTGAGAAGTGTCTGTTCAGCACCTTAGCCCATTTATTGATTGGGTTGTTTGTTTTTTTGGTGTTAAGTTTTTTGAGTTCTTTATATATCCTGGAGATCAGTGCTCTATCGGACATGCATGTGGTAAAAATCTGTTCCCAAAATGTAAGCTCTTTCTTCACCTACTTGGTTGTTTCTTTTGCTGAGAAGAAGCTTTTTAATTTGAATCCATTCCATTTATTGATTCTTGATTTATTTCTTACACTTTAGGAGTCTTGTTAAGGAAGCCTAGGCCTAATCAGACGTGATGAAGATTTGGGCCTACTTTTTCCTCCATTAGGCTCAGGGTCTCTGGTCTAATTTCTAGGTCCTTGATCCATTTTGAGTTGAGTTTTATGCATAGTGAGAGATAAGGGTTTAGTTTTATTTTGCTGCATAAAATTTCCAGTTTTCCCAGCACCATTTGCTGAAAAGGGACTTTGTATTTCTTCCCTTGCCCATCTCCCAAACATGGAGAGGATCACAAAAGCAGTGAATGAAATGGGGATATTTCAGTTAGTAAGTGATTGTCTTTCAGCACCCAGCGGGTCCTTTAATGCTCTACTCTGTGATGCTAAAGCCAGAACCCTGAAAACCACACTTCTGCTTTGCTTGCTGATCCCTGTTGGTCTCTGCCAGTTGGGGGTGCTAGAGGGAGATTGGAAGGCCAGAGAAGCAGAGGGGACGTTGTCCTCCTGGTCTGCTGCCTGTGAGCTTTTCTGTCTGCTCCTGAGTTCCCAGTACTGCATCTTCACCACCTCCATGGTAATTTCTTCCATAGCCGCAGCTGATCCAGTTCGGAGTTTCCACAAAACTTCAGGAGCAGACTCATCACATCTACACCTTTATCCTGAGATGGTCCTACATGCTGGCCACAGCTTTTACTTCAGAGTCTGCATCCCAGCCTCCCAGGATTGCTCCTCTGAGCTCAGAGACTCCAGCAGCAGCCAAGCATCACCCACTCCTCAGAGGTCACAATTTTAGCTCTATAGGACTCTTTGTCTAAGCTTTCGGGTTTTAAGAATTCTAACCTCTTCCTTGTGTTCCCTCAGCTTGGGAGATGGTAGGTGCTTCCCGAAATTATTACTTAGGATATCTTAGAGTTCTATTCTTGTCTCTTCAGCTATCTGATTAATAGTTTTACATTTAGTTAATAATTCTTTATATTAAATTCCTTCTCAAATAACAGGTGTGTTTTCTGTATCCTCACAAGACCCTGCCTAGTACAGAGGAAGGGTGATTCAGAGGGTGAGAGAGAAAAAGAAAAGACTGACTCCATTGCCTTTCTAGTATAACAAGTGATCAGTCTACCACTGGCGGTATTGGAGAGGGGATGGTGGAACACAGCCTTAACTGTTAAATTGGAAGCCTGACTATTATATCAGACTGGACAGTCAAGCTATTCATTTGAGTCTGGGTTTGCTGCTAAAAGTAAATATAGGTATAATAACCATAAAAACCAAGGGACCTGCCTTGGCTTTTATCCAATGCCAGAAGACGATTTAAAGAGATAGAAGACAAAACTGTAATCACTTTCTTGATTATATATCAGGAATCCTGCTTATTTAACATACAAGTTATAATCTGTGGCTATAATCGAATGTCTTGTAAGACTCAAAACTCTCTAGGCCTAAGTTTCTTGGTTTTGTTTGATTTTGTGCGTGTGTGTGTGGCAGGGGGTGCTGCTGAATGATTATCCAAGCTTTCTATTTCTTTCTTTTTTTCTTTTTTCTTTTTTTGGTCAGTTTTGGTAAATTACATTTTTCTAGAAATTTGTTTTAATGCACATTTTCAAACTTACTGGCAATTTCTATTATATCTTTGATATTGTTAAAAGAAATTTTTAGTTGTAGATGGACACAATATCTTTATTTATTTATTTTTTAATGTAGTGCTGAGGGTCGAACCCAGTGCCTCACATGTGCTAGTGCTCTACCACTGAGCTACAACCTCAGCCCCTCTCTTTGATCTTTTTTTATTCTCCTTTTTCATTCCTAATATTATTTGTGCCCCCCTCTACACACATACACACATAAATTTAAAAGTCTATATACATTTTAATTTCCTTAGTCAATCTTTTCAAAGGCTAATTTCTTCAAAGAATCCATTTTTTGCCTTTACCCATCATCCTTATTGTACCTGTTATCTGTTTCATTTCAGGTTGTTATTTCCTTTTTTTTTTTTTACTTTCTATGGGAATATTCTGTTTTCTTTTTATCTTCTCATGTTTGACGCTTACTGTATTAATTTTAGGCCTTTCTTCTTTTTCCAAACATTTTAGGCTGTAAATATTCTCTCATGTGTACTCTGGAGAAGCCATTGAGGTCCTGTCTCCACTGCTGTCTCACCTGTAGATCCCCTGGCCTGAATGAATGTGCTGCATACCACAAAGTTTGAGTGTAGTTGTCAAGCAGTTATTAGATTTTTAGATATTACAGTATGACTTCTGACCCATGAGTTATTAAGTAATGTGTCTTTCAAATTTTTAAAGCTCTTTTGAAATGTAACATAGAAAATGTAAACATACATATAATACAGAAAAGTGCACATGATAAGTGCATATAGCTTGAATGAGTTTCACAAACTATACACACCCATGTATCTACACATTAGGATATAAGCATAAGGAGATGAACATTTTTTTTTCATTTGGGGAGAAATTCATATAGCATGAAGCTAGCCATATTAAAGTGTACGATTCAGTGGCATTTGGTGCATTCACAATGTTGTGCCGCCACCACCTCTATCCAGTGCCCACACATTGCCATCATCACAGAAGCAAACCTTGAACCCATCGGGTGGTCGCTTCCCATTCTCTTCCCCTCTAAGCCCCAGGTAATCAGCAATCCGCTTTCTGTCTATGGATTTTTAAATAATGTGTTTTTAAATTTCTGTATGTATGGGGATTTTATTTTATAATTTTCACTGGTTTCTAACTCAATTGTGATACCCCCTTATGCTACTGATTCCTTGAAACTTAATTTGAAATTTGAGATTTGTTCTAGGCTCTATACAGTTTTCATACATGTACTGTGTGATTTTTGAAAAGAATGTGCATTCTCTGATGGTTGAGTGCAGAGCTCTATGTAAGTCTTTTATATCAAACTTGCTAATCATATTATTTAAAGTCTTTATAACTTCACTGGGTTTTTTTTTTGCCAATTTGATCTGTCAGTTACTAAGAAAGACATGCTAAACCTCCCACTCTGATTGCAGTTTTGTCAATTACTCCTTGACATGCTGTCAGTTTTTGCTTTTGTGATAGACTTTTCAGATAACAGAGGCACTAATCAACACAGAAACTTCACATATGCTAAGTGTGCAAAAAGACTGGCAGCTGCTTCAGTCTCTTCTGCCACATTAGCCCAATTTGGTCAAAGTCTTTCTAGAAAAAGAAGGCTCTTGTTTTGGCTCAATCACCCCCTTTCTTTTCCTTCCTACCATTCCAGAAACACATCTATGTAAAACCAAAAGATGATCTAAGAAGATATTGAATAAAAATATTCTAGATCCTTAGAATTCTCCTATTTCATTGCAGCAATGAAGCCAAAAAAATAAATAAATAAATAAGAAGAAGAAGAAGGAAGAGGAGGAGAAGGAGAACGTTATTGATTCCTAACACACAACCTTGTAGTTTTCCATTTTCCACATGATCCACTGTGTGCTTGGAGTGTTGGACCAAGAGTGAACCAAACACTATTGGCATCTCATATCCATGGGGTCTTCAGCATTGTGGCACTTTTTCACAAGACAGTGAAGGAGAAATTGTGACTCAGTCCTCCTGGGGGCGGGGGGGGAGCTCCCATGGCCACAAATGAATCCACCTGGTTTATTGCTACCTTAACCAGAGCAAGAAAGAGAAACAAATGAAGAGAATCACTGGGCTGTCTTCAGCATCTTATTCCTTACTACCTGCTATATCTAATACAATTGCTAATTGAAATAATTACTGTCTGATAGCAAAACTCTATGTTGCTCCTAAGACGGACTGACTGATATGTTTTGAAAATGCAGCAAAAAGTCTTTTACTATGCTTGGATTCACTTCCCTTAGCAGATGATTTCAATAACTTTACATCACTGTTCATCTGGCAAGTCAAAGGAAGCCAAGATTTGAGGAAAATGAAGCTGGTTCCTGGAGTAGAACAGCCTGCTCTTCCATGCAGATATGTGTGCCCAAGTCATACTTGTGGAGAGGTGCCTGGATTTGCTCAAATCAACCTGTGGTGCTCATGCTAATTGGTTGATTGAAACAGGTGGTCCAGCTGGCAGCTGTCTGGGCCACTGGAATGGCCCTGAGGCTGCTGACTCATTTCTCTCCCCAAGACTCAATGGCATATTATTTTGAAGGGAGGCTGGAGCCAACCTAATCTGCCCCAACTTCTTGTAGGAGATGCCTAAGAAGGGGAGGCCTCTCCAGTGCTTCTGCTGACCTTCAGAGCCTCATCTGCACTTTGGCACAGCAAATAGCCTGGGGAACCAGCACTGCATCTGGGATCTTGAAACTGGAGGTCAGGGAAGGTCACTAGTTTGTGGGTCTGTTGTATAGTGTGAGCAAGAAAGATGCAGTGATAAGCCAGGTGTGTGAACTGGTCAAGCAGCAGTGCCTTTAGTCCTTTGGACTCATCACCCAACTCCTGAAACACCCTCTGGATGGTTTTTCCAAGACAGTAAGTAGTGGTAAAGAAAAGGCCTGGGGAGTAGATAATCACTTGCTACATACTATGGTGATCAAAACTTTAATTCTCATTTATACAATCCGTCTACCATTTAGTCAATCTAGATATTATATTTATTGAGTATCTATTACATAAGAGAAGTGGTGCTAGATTCTAATGGATATAAAAACAAAAATCCAATAAGATCCTTGCCTTCAAATTCCTTATAGTGTAAGTAGGGGACCAAGACATAAACACAAAAGTTAAAGAACAATAGGGACATTAAATAAAACCAAAATAATCTACATTTTAAAAGCCAACAAACTTATTTCTCACATTAAATATTCCAACTCTGCCCTGAAAGTGTAAACGACGCGACTCCTCCGCGGAACTATTCCTGTTCATGGTGATGGACGTAACGTGATCAACACCTGTGCAGAGAATTTTTAAGCACTTTACTCGTTTTTCCATTTAATCTTCAGAAAAATCACTAAAATTGTAGCAGAACTTTTAAACAGTGAGGCATGATTCAGGCTTAAAATTAGACATTACAACAAACACCACTCCTTTGAATTTCATCTGTGGCCCAATTTGTTCCCAAGCCTGGAATTAAGTCATTTCTCTGCTGTAACATGCTGCTTACTCCATCTGAGAAGTGGATCTAGGCTGTAGATCCAAATAGGACTGTGTGCCCATGACTATGGCGGTGGAAGGTCAAGGACAGGCAGTGGGAACAAATCCTTATTAATTGGAGCCGTTCATGAAAGAGAAAGCATCTCAATAAAAATCAAAAGCTGTTTCCAGTTTGGGAACTAAAGTAGAAGTTGAAAATTTCACCCTAAAAACTTCTGACCAAGTGTCTCAAGACTATTCGATTTTCAAATATATGTTTAGTAAAGGAACAACTTTATTTGAATATGGTGGAGAAACATCACCTCAAAATACTACTCATGAACCTGAGCTCTGAGGTCAACTCTTCAGAATTATCTGGAGATTCCTCTGGGATAAGAATATAGGGAGCAAATAAGATGAAAAACTGCTGTATCACCCCTGCGCTTCAAACTCTTGTTGGACTAGTTCTTATAGGATAAGACCCGACACTCCAGGCCCTCCTTGGGTTTGGGTTCAGCACCACCTCCCACCACAGCCCAGCCACCCTTCCCAGCAGCCAGCCCAGTGAGTGTGCTGAGAATCTACAGTGTGCCTCAGAGGCACGTGCCACTCTGTTCTGTGACATGTCTGAATGCCCACCCACCCTCCAGTACTAGAGACCCACCTGTGTCCTGAAGACCAGCCTCTACTCCCAGGCCCCTAGTAAGCCTAGGTTGGGTTTCATGCCTTCTCCTGTGCTGCCATTGATTGAATTCACGTTTCCAGGTGTAACTCATTCCTACACTGCTCCTTAAGAGTAGACACACCTTATTCATTTTGTATTCCCAGCACCTACCGTAGAACTGGGTACATTCAGTTCAAACTGAACTTCAGAGGAAGACCTGGCTGGGGTCACATGGAGGGTGTTGTACCAAAGGTCCCCTAGGAGAAGTAGAGGGTAAGTGGGACAGTGTGTGTGTTAGTGACTTAGTGTTCATTTCCTGGGGAGGGCTGTGACGCAGATTACTTGGCATTCCTCTTCTGTGCAGAAGAAGCTATGCTTTCTGTGGGCTCATCTCCATGCCTCTAAGAGGCAAGTCCCCTTCTACAAGGAGGGGTAGAAGTAGGCCTGGGCCCTCTTCCTCATCGGGGATGGAAGGAGAATGGAATAAGTATTACTGACCTACATGGACCAAAAATGAGGCTGCAAAAATAGGAAGGATGGAGGTTTGGATTCATAATCCAGCTGTGGCTGGTTATGTGATTATTGTCAGGGAGCCTAGTTAGGAAAATTGGAAAGGGATAAAAACTCCTCCAAATCCTGTGGCCCACTGTCTGCCAATGGGTAGCAATAACAATCATGGGAACAAACACCTCTAGAGGGTTACTATGTGGGAAGCATTGTTCTAAGTGCTTTGTGTACTTGTTGAATAGGAGTAGCAGGGGTACATCTGTCAGTGTCCATCGAGGGTCCACTGCAGTCCCGCTGCAGAGAGAAGAATTAGCTCAGTGCCAGAAGTGCAGGTGAGGTCAAGAGTAGAGGGAAGGAGGGTGTGTGTAACACCGAGGCCTGTCTCCACGAGGTGTCTGAGAAGCTGTTCATCCCCTGCCTGCAGCCTAGCCTGGCAGCCAGGACTCTGGTAGGGAGAGCCTTTCCTTCCACATGCTCCATTGACCTCAGGACAGCCCCCATTTAGAAGGGCCCTTGAAAGCTCCGGGCCTGGAATTTGCCTTTCAGGATTACATTCTCTGCTGGAAGAAATAGAAATATGGACAGAGCATGGCATCTTTAAACATTGTACAAGAAGAGAGGAACAACCGGGTCCAAATGATAATATTTTGAAAAACCACAGGGAGCCTCTGCCGTGGTTGAATTAGAGCTGCTCTTCTTTCATGTGATTAAAGAAGCTCTTGTGGGTTTTTTCTTTTCCTTAGAGACATACCATGGCTTCTCCCTCCCACTACAGCATGAGCGATTTTTAAGACTTCCAAGTGCACTGCATTTACATTTACTACTCATTCTCTAATGAAAGGCAAAAACACATTAATGAGCCTCCTGATTATTGCAGCCCTTGAGAAATTAATTAACGACAATGCAGCATACACTTAACGTTCCTCCTCCTCTGCCTGGAGAGCTGGAGGAGCTGCTCTTCAGCCCACACCCATCCAAGAACCCCTGCCTGCGCATCTCCAGCCTAAGAGATGGTTTTCCAGGAAGCATTTTGGATTCGTTTTCCTAAAGAAAAGCTGTTTCCTGAATTATTGAGTGACTGAATCTTTTTTGTGACCAAGGCTTCCTTGCTTGCTTGCTTTCTTTCATCCTAAACTAGGTAGTTTTAGCTGGAATATCCTTGAGTGTGTCTTTTTTTTTCTTTTTCTTGTTTCTCTCCTTTTTCCTTTTTTACCTCTTTCCTTTCTTTTTTCCTTTTCTTTTCTTTCTCTTTTTCTTTTTTTAGTAAACAACTAATTATCAAACATCAGCATTTACCTGGCCCTTCCCTCATAACAACAGACAACACTGAAATGTTGCTTAATTTTTTAGGGACTGTTCCAACTGCCCTGTGTATGTGTGTGTGAGTGTGTGTGCATGTTTGTGTATACACACTTATTTATTATTACAGTAACCGTGGGGTAGGTTATCCCAGTTTTACAAACGATGAAATAAAGGTTCAGAGATATCAATTTTCTTAAGATCATACAGCTAGAAAATGAAAGAGCCATAATCTGAACATAAGAGTTATCTCAGAATTCATGCCTCTAATAACATCCACACATATGTACATGTGTATCTTGGATATTTTTAATACAAATGTGTTTATTGTATGTATTTGAGGTATAAAATAGGATACTTTAATACATATACACATATACAGGTAATCAAATATTAATTTGCCATCAATTTTCCTACCTTCTCCAGTTCTCTGTGTGTATGTGTTAAAAGCACCTAAAGCCTACTCCCAGCAAATTTTTAATATATTGCACACTATTTTCAGCTATGCATGAGCTCTCTAAACTTATCCATTCTATGTAATTACAAGTTGTACCCTTTGGCAAGCACATCCTTTTCTTTCCCTTCCCCACCTGTGGTAACCATGATTCTTTTCTGTTTCTATGTATTGGACTTTTTTTTTAAGATTGTGAAATCATGCAGTATTTGTCTATTTCTGACGTATTTCGCTTACTATAAAGTCCTCCAAGTTCATTCATGTTGTGGCAAATGATAATAACTCCTCTTTAAAGGCTGAATAATATTCCATTGAATATCTGTGTCACAATTTCTTTATTCATTTATTCATCGATGGGCATTTAAGTAATTTCCATTGCTTGGCTATTGTAAATAATGCTGCAATGAATGTTCAAAATATGTTTCATAAGATGTTTCCCACTGTCCTGGTACAGGGTGATTTCAGGCTGAATCCTGAAACTACGTGACCTGAGTCAAACTCAGTGACCTTTCCACCTGTTTCATCATCTATAAAGTGAGAGAATGGCTGTATTTTTGTCACAGGACTGTCAACACCATGGTTGTAAGGAGCATATGTGGCGTGCAAAGTGCTTGATACATAGTGAGCTTTTATAAAAAGTAGCTGTTTTGGAGATTGTCCAGTGCTCTTTGCTAGATTAGCACCTGCCACTGCCTCTGAAATGCTCTGCCCCTGGCAGCCAAAGCTTGCTCCCCTCCAGTCAGACATCTGCTCAAAGGTCAGCTGCTTAATAGTTCCCCCAACCACCCAGCCCAAAGCAGCTGCCGCCTCCCATCTCGCTTTGTGCTTTTCATACACCTGGCCTAGAGGCTATTTTATATATTCATGTGTTTATTTACTTATTTTATGTCTCCTCCCACTAGAGCATTAGCCTTGTGGTGACAGCAACTGTGTTGTGCTCACTGCTGGATTCTTGGTGCCTAATTCAGTGTCTGGCATACAGGACATACAAGGTAAATTCTTATCGAATGCATGTGAATTTGTGACATCTCTCCTATGTATTTATGTTTCCACACAATGGTGAAGCTGAAAGTTGTTCATCTGTTACAGAAGCTATTGCATATCTGGGACAAGCCTTGGGCTTCAGAACCACTGGTGTAGTGACTGAGAAGGCCTGACCCACCAAGGAATTGAGCTATGCTCAGAGAGATCTACTGCCCCAAAGTGCAAAGCAATCATTGATCCAGGCTGGAGGGGATACAAAATGGCTCAGCAGTTTGCTAGAAAAGCTATAGCCTGGAGTGACAACAGGCAAGCTCAGTGCTTCCCAGCTTCTGCCTCCTCATCTCCCTCCAGGATTCTTTTATTTTTTATTTTTTTGTTTTGGCACCGGGGATTGGTACTCGACCACCGAGCCACATCCCCAGCCCTATTTTGTGTTTTATTTAGAGACAGGGTCTCACTGAGTTGCTTAGCACCTTGCTGTTGCTGAGGCTGGCTTTGAATTCACGATTCTCCTGTCTCAGCCTCCCAAAGTGCTGGTATTACAGGCGTGCACCACCATACCTGGCATCCCTCCAAGGATTCTTTATTGGGTCATGGCCCTTTCTTAAGGACAAGAAGCATATCTTCAAACTAACCTGTGGCAATGGATAGCTTACTGCTTTTAAACTCAGGAATTATTTTTTTAATGGTAGCAAATAGTTTGGCTCATGATTTGCAATAAGTATAGGCAAAAGTGGATTCTACTTCTGGCTCTACCTGGCTGCCATTGAAGTGCAGCAGCTTGTGATTCACAAATTGTGGTCCACATACCATAGCATCATGAATAGCACCTGTGCACAGAGGCGCAGCAGCTCTGTGGAGAAACAGCAGCCTCTTTACTGTTGCTGCTTAGTGAAAGCCAGAGCAACCAAGGTCAGTGAGTGCTAGATGTCCTGATCCCACCTTGCCAAGCTCCTGGGCTCACCAACTCCATGAAAGAGCCAGATGGAAGGTGAATTGGGCGAGGGTCATTTGAACTGCACAATAATGCACCTCAGCCACCAGTGGAGATTAGTTTAGAGGCAACTCTAAAGGGCGGGGAGTTTCTCCTAAATTCAAGGCTTGTAAATTCCAAGCACTTTCAGAGGTTCTAATAAGCAGATGTGCGGCTTCCCAAGCCTTCATAAAGCAGACAGATGAGGGGAAAAGAAAAAATAAATAACAAATATCGAAAAGGAAAGCATGCTCTGTGAACTCTGCATGACCCAGCAGTTGCAATAACTCATGTTAGGATTTAGTTTCTCTGTATATGCAATGAGCAGCAAGATCTGCAGGCTAAAGAAGAAGCTGCCTCTGCTCCTTAGCTGTGAATTATCATCTATGAGGTAGACATTATTTCCATGTTAATGTACATGATGTATCAGGTAACTATGACAGTAACTCTCCTGGATAAAGCCCATGGACAGACGCAGTCATTAAGAGCTATCATAACCCCAAATCATGGACTTGGGTATTAGGAGAATCCAATTTGCCATGCTGATGTGGCAGGGCAGGCCCACACATGTGCAGTGGAAGTGTGTTTCCTTTGTCATTCCACATGAAGTCACAAGTCAGTAGAGACACTGAACCAGCCTTGTTGGATTCCTGGCAATGTTCAGGTCTCTGGTTATGGATGAGTCATTTTTTTTTCTTTTATTTCCTTTTTCTTCTGCCTGACTTGAAGTGTTTCTTAGAAAAACATAGCTCTTATGGAAGGAAACTTCTCTTTGGGGTTTCCTGAGCAGCCTCTCTCCAGGGGCTATCATCTCATATGCACACACAGACCTCTCATTGTGCAGCCCCAGACAACTGCAGATGCGGGTCCCCACCAGGCTGGCAGGTAGAAAGCCTGTGACATCAGGACCAAAGCCTGGCAAGTGGAGCTAAGGACTCCATATTTTAGCTTACACTCCAAACAACTGCAGATGCTGGGAGACTTTCCTGCCCCCAACCGTTTCAACTTTCTCCCCACAGAGGAAATGACCCCACCCTCCATTGTGTCCCCACTGAGCCCAATAGTTAACTGCTAACACAGCACCTGTATTATTTTGCACTTTTTTTTTCACATCTGAAGGCTTATTGAGACCTGTGGGGGACCCTGAAGTCTGAGACAGTGCCTAGATAGCAAAGAAATTATTGTTGAACGCATGAACCTTTCACTTATTTATCTGCTTTCCTTCTGAGGGTGGCAGGGAGTCTACTTATGTGTAGAAACAACCTCTGCCTTACCCTAGAAATGCAAAGAAATCCATGATGGGTTTGAACATGTCTCGTCGCCAGGTGTATAAAGAAACCTGACTCAATGTTACCACACGGCTGTCTGCTCGCTGCACAACGGGCCCATGAAGTTAAGTGACAAAGTGTTGAGGCAAGGAAAGCAACTTTGTACCAAGATCTGGCTGACAAAGACACTGAAGGATGATCGTCTGAAGTCCATCTTGCTGGGAAGCTAAATTAGCAATGGTAAATACTGGCTGGGGATAGGTGCTCATGGATAATGGGCACCTTCTCACAGGGTTTGTGTCCAGATGATGCACTGATCTTAATCACCATCATAAGATGTTTTTCAGCTCTGCAAATCTCAAGAAAAACAGTGATCATCTTTGTTTAGTGATTAGTTTGCCTACCTGCAGTTCCTAACATTACATAAGGGAGAGGCTAGAATGGGTAGCTCCCAGAAAAGAAGGACTGTGTCAAGTGAAGTTAAACACGGAGTCCTTAGCACTTAGCTTCAATGACAGCTTGAGTCAGGAATTTTTACAAACATCACCTTATCTGATCCCGAGGGCAAGGATGGCTTGAGTAGCTGGATTCAGCTTGGCCTAACCAACAAGTGCTTCTTCCTCTCTTGTAGGGTCCTCCATGGAGTCCTTGGAGACAGAAATGTTCTCCCCAACCAGCCAGTTTATAACAAGCTCATCTTTGACTTACTAAGGCCTCTTGGACCCCAAATCACATTCATTCATGACCCCTTGGCAATAATCACAATGGCAAAATAAACACAGCCCATGCATAGCAGAATCCTAGCCTGGTGGGGTTTCTTTGTTAGAGGAATGCGTGACGAAGGTGATAAGGGAAGAACCAGCCTTACAGATGGAAGGCAAACACCTGGAAGCATAAGTACCAACTGGGTTCCTTTCAACATCAGAGGGCTTGGACCTGCAACCTGAGGAGCTCTGGAGAGGATGGGAAGGCCTTGTCCTGGGCCACTGACTGGAAGATGAATTACTGTAGAAAAATCGGAAGATTTTGATCCAGAGCCTCTCCTCGGACTGCCCCTGAGAAGGGTCTGGCCCTTCCTTACTTCTGAGTAGCTGCCTGGGAAGGAAGGTGTATGTGTTGGGGGGGAATCCCCCAGCATCAAGAGCCAGGCCCAGACTTTCCTGAAGAGGGTGTCTAGCAATTCTTGAGCTACAAGCCCTTATAGGAAGGCTGAAGCAATTCCTGCTACGTTCCATTTACCTGGGACTTTGGCAACCTGAATGTTTTTTGAAAGGGTAGATTTTATTACATTATAAGCAAAAGAGGCATTCAGACTCTGGGCCCTACCTACCCTGAAGCATCTTCCCTGGCCTAGTGAGAGAGCTCCCTGCACAGGCTCGAGCAGCCGCATGGCCTCCCAGATGAAGGACAGAAAGATGAATGAGCTGCCGTAGGCAAGCAAGCTTGCTCTGTGGGAACACCAAGCCCAGGCATCTGCTCGAGGCAGAAGCTCCAGGGGCCCAGTGAGAGAGCACTGGGCCCTTGGTGTGCAGTCAGGGGAAGCTGATGGGCTGGGCACTCATTGCCAGCCAGGGAGCACAGAATGTTCCTCCACAATACAGCATGCCCATCTGGGCAGGGAGCCCCTACAGCTGGCCTCTCTGGGAATGTGCCTTTGCCATTTAAAAGGCTATGAGCCATCATTGTTTATTCAGATGCCCCCTGTGAGGCCGAGAAGGCTGGTTTCATTGTCCTACTCCCCTCCCCTCCCCTTCCTCCTCCCACCTGGAGCCCAGGTCCACCTGGTGATTATATCCTCATCATCAGACAGCATGTTCTAAGCACTGATTGCCACCATTCTGACTAAAGAGACTTGAGTATGAGCCAAACTTAAAAAAGAGGAGAGCAGGATACTTGTCCTACTCAACTTTTAAGCAGCTCTGTGCCTTTGTACCTGACATGGTTTCCCTGGTGCTCGCCATTCTGCAGTGCTATCTACATATGGCCCTTGTAAAAGTAGAGCCTTTACCAGCTCCTACCCAGGGCAGATGTTCTAATCAATCACTCTCCCACAGAGCCTTGGAGCTTGGCCTTGGCCACCTTAACACATAGTTTCTACAGCCAACTTCTCTGTGCTGATTTTAAGGGCAATGGGGAGGAAACCTATTTGCACTCACCACCCTAAAAGAACACATCACCTGAGAATGGAATTCTGTACCAAGAACAGGCCAGACCACCCCAAAACGTAACTAACAAACTAAATAAGGTTAAAAATCAAGGAGGCAATAAACCCACCTGAATAATCTGGACTGGCCAACAAGTGATACTTATTACTAGGCAAGGATATCCTCAATCATTTTATCTGGATACATTCAAGATTAGAAATACTGAAACATTGGAAGTCAGACTGCCCTTTCCTTGTACCAGTGGAGTTCTGGGAGAGGGAAGACCTTAGTCCTGCCCCTCCCCTTTCCAGGAACATGAGGCCTCAGTGGCTGTGACCTCCTGGGTCACTGGCTTGGTGATGGCCATGTCAGACAAGAGCCCAGGCTTTCTGGTTCCCAGCCCAGTGCTTCCTCTACTCATTGACTACAGTGTCCTGCTTGGCAAGGAAAACACATGCTATTTAAGGCACAAGCAATTAATGGTTTTCAATAGTGTTTGTGGTAAAAATTAATGAACCAATGGACCCTCATTGAGACCATAAAAAACAAATTCCCAAACACTGCATGATTGAGTCAGAACACCTTCTTTTAGTATAACTCTACCACTCCCTATTCAGAGACCTGGGGAGTCACCTAACCCTCTGCTTTTTTTTATTAGAGCTTTATCGTCATATACTGTAGTGGGGTTCATTCCAAAAAATCATACATGCATGGAATTCAATTTCTGTTCACCATCCTCCCTTTTTCCCTCTCCCTTTTCTCTCCCATCCCCCCGCCACACACACACATTGTCCTTTCTTTGCTCTGCTAGATTTCCTTTCATTCATCTCTTTATATTTGATCGGTTCTTTTTACTTACACATGAATGTGAAATTCCCTGTGGTATATTTCTATATGCACATAACATGATTTTTTAAAGAATTTATTCTGCATTGCCTCCCCTTACTCATCTCTCTGCTCTGCCACTCCATCTCCTTCTTCTACATTACTGATCTTACCTCATCTTTATGATATTCTGTCCTTCCCTCATTTCCTTTATTTTGCTCTAGTTTCTACACATGAGAAGAAACATTCAACCTTTGAGTTTGTGAGCGTGGCTTATTTCACTTAGCATGATGTTCTCCATTTCCATCCATTTACCAGCAAATACCATAATTTTATTCATTTTGGGCTGAGTAGAACTCCACTGTATATATATATTTCACAGTTTCTTACTCTGTTCATCTATTGACAGGCACCTGAAACTAATCCATTTTTGTTTGGTTGGTTTTTTTGTTTGTTTGTTTTTGGTACTGGGGATTGAACCCAGGGGCACTTTACCACTGAGCTATATCTCCAGCCCTTTTTATCTTTATTTTTTTTATTTTGAGACAGGGTTTCACTAAGTTGCTAAGGCTGACCTTGAACTTGTAATCCTCCTGCTTCAGACTCTCAAGTAAAGGAGATTATCGGCATGCACCACTGCACCCAACTCTAACCTGTTTTTAAATCTTAGTTTTCTTGCCTGTGCGATGTACAACAGTCTGTCTACGCCTGCCTCACTGAACATAGACATCAAAAGCAAAAGATGTAGAACTTCTGGAACCAGATGAACAGCAATCACCATGACAGGGTGACGAGCAATGAGGTAGGGAGATGTAATTCCAGGATTAGTAGTGATTTTCCACAAATATCAGGGTGCCAGGCATAAATGCCCCAGAGCTCAGATGGTTCAAACTCTGCAGGTCAGGCAGGTTTTAAACATGTTTTTTATTTGGATGAGAATGCCAGGGAAAGGAAAACTGCAGAGGGACCTTCCAAAAGGAAGAAGGATTGTTCCAGACCTACAGGAGACGAAGGGAACATTCTCATATCTTTCTACTTTGGGCTCTGGAGGAGAGTCTGACCGCAGGCCCAGGATGAAAACGCTGCATGCATGCTTAATGAGTGTTAACTGGGGAGCAGCTGAAAGCATTAAGGACCAGCATGTAACAGATTAGCTCATGGGGAGTAACCCAAACACATATCCTCCTGGTTGCATTTATCAGGGCACCTCGCTGAGTGTTCTTGACATCGGGAGCCTGCTTTGTAACCAAATGCCCACTGCACCAAGGCCTTTGCCAGAGGAAGCGGCATGTGTTCACTCAGCATATCTTTCTAGGACATGAATTAACATGTTCTTCTCTCAGCTCTGGCAGTTTGCTGCACTCCTGCAAAGGAAGGGCTGAAATGACTTTGTGCTATAATTGAGACGACCTG
Organism: Xerus rutilus; assembly: GCA_028644305.1. Lineage (NCBI taxonomy): Eukaryota > Metazoa > Chordata > Mammalia > Rodentia > Sciuridae > Xerus > Xerus rutilus. Next base: position 64,589,626 of record CM053400.1, on the reverse strand, counting down.
TGAGCAGAAGGCATTTTAGGGAAAACAAAGCCTCTGGATTAGCCACTGGGTGGCGCAGGAGCTCTACCAATGCCCTCTTAGGAACTGGAAAGAATTTGTAGCTTCCAAGGATTTCAAAGCAGGTTGGGGCCTTGGAGGTCATCTAGTCCGACCCTATCATTTTATAAGCTCAAAGATGAAAAGAGCTAGCCCAGAGTAAACAACTGGTTAAGTGCAAACCTCTAGCACTCTAGCCAGGACTAGAAGCCAGTCTCCCCACTTCTGAAGCAATCTCATTCAACAAGCCACCAAGTTTCCCCTCCCTAGGTATGTTTGTCTTCAATTCTTAGCTCCAGGGCCCAGTAAGAAGGCATAGGGCCCTCAGATTCAATTGAACCAAAGAGGAGCAGAGAATTCTCTGTCCAGGGCTCAGTCTTGGCATGGTGAAGATCAGTGCATGGTGAAGGTCGATCCAGCCTGCAGACCTGGTTTCTAGCTCCACTTTGCTCACCACTCACCAAATGTAAATTACTCCAGGCCCTGAGCCTTGGTTTCTTGCTTGCTAAAACCACAAGAGAGAGGGAGGGGAGACTCCATCAAATGTGCATCCGAAGACCTAGGAGTTCCAGAAAGTGAAACTGCCATGATTTTTATTTTGTTATTTTATTTTTCTATGTTTTTTACAACTTTATATCTGTCCCCTCACATTTCAGAAAAGAACTAAAGTACAACCAAAAAGTCAGGGAAATTTCAGAGACCAAGAAATATCTGAGCATACATACTGATGATTCATTCAACAAAACCTATCCAGAAATATTTATTGGATGCCAAATTTGGTTTTGTATATTAGTTACTTTATCTAATATTCTGTCAACAAGAAATCACTTTCATCTGGCACATCTGCACTTTTTACTGCCAAGTAATAATTCATATTTCTAATAGATGAAGCATTTACTGTAGTGTGAAGATCATGAGCACAAGATCTGCCCCAGCTTGATATTTTTCTGTCACTTCTGTACTGTGTGACCATGGGCCATCATGTGACCTCACTCACTGGTCTCTACATTTCCTCTAAACTTTGAGTTATATTTTTCTATAATTGATTCCAAATTATCTTAGAATGAAAGATGATGCCTCTTACACCCAGATCTTGTTTTCTGAAATACCATTCTCCAGTTAAAGGGACCCAGGGACTCTTCAGGGAAATAGTTGATTACTGGACTGGGGCTGTGAAAAATCCAAAATGAGCCTGGAAACTTTGGTGGTGCCAGAAAGTAAGTACCCCAATAAAAACGAAGGCATGCCAGGAGGGCCTGAGAACTAACCTGGTAGGGCTTCCAATGGCCAGAGCTGGAACTGTTTGCATAGCAAAATAAGTAATGACAGTGTTAGATTATAGCTCATAGAATAAAACAAGTATTTATTTATTCTGGAATAAATAATTGGTTACATAAATAAGTAGGAAAAGGGACAAAACTTCCTTCCAGAATCACTATTAATAAATGAGAAATGAGGAACATATAAAATCACCTTGAGAATACCACAAGCAAGATCCTGTGGATGCTAAAATTAATGGAAAGAGGTTTAAAGGAAAACAGGATATAGGAATAGTCTCAGGGATTTCCTCTAAGACACTTTTTAATTACTAAGGGAAAATTAATATCTTCATAGTGGGGAAACGCAGCAGACACCACCTTAAGCAAACGGTCAGAGTCAAGGTCACCAGTAATAAGACATACTGGCATCTTGTGCTCCCTGATATGATAGGCTCAGAGAGCACATCACTTTTATGGCATTCCTGCTAAAAATGTGTAACCTCGATCTAATCAGAAGAAAACATCAATCAAACCCAACTTGATAGACATTCTACAAAAATAACTGAGCTGTACCCTCAAAAGTGTCAAGGTAATGAAAGACTAGGAAGGACTGAGGGCGTCACACATTGGAGGAGACTGAAGAGTCGTGACAACTATATGCTACGTGGGATTCCTGGATTGGGTCCTAGAACAGGAAAAGGGCACTTGTGTTCCTGGCAGAGGGGATGGCAAGAGAAAAGGTCAGGAGACCAGCCAAGATGTGGACTCCTTTATCTCTGGCAGGAGGGGGTTCAGATCAGCCTCTGCCAGCTCTGTGCTGTATAGAGTGTCACTTTTTATATGTGCCACAATGGGAAAGAAATTGGGCAGCACCCAGGCTGAAGGCTAGAACACTGACAAACCTTTCTACTACCCCTCCTGCTTCCATTTTGCAAAGCAGCCTCTAAAATTAGTAACTCCAAGTAGGCTGGGGCTATTGTGTTCTGAGCACACCCCCACTCCTGATAGGCTCCAGTTTGCACCTTGCCTCACTTTCCCAATACAGCCTAAAATTTACTAAAACACAGTATAGCAAGGAAAGCTCTGGAATAAAACATACTCCAATTTAAATCCTATGCACAACTGTGTGTGACTTTGTACAACTTACTTAACCTCTCTGATCCTCGGTTTCCGCATCTGTAAAATGGGGGTTAATAATGGCACTAACTTCATAGCGATGTTGGTTTTAAGGATTAAATGAGGTATAATACAGACTCAATTATCAGGTTGTCTGCTTCTTTCTATATTGATGTCTTCAAAGACACTGTTCAAAGCACGTTACCCTGGGGGGATTTGGCTTTTTTAGGGGGGGGAGGGTACCAGGGATTAAACTCAGAGGCACTCAACCTCTAAGCCACATCCCCAGCTCTATTTTGTATTTTATTTAGAGACAGGGTCTCACTGAGTTGCTTAGCACTTCACTGTTGCTGACGCTGGCTTTAAATTCCCAATCCTCCTGCCTCAGTCTCCCAAACCACTGGGATTACAGGCTTTTACCACCGTGCCCAGCTGGAAGTCTGCTTCTGCTTACAGAGACAGTGCAGCCCAGTTGGGTGAAGTTGCTCTGTCTGTCTAATTGAAGTGTGTCACTAAGTGTCACAATTGGCCAATCCATACAGAGAACAGGCATTAAAGGTAAAACACTGATGTAAAGAAAAACCAAATTCCAAGTAAATCAGAGGTCACAACTTAGATGGGTCTTGGAGGTGACTGGGGACAAGCAGAGTGAAGACAGGGCAACACATATCGATTGTTTCTATTCAGTATCCCATCTCCCTACTTCCTTAGTTACAGGCATGGTTTTATGCTTGGCGGCAACATACCCAGCAAAATGACTGCGTTTCCCAGTCTGCCCTGCAGATAGATGGTTCACATAGGACAACTTCTGGTCAATGAACTATAAATGGAAGTTGTTGGATGGGACTCCCAGGAGGGCTTTTTAAGGAGGAAACCATTGAGGACATGTGATCTTTTTCACATCCTGTTTTTCTTTGGTCCTTATCTGGAAGGTAAGCTTAATGACCAGAGTTTTTGTGATCTTCTTTGAAACATGAAGCAGCCATGAGGATGGAATCTACCTGCTAAAACAGAGAGGTAGGAGATCGTGAGTCCCTGATTATGGTGTAGAACTGCCAATCACACCTGGACTATCCTCCAAACTACACACTCACTACATATTATCCCCAGTCTGTCATTAGCAGCTAATAAAAATTCCTAACTGATACAAGAGTATGGAAACACATGAGAGTAAATTTTGGATGATGAAGACAGATCATGACAGTGTAAAGGACAAGAAGAAGAAATCCCTTTGTCTTGACCAGTAGTTTCTGTGCATAAGACATCATGGAAGTAAGAATGAACACCACACACTCACACACACCATGGTTTTGCATAAGTGAGGGACATTAGGCCAGACAGAAAGACACATGATATGGCCCGAGCTAATTGACCAGTAGCTTTGAAGTATTTTGTGTCTTGCATTTATCTTCAATCCTTGATTCAACGTCTATTCCCAAATTCAGCAACCTTTTTGCAAATGACAGAGTAATTACAATCACTTGGGAATCAGATTATCTTGTCTAGCAGAAGCCCCAACAGAAGTTTGTTATTGGAAACTTTTTTTTTTTTTTGCCCTGGTAGTAGAATAAAAACATCATCACTTTTTCTTTACAGTAGGTAATTTTTCTAAAACTCCTCTATGTAAATCATCTCCTTCCTATTGGAAAAAAAAAGCATATATATATGCCTTACAGCATATTTAGACATTTCATCAAAGCTGTAGACAGGTTGGTTCATGCTGGGCAGGGAGAACCCTGAACTGTATTCATATTCCAAATAGAAATCTCCCTGAGTAGACTATAAATCATCATTGGTTAGGGTTTTAAGATTAGAAGTACCAAATTCTATAAAAGTCTAATTTGGGATTTTGTTTTTTAATGCATTTTGTAGAATAACAGGCTACCAGATTAATGTTAGGTAAAAAGATATTCTGCAAAGGCTCTGGGGTTAGTTCACTTGTCTGTCTGTCCCACCCATCCATTCATCCACATATCCATCTATCTATCAATTTGTCTATCCGTCCATCCACCAGGACCAACTACTGAGGAGACTCCATGCACCAGATGTAGAACTCACTGATGAATAAGACACAGCCTCTAGTCTTCTCACAGCTGTGAGAAGTGGCTGTCCTAAGACCCCAAATAAGGATATAAACTATTCAACAGATGCAATGAACCTGAAACTTCACTTTATTTTCCAGCACAAATATAAATAGATGAGCTAGTGATATTGAAAAGTAGGAGATAAAAAGCAATTTATACAGTTATCTCACTCCTTGGTTTATACCCAAAGGACATTAAATCAGCATTCTATAGTGATGTAGCCACATCAATGTTTATAGCAGCTCAACTCACAATAGCTTAACTATGGAACCAACTTAGGTGCCCTTCAATTGATGAATGGATAAAGGAAATGTGGTATATATACACTATAGAATATTAATCTTAAAGAAGAATGAAACAATGGGAGCTGGGGTTGTGGCTCAGTGGTAGAGCACTTGCCTAGCATGTGTGAGGCCCTGGGGTCGATTCTCAGCACCACATATAAATAGATAGCTAAATAAATTAAATAAATAAATAAATAAATAAATAAATAAATAAATAAATAATAAAAAGGTCCATTGACAACTAAAAAAATTTAGAAAAAAAGAAGAATGAAATTATGACATTTTCCAGTAAATGGATGAAGTTGGAGAATATCATGCTAAGTGAAATAAGCCAATCCCAAATAAACAAAGGTCAAATGTTTTCTCTGATATGAGGATGCTAATTCATAATAAAAGTGGGAGGGTGCTAGGGAAGAATAGAGGTACTTTGGATTAGACAGAGGGGATTGAAGGGAGGGGAGGGGTTACGAAGGTAGAAAGGATAGTAGAATGAATTGGACATTATTACCCTATTTGCATGTATGATTATACAACCAGTGTGACTCTACATAATGTACAACCAGAAGAATGAGAAGTTATACTCCATTTATGTACAATATGTCAAAATGCATTCTACTGTCATGTACAACTAATTAGAACAAATTTTAAAAAGCAAATAATAGTAGATTTTAATTTTTGCTAAGTGTTAATAGTAATAATTATGTGTTACCATTTATGGAATGACACCTTCATGCTAAGAACTTGACCTGCACTATCTCCATTCATCTTTACAATAGATCCCCAGAGATAGGAATTCATATTGATTGGAATACTTAAGTCACAAAAATCCAAATACTCAGCCTTTTAATCCTCTTATTTAACAAAGAGGTGAGCAGTTCAGGGCGGTGTAACAGCCAAGGTACTAGGTGAGAATCTGCTATGATTTGAATGTCCCTGCTCAAACTCATGGTGAAATTTAATAGCTATTGCCACAGCATTAACAGGTGGGACCTTTAAAGGGTGATTAGGTCAAGAGGGCATCACCCTCACAAATGGATCAGTGCCATTCTGGAAGGAGTGGGCCAGTTATCGCAAGCTACAAGATCATCTCCCTTTTCCCCTCTCATTCTCTCTGGAGTGCTTTGCCTATGTGATATGTCCTGCCATCTTATGACATGGCAAGAAGACTGTCATCAAATGTGGCCCCTCCATCTTGGATTTCCCAGCCTTCAGAAATATGAGCCAAAGAAATCTTTTTTCTTTATAAATTACCTACTTGTGATAATCTGACAGAAAATCAATTAAAGGCCTTCCCTTCATGGTGACTTGGTTATAGCAACCCCAAATATCACATTCTCACATGACAGCATCCAAAGCAGGAAGAGAGAAAAACAGAATAGCAATCTCCTTTGGCGCCCATTACGATAGGGGAAAGAGTTCCCCCAGGTTTCCCAACAGATTTCCACTTCCAGCCCATTGGCTAGAGGCAGGTGGCATGGCCATCCCTTCTGGCCACGGAGAGGGGGACAGCATGTATCCTCTATATTGAAGGCAAGGAAGATGGAATCAGGCATTGGGCTGCAGTACTGTTGTTATCTCCCTTTTACAGATAAGGAAGCTGAGGCATGGGAGGTTACACTTATATTTGCTCAAGTCACATAGCTAGAAATGGCAGAATTAGGATTAAAATTCATGAAAGTCTGATCTTGAGCCCAGACTCAATCACCACCAGACACTTCCCTCATATGCTGTACAAAGACTACATTGAGTTTAACAACCTGCCCATTGATTGAACTTCTCTGCTCTTCCCATTAACCATACATTGAGGCCTCAATGTTATGAAATATCTCTATAAGACAAATAGGCCTACACAGTATTTGCAGCATAGTTAGGAAACCGAAGCTACCATTGAAATAGAAAGCTCCTGGGAAGGGAGCAATTTAACAGAGCAATAGCAGAGGCAGGAGTTTGAGCAGGCCGTGCAGTGAAATAGTTCCTCACGGTAGCTGGGAAACTATCATTCAGACAGAGCTGGATGATGAATGTCTGCTGTTAAGTAGCATTTTTGCCATAGAGTTAAAGGTGAAGGGCAGATCTCAGCCACATAACTAGTTTCTTTAAGACATCATGTACCTTGAGCATAGTACAATTTCATTGATTTCCCTCTGTGATAATACTGCCTTCATTGGAAAATGCAGTTTAATTTCCAACAGGGTATGCCAGGACTCCAGTGCACCTGTGTTATGATTTAAGGGTCATTTCTAGCAAGTGGGTGAGAAGAGAAGGTGGGAAAAATAGTACACTAATGTTCAAGGCCGAGTGGGGAGAAGCATACAGAGAAGTTATGACAACCCCCCAAGGAGGGTAAACTCATGAGCATGAGCAGAGAGGATCCAAGTTCCAGGTGAGTTGTCCACCCAGAAGGTGTCAGAAGATGAATCTCTCCCAGGAGTCGCAACTCTTCCTCCCTTGCTGCTGAGCACCTGCAATTCTGGCTGCTGACATTAGACTCTAGGGGCATAGAGTAGGCAGAACAATGCCTTCCCAAGGTCATCCATGTCCTAGTCCTTCAAAAATGACACGACAAAAGTCGCTTTGCAGGCATGATTAAGCTAAGGATTTAAAGATGGGAGTATTATCCTGGATTATCTGGGTAGGCCCAATGTAATCACAGGGATTCTTATAAGGGGGAAAGGGAAAGAGATTTGAAGATGCTGTGCTACTGGCCTGGTAAGTAGATGAAGGGAATTGTGAGTCAAGAACTGTAGATATCTTCTATGAGCCAGGAAAGACAAGGAAATGGATTCTACCTTGCAGCCTGTGGAAGAGACGAATTCTAACAATACCTTGACTTTTTTGCCAGATAAGACACATTTTGGACTTCTGACCTTCTGAAGTGTTAGAGAGTAAATGCATTTGTTTTAAGTCACTCAGTATGTGGCAGTTTGTTACAGCAGCCATGAAAACTAATTCAGGAGGCCGAGGTGGAATAGGTACTTGGTGAGCCCCACAGACAAGGGTGAGATGACCAGGGTATGCACACAGGCAGGGAGGAATCAGTGTGAGGAAACAGCCCCAGCTGCCCGGTGCTCTCCCCTCCCCCTTGGTTGCAATCTGGGGTTGCGAGTTCCTGCTCACCTGCCCAGAGGCTTCCTCAAGGCCCGCAGGACCTTCTGTTTGGGACTAATCATGCATCTCTAGACTTTGTGCTAGAGATAAACTGGGATACAGGGCTGACCACTAGGCCCTGTATCTGACCATTTCCTGGGCTTTGCTGTTTTGCTTTTGTCTCTGCCAAAGCACCTTTTCTGTAGTTCTGAATGGTCCAGTTGATGGGACTGCTTTCTCTGCTTCCCTGAGATGCTTGGTTCATCACACCCATTAGCACTTCCCCCATTTCTCCCCAGCAGGAAATTTTTAAAAGCATTAGTTCAGATGGCAGCCATCTCCCCTCAGCGGAGCACTAGCATCCCCTGCTCAGTTCAGGTTCTCTCGCCTTCCCCTTAGCGGTGGAGACGTCCCAGGTGGTCTCTCCACATTGTGAGGCGTGTTTCTGGTTAGAGAAACCTGTGTGCCCTTGGGCTTTACAAGGATTGCATTCCTTTGCAGTGGTTGTTCCTGATTGAGAAGATAATCGCTTTCAGTGCCTATGGAGAAAATAAAACAATACCCAGAGTGAATAAAACCTGCTTTCAACCTCCCCACTCAGGAGGTTTCCTTGTTTTACGTGAGTTGATTTTGATCACAGGGCATTGCAGGGACCACCTGACTTGCATTGGAAACACATTAGGAATTGTCTGCACAGAGACAGGGGACCTGGCTTGAGCTTCAGGCACAAATTTCCCCGCTGTGGGCACCCAGTCAAATAAGGATGGGAAGAGGTATACTTGGTGTTTGGGAAGAGCATTTTGCTCTCCAAATAGCTGGTTGGAAATCAAACTGTGCTTCATTGTTAAGCACCCAGAACACATTGTTAATTGGATGTAGAAGACAGCATTAGACAGGATTAGCTATGCAGATATCAGCAGCATGAGAGGCTCAGAACATTGGCAACTACAATTCCAAATAATGATACCTTAATAATTTCAAATATCAGTTGGAGGTATTTAATACAGCTGCTCTTTTAAAAGATTATTTTTTAGCCAGAGCTATTATTTAGCCAGAGCTATGGATGATAGGAACTTTCATCCAAGTGGAAGCCTCCAAGGATCTATAGGCAAAATGTGAATGAAGTCAATTAGAAGGGCACCAGACAGCTGAAAAACTGGCTTATCGCAACAAAGAGCGTCTTATACTCACGAAAGAATGAATTGTGAATAATCAAGATTATGTTATATTAGCAACAACAAAAAGCATGTGCCCTTTGAAAGTGTGTAATGAAAGAATGGAAAAATGGCATAGACCCTGTACCCACTTCCTGTAATTGCAGCAGACATCATTAATCCAGCAACGTATTTTCCTGCATGACCAAAATGTTGTATGGAAATCATCTACATAGTGTTCCAGCTGGCTGCTATCAATGGACGGGGTTTATCATGCAAGATAAAATTCTGGTCTGCAAATCAGACTTATTCATTAGAGCCTGGGGCTGGGATTGTAGCTCAGTGGTAGAGTGCTTGCCTCACATGTGTGAGTCACTGGGTTCCGTCCTCAGCACCACATAAAAATAAATAAATAAATAAAAAGATGTTGTGTCCTACAACTAAAAAAATATTTAAAAAAAAGAAAAGAAAGAAAGAAAGAAAGCCAATGATGGCTGCTGAGTTACCCAAAGCTCTCCATGTTTTAGAACAGCAACTCCATCAACAGCGTCCAGGGGCTCTGCACAAAAGGGAGCCTGGAGAAGGAAGCGAGTATCTTAGAGGAAAGCATGTGATGCCTTTATCTCCCCTCCTCCACACCAGCATTGCCCTACATTAGGGTCAGTTCATTTCTGAGTTGGAAATCTTTAAGTTGTTCCAGGTGCTTCTATCTGAGTTGTGAGACCCCATCTACTGCTTTCATTCTCCCAAAAGGTCTGGAGACCTTGAGGCCTCTGGTGACCTGGCCCACTCAAGACTTGGCCATAGATTGCAAGCTCCCTTAGTACAGGAACCAGGACTTCTGTCACCCCAGTGCCATCCTCTGCCTAGCCCTCAACAAGTGCCCCAAAGATATTTGCTGAACTAAAAAGAGGGCATTCCTCTTTTATATTGAATGCCCCCTATTATGCGTTCCACTCCAGCTGGCAGACTCAATATGTTCCAGTTAGGGAAATTTTTCCAGACTTGTTCCTCTGATCCTCCTCAGCTAAATCAGAAAGTGTCCTCTCTTCCATTCCCATAAAACCCAGCCCACGCTCACTCCTTCTAAGAAATGCATTGTGAGTGATAACGCAGACCCACCCTACGGTGCCACAGCTCACACTATGAACTCTGGGCCCACTGTGCACTCATGAAAACACCCTTGCCTTTGAGGAAAGATCTGTTGCTTCTTTTGACCAAAAGCTTTTGAGTCAGGTGTTCTAGCTAGAAGCATCCACAGACTGCTAATTCTGTCAAATCTTGGCAAGGGAAACTGAAGCTCTACATCACCCAGCTTGTGAGTGGCAGAGTCAGGATTAATATTCCACCTTCCAAAGTTGAGTCCACTCCACTTCCTTCAAAAACTCCCAGCTGCTTCTCCTATTTATTGAGTGCATGGTCCATGAACTTTCAGCAAATAGTTGAACTAATAGAGGTGACAGCTCTCTATAGATTACCAACTTTGAAAGAAGTAACATTTTTTAAATAAAATCCATTTTACACCAGAATGGCATGGAACAGGGGTTTTCAGGGGTGGTGATTTTCAGAAGGCATTTGACAGTCTGATGGTATTTGTATAAATCCCAGTTACTATCACTATATTGGCAAATGGGAGCAATACAAGTTACCACTTGGCCAGCAAAGTTAGTGGAGAGAACTAACTGAGTAGATATCAGCTATAAAATACCTATCACAGACCTGGCCTGCATGGAGGCCTTAAAACTAGTCATATTGTTGCTATTATATTTCCAGAGATTGCCTCTGAGGCCTGAGATGTTGTCATTTACCCCCTGAAGGACCTAGAGAAAGTTTTGGGGAAGTACAACCATCATTCTTTAAGTTCCAACTTAGAACCAGGGGCAGTACTCAAAACCACCATATCTCATTTATTCCTTAAACCCAGTAAGGCAGGCCCTGTCATTCAGGTGGACTTCATTATGTTGCTAGTCCCTTGGAGCCTCATTTTCAGTTACATACTGCTCTGGAAAAATTGTAGGATATTTGTGTTAGTCAGCTCTAACAGATACCTGAGATAATTAACTTATAAAAACAGTTTAGGCCAGGCACAGTGGAGCCTGTAATCCCAGCAGCTGGGGTTGGGGGAAACTGAGGCAGGAGGATCACAAGTGCAAAGCCAGTCTCAACAAAAGCGAGGCACTAAGCAACTCAGTGAGACCCTGTCTCTAAATAAAATACAAAATATGGCTGGGAATGTGGCTCAGTGGTCCAGTGCCCCTGAGCTCAATCCCCGGTACTGCTCTCCTACCACCCCACCCCCGCCAAAACAAGTTTAGTTTGGGTCACAGTCTTGGAGGCTTCAGTATGTAACCATTTGGCCCCATTGTTTCTGGCCTTCTGTGAGGCAGCAAAGTATGTGGCAGAGCAAAATGCTCACATCATGGTGAAAGAGAAAAAAGCAAAGAGAAAGAGAAGTTCTGAATCTCATATTTCCCCTTGGGGGTGTGCCCTCTATGATCTAAGCACCTCCTGAAGATTCCACCACCTCCCAATAGTGGAGGACCAATTTTTTAACACAGAGACCTTTGGGGGGGCATCCAACATTCACACTATAGCAATATTGTATTTTGTGTTCATTTATTTATCTTTGCATCATGTGCCCTGTTTAAGAACATAAATCACTTGCATTAATAATGACTTCCCTTTCTGTTAAAAGGGTTAATAACAGTTCCTATTTAATACTGTAATCATAATGATTATAAGAGCTAATGCATGTAAAATACTTAGAACAATACCTGTAGCATAGCACCCGGTCTAGTTTTCTTTTAAATTGCAATTACTATGATGATGATGATGATTGATATTGTTTTTGCTTTTCCTTTCCTTCCTATCAGCATACTCTTTAGCCTGGAGACTCCTAGGAGTTATATGTTTTGCTTCCTTTTCAAAATGAAGCAATTTTTTTCTAATATTAAAAGCAATGTATGAAACACATAAAGACTAGCAATAAATAATGTTAAACCCCTTTAATACCTTGGATCGATTTATTTTCTTTTACTTAATTTAATAAAATAATAGACTTCATTTTGTAGAGCAGTTTTACATTCACAGCAAAATTGCACAGAAGGTACAGAGATTTCCCATGCACCCCCTGTCTCCCCACATGCACAGCCTCTCCCATTATCAACATCCCCACCAGAGTGGTACATATGTCACAATCAATGAATCTACACTGAGATGTCATTATCACCCAAAGTCCATAATTTATATTATAGTTCACTTATGATGGAGTAGGGTCTATGGATAGATTATTTTAGAGCTTTTTGTGTGCATATGTGCACACACACACACTCACACACACACACAATATGTTCGCAAAACACATTTTTAGCTATGAAGCATAGCTTAAATCTAACCCAAGAAGCATGCATATGACCACTTGTTCACTTATCCAACTAAAAATTTGGAGATGCCAGGACTGAGCAAGGTGGTGAGCAAGACCATGTTGACTTCTCAGGAATTATTTCAGGGGCTCTTCAGAGCTTGCAATGAGTGACTTTGAAAGCATGGGAGATTTCTGTGAATTACCAGGCTTGGCTGGCTGATGGCAGGGCAGACCTGTGGCTCCTTCATTTGACACTCTTCCTTAAGAGCTGTGAGGACACTCTGACCCCACTCCTGTCCCTTTGCACACATTCCCATCTCAGCCCTTGCCTCCACACCACATGCACAGTGGCCAAGGTGGGGGGAACATCCATTATTCCAACTGACTTCACAAGAAGCCTTTTAGATTGCATGGAAACAAAGATCTTAATTTTTGTAGGGAAACAATGTGTGAGCAAAAACTCATTCACCAACTGAGTAGGAGAAAAAGCAATAGGAGTATTATTTACTGTTGGCAGTTAATCAGACTTAATCCATCTGGTGGCCAAGATCAGCCTTCAGACCCAGCCGTGTGCAGGGAACAATTGGGGCACTCGGAACCCCCACGAGGACTGCCAGTAAGTTCTGCCCAGATTGCTGGAGAAGGAGTAGTGGGTGTGTATTATTTATGTTCCCCTTTCAAAACAAACCCATCAAAAGAACAAAGCCTCCCTTCTGCTGGCAACGTGACGCCTCCAACATATGGCGCTCCCCAGCTCTTTCTGCTGAGGAGTGGGCATCCAGGGTGTGTGAAGGGACTGCCTACAGCCATCTGCTGAGTGCCAGTTTTTTCACTCCAAGCTGAATTCTAATTGTAGAACAGGCTGTGGAAGAAGGGAAGGGAGAGTTTCTAGGACACAAAATGTGATTTTTTGACAGAGGAAATGTGCCCATGCAGACTGTCATTTATTACACACGTGGTCCAAGTCCACTCTCCTGGGGAAAGGCATGAGACTGTATGTGTGACAAAAGAGAAGGGAAAGGTGACAGGTATAAACAGAAAGGAGAGGAACAAGGGACAGGGAAGCTGAGATGCAAAAGTGAAGCTATTTGTAGGTTCCTGACCACAATTTATCTCTAATGGATATTTTGATATTTCTAGTCTCTCTCACAGAAGCTTATGAGGTCACCTAGAAGAAACCTATGGTTGGTGCAAAGTGTTCTCAGGAGTGATTTGGCTTACAAAATGAATGTTTATCACATAAATCCTTATGTGTTCAAGAGTCCTGAAATGAAAGACATGGAGAATCCACATACAACTCAAGGCATTAATTTGGCCCTTTTTGTATGCTAAACTTTGCTCTGTGACCCATAACTCATGAAAGATACTTACAATATGTGATATTTAATATCATATGCTGTATTCTATTGTCCCTAGGCATACTGGTGCCAGGAAATATACAAACATACATAGATGTATATTTTTAAAACCAGTTGGAAACACATGTTTGTCCTTGGAGATCCTCAAGTCCTCTGAAGGCTGTTACTCTCTTGACTTATGCTCTAAGCAGTAGAATTTATTACCTGGGCTGTGTCAGGGGTTTCCCTCTGCTTTGTTTCTCTTTTCTCAGAGACTCAAAGATCACACCAATCTCACTGAAACTGCCACCTCATATCTGGATAGTCACAAAACCGGTTGTTGCCTTCTTGCCCCCAGCATGCCCAGAGACCAAAGCCTTTGAAGTGTTTCTAATGCCTCAGCAAAGGCCGAGCAGGCAGAGAGGGACTTTCTTTAAGATAAGATTGCCTTTTCCCCCAGAATTAGAGGAAAAAAAAGATTAAAGAAATTTGAACACTTTTGTTTTCCTGCAGGCATTTATTTCTCTTTTAGGATAAAAATTCTATGATGGTCCCTGGCCTTTTCATCCAACATCAAGAGAAGGTAGCCCTTGCCTCTGGGACCTCTAAGGATGGTCCAGAGCTTGTTGGGCATTGCTTGTGGGAAGCCCTGGGAAAAGTCCCAATGGCTGTGAGGGGGGATCTGGGTAAATTTGAAATATGCCCTGTTCCTATCTTTTGCCTAGTAAAGTTCATTAAGTTGTCCTTGTCCCAGCCAATGAAATGAAATCTGGAAATATAAAATTCAATGTGTGTAGAGGGAGGAGAAGGATGAAATCTAATGTTTGCTTATATCCATAAGTACCACCTAAAGCTAAATCAAGGTTTGTTCCAAAGGCTGCCAGTGCCTCTCCAGGAACAATCTACTCTGGCCACTATGAAGCAATTTCCATATGGGCTTATTCTAAAGAAGGTCTCGTGGGGAATGAAGTGTTCTTCAGACCACAGAACCGCAGAGCTGGGAAACAACTCCTTAGCACAGGGGTTGGCAAAACTCTGCAAAGGACCAGGTGAGTGAGTTTAGGTTTGGGGGATCGAGGTAAAATTGAGCAACTGTTTTAATTGAAAGGCTTTTTGGTTTCATCTTGCAATTTGTCTCTAAAATGTAAAAATAACTTCTAGCTTTGGGGCTATTCAATACACAAGGCTGGATTTGACCCACAGGCAAACATTTGAAGTCCCTCTGTAGCATCCACACAGGTGTCTGTCCATACTTCACCTAATGCTTCTAGGCTATTGGAAACTCACCACCTTTCAAAGATACCAAATCCGTTTAAGGGCAACATAAATCACCAGAAAGTACTTCTCTATATTGACCTGGAATTTGCCTACTTCGTGTTACTACCAAAGAATTACTTTAAGAGCTGATTTAATTTCTAGAAATATTTTTGATGGGAATCATTCTCTATTATGTATTCCCCTGCCTGGTAGCCATGTTGTAAACTTTTCGTAGTGCAAGAGAGTCATTATGAAAATAAATTATTTTATTGTGCTGGAATACAGAGAAACCCTCAGGAGCTACTGCAGTTTACAGAGCAATCTGCCTTCCTCCTAAACGTCCCCACACTGCAACACTCCATGAACTCTTGTTTCCTTTTTCATTTTTTCTGCCTGATCCCTTATTATAGGATTGTTATCCATGTCCCTTCTCACTGCTGTATCAGAGCTTACTGAAACAGTTCACCTCCCTCTTCTAATTAAATGCTTCTAATCCTTCCTGGACTTAAAACTAGGTCACCAAGAGTACAGACCCCAGGGGTCTGGGGCCTTTGGTATTTGACTTAAGTATTTCATCAGTGAAGTATTTAAACCACTTGGTCTTCCTCTCTTCTCTCTCTCTCTCTCTCCCCCTCCTGCTTCTACTC
This sequence comes from Xerus rutilus, assembly GCA_028644305.1. NCBI lineage: Eukaryota > Metazoa > Chordata > Mammalia > Rodentia > Sciuridae > Xerus > Xerus rutilus. The sequence goes on along the minus strand of CM053400.1, from coordinate 64,574,001 downwards.
CCATTTCTCTCTCTCCCTTTCTCAATACTAAGTAGGTTTTAAGGAAACGTGAAAGTTTGCCAAAAGTCTTTATTACCCATTTGTGTATTTACTATCTTAAACTCCTTGGTGGCAGAGACTTTCTTTCCCAACATTGAGTAGCCTTAGATCCTAGTCCAGAGCCTCATGTACAGTAGAAATTCAATAGATATTTCTAGAAGACAAAAAGAATGAGATGTTTGAGGGTGTGGTAGGTTGATTTGGTTCAACATATTTCAGTATTTTTCTTTTTGTTTTTGGTACCAGGGATTGAACTTGGGAGCACTTGACCACTGAGCCACATCCCCAGCCCTATTTTGTTTTTATTAGAGACAGAGTCTCACTGAGTTGCTTACTGCCTCACTTGTCCTGAGACTGGCTATGAACTCACAATCCTCCTGCCTCGGCCTTCCCAGCCACTGAGATTACAGGCGTGCACCATGGCACCCAGCCATATTTCAGTTTTGGGTGGAAGTTTTTTGTATTTCTTTTATTAATACTCAGTTTAATATTGTTCAATAATTTGGCTTAGAATCCAAAACAAATTGACCTTTAAGAATATACTTTGAGGGCTGGGATTGTAGCTCAGTGGTAGAGGGCTTGCCTTGCATGCGTGAGGCACTGGGTTCGATCCTCAGCACCACATAAAAATAAATAAATAAAATAAAGATATTGTGTCCATCTACAACTAAAAAAAATTTTTTAAAATATACATATATACTTTGAGCTGGGCACAACGGTGCACGCCTGTAATTCCAGCACTTAGGGAGGCTGAGACAGGAGAATCATGGGTTTAAAGCCATTCTCAGCAATGGCAGGGCACTAAGCAACTCAGTGAGACCCTGTCTCTACATAAAACACAAAATAGGGCTAGGGATGTGGCTCAGTGGTCGAGTGCCCCTGAGTTCAATCTCTGGTACCAAAAAAAAAAAAAAAGTATATACTTTCATATAAATAAAGGCAGGCGATTTCTACTATTTCCATGCTAATGTCTATTTCCATATATTCCACCCAACCTGAACTCTCATCAAACAAGGATCTGTGGAATTCATATCAATACGATCAGGCTGTACTGGGCTGGCTGCTGGACTTAGTTTGGAGCTCTAGGACTGCTGTGTGGAGGTGGTCTCTGTTTGTAGTTCCGGATGCTGGGAGGTAATAGTGAGCTTTAACTAATTACACCTCGTTATCACCCCCAGGAGGTAGGTAATGATTATAGACGCACTTGGCTGAAGTAACTCAGAATGTCTTAATAATCACTTAATAGAATCTTATCATGAGAAGCAAATTGCATTAAATGGGCAAATGAAGTTGACTGTGAGAAGCAGAGAGCTAGGAAATAAAATGCTACGGGGTTTTTATATGGGAAAAAATCTAATTAACACCTTTTTTAAAGAGTTGGCCTCATGGCTTTTCCATATCCCTCTCAGTGCCTATCACAGGGTTCTGCCCTGAATAAATACTTTCCCCATGGATGTGAAAGAAAACAGGTAAAAATGAAGGAAGGATGCAAAAAGATGCCAGAGTGGGCAGGTCTAGAAGCCCCTGGTTATATTTCTAGAGGCAAATAACACGATTTCTTCATGAAGGATCTATCTGACTAGTACCTTGAGGAACTTTTACAATGACACATTTGTTTCTTATTTTATCCTTAAGTGAAATGGTTGTTGATAAATAATAAATCCAGAATACTAATCAGATAAATTGTGTGTACATGACTGATGTGCCCTTTACACACCCAAATCTAGGAAACCCTAGTGTTGAAAGAACCAAGCCCCTGGGTGTCCAGGTGGCAAGACAATAACAATCTTGGGTAGGTGCAGGGTCTAAGGAGACAAACTAGAAAAAGACAGTGGAAATTATGAGTTTCATCTAAAGATAAAGAGACATCATGAAAGCTGCTAGGGACTTGTGGCACTGGCCATGGGTGGGTAGGTGGGGTAAAGGAAAGGGTTGACGTTTCTTGGGTGAAGTGATTCCAGGGAAGTGTTTTTTTGTGGTCAGTGTTAAAGCTGTGCTCTTAAGAAAACTGGAGGCCAGCAGAATGGTGTGAACAAAATCCAGGCTACTCATCTGTGAGACACAGATCCAATATGCAAGGAGCAGGGCATAGTGGTAGATAGGCCAGCATCCAGTGGGGGTGGGGGGAGTGAGATTCCAGGACAGGCCAAAGCAGCAGAGAGTAAGGAGCTGTGTGCCTGGGCCTCAACCTGGACTAGAATCAAAGTAAAAATAAAAACTGCATGCTAGAAATAGCACAAAGAGATAATTATATCATAAAGTGAAATTGTACACTGAACCACTCCAATAGGACCCTATGCAAAAGTGAGTGCAAGGTGAGAGAACTTTTGTTATTTTATAAATTCTGTTATATGACTTTTTTATTTTCTAAGGGACATGCATTCATATACAAACTATCACATATTTATTATTTTAAAAAGTAAATGGGTGGGGGACAGTGGAGTAAAAAGCATGTATCACAAAAGAGTTGCCAGGGCTTTGGTCTTTGTGGGAGAAATTGCCTCCCTTTTATTTGAAGGATACGGTGGTCCCTTACGACTTTTAATAATGTTTAAGAGGACGCTGGGATCTATTTTCCTCACAATGTAAAGAAATTTTCCTCCTAGATTGTCACTCATAGGCCTATAACCATCAGAATCCTTTCTGTAACCACTGTTTGCCTGCACTTCCTTTACTTAACACTTCCATTTGCTTCCATTTGCTTGCCCCGGCGAGGCGATGCTGTCGTGCGTTGCTCAGCATCACTAAATCACCCTCATTTCCCCCAGTTTTGAGGCCCAGGAGGGGCCCTGGCCATTACCGCCTAATGGTGTGTTCTGCTGCGGTGTGCCTCTCATATCCGTGATGGACGGACCTCAGGGATGCATCTTAGCGTCATTCTAATAGAGCGCAGAATGCTGTTTTCCTTTAGCCTCTTTTCCTGTCTTGCAGGGATTACTAATGAGAGAAAACAAGCAGGTGCGATGGGCAGTCAGGGTCACGTTTCTTGCACCAAGGACGGCCATCAGCAGAGACCGCGCGCTGATGGATGTCAAGAATGAAAATACAGGACAGGCTTTTCCAGCGTTACCTAGAGACTTGAGCTGCCTGGTTCCACTTCCAGGCCAGCGCTGATTCTGTTCACAGTGGCTCAGCAGTGAAAACCTAATAGGTTCCCCAAACCTTGTCAGGGGTGCCTGGAAGCAAATCACTGACAGAATGTGATCTGACTCCCAGTGGCAAAAATTCCTGCCGGCTACCTGGGGAATTTTAATAACATGTCATTGAACAAATTAGAAGGTGAAGCAAATTAAGTTCAGTAAATCAAAAAAAAGCTTGAAAAAAACAAAACAGAAGTAATAAGGCCTTTTCAAAGCATGCAGATTTGAAAACGTAAGTTTTCCATTTGGTTAGCAACAAAGGGAAATGTTACCATGACAACTCCAAAATCTAAGGAGCAACCAAATGCTTCCAAATGTCTTGCTCTGTGGAGCGAAGTTGGAGGGCATGTTTTTGTTGTTTGTTTGTATGTTTGTTTGTTAATGTTTTAAATTAAGGAAAATATTAAAGTAACAAGTTAGTGGATAGGATCCACCTTAGAATGCCAGGAAGAGGCCTGACGCCTGAGATTCCTGTGAGCACGTGCTTTGGGTGATTACTGACCACTGGGTGTCGCTGTTGCTCCGCCGCTGGTTCTGCTGCGGCCTTCCTCGCTGGTGAAAGATGGCTTCCCTTTCCCTTTCTTTCTGTGAGCCGAGCTGACATTTATTTATTCAAAAAAGCATTTGTAGCGTTTATCACGTACCGAGCCATGTGAGTCCTTGGGGATAGGAGAGTGAACAGTGTGTGGAGCTCATAATCTAGTTAAAGAGAAAAGTAAACAAATAAAATAATCACATGTTGTGATTAGCTCTATGAAGGAAAAGATCAGGCTCCGTGATAGAGACTAATGGTGGGTGACTGCCTTTATTCAAGGTGGGCAAGAAGGCCTTTCCGATTAATAATTAGGCTGAAGATCGAAAGGATAAGGAGTGAGCCCCCCTGGAGGGATGGAGAAATTCTGTACCAAGTGGAGAGACAGAAAGGGGCCACTGGGCTGGGCAGGGTGAAGAGAAGAAGGGCGTGGCCAAGGGTAAGCTGGTAGGGACCAGTTGATGCAGAAAATCTCAAGCCCCTCAGACCTCAATGCAGATTTTATTCTTAGGACAAAGGTAAGAGGTTAAGCAGTAGGGTGAGGTTATTCAATTTATATAATTTGCTCTTCACACTGTCTTGTAATTTCCACTTTGCTGTGGAAATTGTTTTACCATTTGCATTTTTTCCATGGCTATTGTTAAAATAATACAAATATAGTATATAACATATAATACAATCTTTGCTAGTAAGGCAGAATTTTAAAAGTTTGAGAGAAACAGAAACAGTCTGGTGAGAGCATTGGATTATGAGGTGACTGGGGAGCTGGCCCTCTTCACAGCACTTCTCATACCCTAACTTACTCTAATCCTAACTCTTAACTCTTAACTCTCACTTCTCACTCTAACTTAACTTCTGCCCAAGAGTCTCTGGAACTCAGAGGTAGGGACAGATTTACCCATCTTGGTGAACACACGTTAGCATAGGAACACCAGTACACTCTGGATAAATGCTAGGTGGAAGGAAGGATGAAGAAAGGGAGAGATGGAGAGATGGGCAGGCAGAAGGTAAGAGATGTGGAAATACCAGTGCTGGATAACTGAGTCTTGGACAGAATTTTAGCAACACTTTCTCAAAGATAAATCAATCGTTTCAGCCTCCAGGGATAAAAGAAAGCATTTCTGTTATCTCCTTGTGTATGTATCAAATGTTGATGAAGCACCTACTCTGTGCAAGGTTCTGTCACAGATATGAGGATACAAAATGAGTGAGACATCACCACAATCCTCGTACTTCCTACAGTCTAGGAAGGAAATAAGACCAAATTGTAATTAACCCATACTCTAGAAAGTGTTATGTATGCAAAGCGAGGTGTGGTTTAAGTACTATAGGGGTTGAATGAAAGAGGACTTCAACTGTAAGGGTCAAGCAGAGTTTCATGAAGGTGACACTTGAGCTGCATTTCAAGCGTGAGAGGTTTCTTCCTGGGAGTGACAGAACTCTTTGAGCCTCCATCCAAGCAAAGAGTAGTAGCTTGTTCCTGAACACACTGTGCTTCTAAGGAGAAAGACTTCTCCATTCCTCTTTCCTGTTTGTTAAGCCCAAGGAGTTGTCAACACATGCATCCAGACAGCCTGGCTTCCCAGCCCCAAAGCCATAGGCTTCCACTGATGAGTATGTTCTGGGTGTAGATCTCACCACATTCCCAAATCTTCTCAGTAGTCCTTGTGGCTTCCTGTTATAGTCTTTAGTTTGGGGTCACACTTCATTTTTCTACTGCAGAATTTTTCCAACTATGTATTACAGTCCATTAGTGGGCCAAGTAATCAATACAATGAAATGTGACCAGAATTTTAAACAACAAAGTGGAATAGAATAGAAATTATTCAGGAGTGTTTCATAGTAAAGGAAAGCTTTTTAAAAGTTAAGTGTGATGCAAGAATAGTGGCAGCCCTGCTAGGTGATCCTTTCCTGACAAGCTTCCAGGGACAAACTTTCCTGCCACAGCATTAGTGCTCTGCTCCCATGGCAGTTCCAAACTTTCACACAGAATCAAAGAGGAAAGCTCCCAGTTTAAACTTAGATCTCCTCTAAAGCCTGAGAATATGTAAATTTATGCCAGAATTTGGTGGAATGCATTTTTGTTCTAAGCATAAATACTTTTTTGCCAACAGATGTCTTTTTTGGAGTGGCACTAAAATCTTCTGAATTCTCCATCTTAATCATGTGCGCACATGTACGTCCTTCCCCAGCTGGCCAAAAGAGCCTTATGACAACACTCTGAGTAATGTGCCTCATCAGGCAAGAAAATACAAGTCAGAGTACCACAAAATGTTTGTGCCAGGGAGTCACCCAGAGCCTCACAAAGCTGTGGAGTCTTTTATAGTACCTCCAGGTCATTTTGTTAGAATTGTTTATAAACAAACGACTTCTGCCACTAACAGATTTTAGGCAGATTCAATAAACCACTGTTCTTCACTTCACTGATATCTCCCAGAGAGTCTTTGCATTATTGGTGGAATTTAGGGCAGGCCTCAAATTCTCACCTCCAAATGCAGGCTGTGGAACCATGGAGGCACAATTACAATTGACTGAACCAAGAAATGTATAGCTTGTCATTCACTGATTAATCATTTTATTCAATTAACGTTTATAAGGTCCCAATAAGTGCAAATGTGGTAGGTGGTGGGAATGGTAGACTGGCCTGGTCTGTGTCCCAGGAAGCTCAAGCCACCCCTGAGCATTCAGCAAGTCACTGACTCTTCTCCTTTCTGGGATGGAATTATGGAGAATAACACATTGGGAGGAAAAGAATGAAGCTCTGCCCCTCCTAAACAGGAGAGATCTTTTAGTGATCATATCACTGTATCAGCAGTGCAGGTGACATGTGACTATTGAAAGTGATTGCCCCTCCTCTACTTAAGATCCAAATCAATCTCAAGAATGCAAGATTCTCAAGAATCTCTTAGTATGCAAGAGCACATCACATGCTGTCTGAAACACACAAGAGAGACTCAGAACGCAGGTGAGGCTCGGGAAGGGTGTACAGAAATGGCTTCACATATTCCCTCTTCCTGGGGCTTTTACATTGTTCTCACATATTGCAGGCAACTTATAACTGGTAAAATTCGAATGGGAAAGAGTCATCTTTATGCTGTCAGCGTTGGCTGTTAGCAGAGGCAACCAACAAGCTGGTAAAGTGGATTCAGATGAGCAATTAATCATGTCTCTCTCTTAGATTTCCTGGAAATTGATTCCAGATATAGCAGCAATAATTTTCCAGTGCTGTGGCTCCTGCTTACCAGCCATTCCTGAAGAAGAGATGGGCATGTCTCCATGGAGCCGCAATGATTGGCTTGTAAGCATGTACTGTGGGTCATGGCCAGGTTGGAAGGCTGGGAAAATCCATAGATGCCAGGAAATGTCAACACATCTTGAAGACTATAACCCACCACCAGTTCCAAGATGCCTGAGTCTTTCTGTAAGAGATTCAAAGAACAATTTATTTCAAATCATTAGATTTAAGCAAATTCTAGATCACTGAGCTTGGTCCTAGAAAACCCTGGCCCTACTGCCATCTGTTAACCATCACTAGAGCACTCAGGAATAGAGTTCACCACAAAATAACCCACTTTTATGCCATTGCCTCAAGTCTCTATCTGGATCAGGCCAGATGCATATTGGTGGGTGCATTAGAAGCTAGCTGGTCTCAGCCCTGACTCACTCATTACATCCAACCAGAAGGCCGGAGAAGGTGAGGGTGAGAGGTGAGCAAGTCTGTGTTCTTATGCTTCTCCTAAGGAGTCGTTTGCTTCTCCTTTAAGGAGTAGGATGGACTCTCTAAATTCTGAAACTAAAACCAAGATGGCTAACAGAGCTGACCTGCCTGATAGCAGCCTTGTGCATGAACATGACCAACTCACAAATTCCCATTATTCTTATGTCAATAAAGTCAACATATTTTTGTTAGGAAACTTAAGATGGATGAACAAAAACTGGATGAACAAAATCTGAGTGAATCCAAAGCAACGGGTGGTGGGGAGTCCACGTGGGGATTTTCATTCTAACTCTTTGAAATTCAGCCTTTAAAATCTACTGTTGAAATTCAGGATGTTAGTTGGTCATCTCAGGATACAGGCACTGTGGGAAAGGTGGGGCCAAGGTGACACTGAGAGCTCAAGCACTGATGACCAGGGGAATTGGTGAAGATCTCCTTCACCTTACCATTTGGAGGAATGTTTCTGTGCATGCTCCATGGACGTACACTCGTCCCTTTTCTTTACCCTTTACATCGTCAGCATCATACAGAAAAAGAGATGTTTGTGTAGAACTGGGGTCTTGGTTTGGGGGACACTAACTAAATGTCCTTTCCCAGCATTTCTGCTTTTCAGGCCAGTGTTGTGGACATTCAGCACTGGGTTGAGTGAGGCACTTAGAGATGGCAGCTGCTGACCAGATCCAGTGCTCTCCACTGTGGGCAGCAGGGGTTCTGGTGCAGAGAGTTGGGGTGGGGGCTGGGAGGCACCAGACCATTATTGCTGTGTGTTAAGCTAGCAGACTTCCAGGTTTTACCCTAGAACTTCCCATGGAGAATCTGTGATGAGGGAGCTAGCTGCCCAAGGACAGGGTGGGCAAGCTTCTGCAGGCTGCATGCCTAGCACCCACCCAGGTGATTCTCATTCCAACAGAAATTTGAAAACCATTGCCTGGTGCAAACCACAGCCCTGGCTACACATCAGAATCATTTGAGGAGTTTTGAAAAATACCTACTATAGACCATTCATAGGAATTCGTGTGGTGATGGCAGAATTTAATAGCTCTCCTGGTGATTCTAATTTGTAGCCAGAGCTGAGAACCAAAGCAAGTTCTTAAAGCAAACAGTAACAGTTCACCAGGTACATTAGGGAATAAGACTGTGTGACACCTAACAGTCCCTGTCTTAGTTCCTCTCTGTGCCCTAAGGTTAGGGGGGATAGGGTGTGGGCTATAACATGGACCACACTAGAAGTACAGGACACAACTATAGGAGTCCTCCTGCGGTCATCTTACTTCTTGCCTTCGGTCTGGGGAGGGCTTTCCCTATTACAAAGAGCTTTCTCACATGTTCTAGAGGAAACTTGCAAGATTCCTCACTTCTCTGCTGGCCAGGGGACCAGTGAAAATCCAGTTCCTTGAAAGATGTATAAACTCCACTTTACTAATGACATTGGCATAGAGAATTTTAATTGAGATAATTTCCTTCTTCTGTCTTTCTTGCATGGAATAAAATATAGAATAAAGTGATTTTCATATAAAGAACATAAAAATAAGCTTACTTCAAAAAAAGGTGATTAAGTGTAAGTGATAAACATCAACTTTGATCTCAAAGAGATTCATCTTTAGAAGCATTTCCTTTGATATTTAAAACACTAACATTCTAATAACAAGAATTCATAGAAGCCAATGTTGATAGACTTACATAAAGTACTTCTATAATATACTCATTTCAGTATCTTCATAGTTATTACCCAGCAAATATTTTTGGACTGATTATTTGCCAGGAATTATCCTGATGGGAGTATAAAAGGAACAAGAAAAGATCTTAGCCCTAAAGAAAATGGGGAATATACAAAAATACGCAAATGCATACAAAGCAAGGTGATGTTGGCACTCACCATGAATAAATATTAGTTGAAGGGACACACATAAATGCCTCTCTAAATCAACCATTTTGATCTAGATCTTTGAAGGGGTAGGAATTTTCCAACTGGACCTGATGGGCATTCCAGGAAGAGAAAGTGGTATATGCAGGAAGTGTGGATGAATGGGTTGGAAAACCAATAGATTCTTTTTCTGCTGCTACTGTGGAAAATCACCATATACTTAGCACCATAAAACAACACAAATTAGCCGGGTGCACTGGCATACGCCTATAATACCAGCTCTTTGGGAGGCTGAGACGGGAGAATTGCGAGTTCAAAGCCAGCCTCAGCAACGGCGAGAATAGGACTGGTATGTGGCTCAGTGGTTGAATGCCCCTGAGTTCAATCCCTGGTACCAAAAAAAAAAAAAACCCACAAATTTATCTAATAGTTCTGGAAGCCAGAAATCTAATGGAGCTAAAATCAAGGTACAGGCAGGGCTGTGTTTCTCCTGGAAACTCTCGGGGACAATGTGATTCTTTGCCTTTTTGTAGCTTTTAGAGCCTACACATTCTTCACTCATGGCCTCCTTCCTTCATCTTCAAAACCAGTCATGACAGGTCAGGCCCTTCTTATGTTACAGCTCTCCACTGTTCATCATCTCTCTGACCATGACTGGAAAATCTCTCTGTTTTTAATGACTCGTGTGATTAGATTGACCCCATCTCATCTTTTCTAGAATAATCTCCCCTTCTTGAATTTCATAACCTCCGCCATATATGCAAAGTCTCTTCTGAGGTGACATATTCACAGGATTGGAGCACAAACATCTTGGAGATCCATTATTCTGCCTACCACATTGCATCCGTTTGCTGAGTGACTTAGTTCTAGTTTGGATCTGGAATGTCCCTCTAAAGCTCATGTGTTGAAGACTTGGTCCCCGGTACAGGTACAGCAAGGTTCAGAGGTAGAGCTTTTTGGAAGTGATCTCATCAATGGATTAATCTATTAATAGCTGAATGGATTACTGGGAGGTGGTTGAAACTATAGGCACAGAGCACAGGCACAGGTAGAGGAAGCAGATCACTGCGGGCATGCTCCGAAAGGGTATTTCTTGTCTGGGCCCCTTTCCTCTCTGTTTCCCAGCTGTTATAAGGTGATCGGCTTTCCTCTGCCATGATGTTCTGCCTCAACTCAGGCCCAGAGTAATGGAGAAGGCTGATAATGGACAGAAATTTCAGACTATATGCCAAAACAAATCCTTTATGTTGTTTCTGTCAGGTATTTCGGTCATGGTGACAAAATGCTTACTAACAAAGACAGGATGAGTTATAGCCAAATCGCAAAAGGTCCTATGTATCAAGTTAAGACATACTTTTTTTTATTCTGTGAGTGGCCAGCAGTCAGATGATTTTGAGTTGAGAGATTCCTTCTTAGAAATGTCTTTGGCTACACTGGCTCATTGTAAGGATCAGTGGGATTCTGATTTAGCAGGTCTAGTGGATGTGCACAAGAACTTGATGATGATCAGTCAGGCTGCCAATACACTACTGGAGAAGTTTGTTAACAGTACAGCAGAACTGGAGGCAGGGAGAGTGGTGGGGGAGGGCTGTGCCATCTGTCCAGTGAGAATTAATGAAAGCATAAACTACGGAACTGAACAACCCTATGGATGCAGAGAAGAAGGAAGATTTCAGTGACACATAACAGAAAAACTTGGCAGAACTATTGGTGATCTATTAGATACAGCCCTGTGTAGTAGAAAATGCATATTTTCAAACTAGACAGATGTGGGTTCAAATCTTAGAGATACGAGTTCAAATTCTGACCCTGACTACCACCTACTGGCCAGTGAACCTTGAGCAAATAATGTCTTTAAACCTCAGGCTCTTTGACTAAAAATGAGGATAATAATACAAATTTTGCAGGATTTGTCATAATATATATCATTATACAGTCTTAATAATAATACCCAGAATATAGTAGGCACTCAAACAATGGTTATCACTGTCACTTATTGTTATGGGTAGTTGATGGTGTATAAATATAAAGAGTGATGGCAGAAGGTGGGACAAGGAAGAAAAGAATGAGGATGACTTCCAAAATTTGGAGTTTGTAGAACCAAATGGATAGAAGGACCATTTATCCAGATACAAAATATAGGAGGAAGAAGTGCAAGCTGGGAATGGGAGGGGTTGCATTTCAATTCTGAACCAGTTGAGTCAGAGGTTAAGTGTGGGACTTGTGAGTGAAGTATCCAGAAAGCAGATCCAAATCTCCAAAGTCAGGAGAAAAAAAAAATATCTGTGTAAGAGCTACAGGCACTTTTCCACAAATCTGAAAACTTTCAAAAGATGTCTTTGAACATGAGCTGCAAAACTGTAGGAATCAAAAGAACTACTAATTCATCAAAGCATTTTTACTGCTTAAATCACTTTGCATATTATAATAATGCACAAGTAATTACAATGTTCCTGTTTCAGTAATAATACCCTGCCATTTGAAAGGCATGTTTAGAGAACTCTAAGGACCTAAACATTCATTTTGAGTCTTTACTAAGCTCGTTCATTTATGATTTTACCAGTCTCCTGGAAGTAGGGTCATGAGGAGGTTGGTCCTCTGAGATGGTTGTTGGCAGAAGCCGAATCCAAGTGTCTGCTTTCTGCTCATTCATTCATTTTCTGATCATTCTCTCTTCATTCATTTTCTGGCTTTTTTAACCCAAGACTGAACCCTCCCTGAGAAAGTATCCTTGGCTTTTTTTGTGTTCCCTCTTTGGGGTCTACTTATGCAAGCCTTAAAGTGTCCAATCCTCCTGTTTGAGGATTACTTGACAGGGGTCAGTTTCTCACTAATACTTGCTTCCCTTAAGATGAAACCCTGGTACCTTTGGGTACATTGAGTCTCCCAGATATGCTGATGTGTGGGACTTCATTTCCAAGCCCTTCCTTCTTTGCCCAAAGTTTCCAAAGTCCATAATACCTGGAGCACCTCACAGGTGGCCTTATTTACTCCCCTTCCCAACCCTTCTGGCCCTTCACCAGAAAAGTTCAAAACTGGGAATAAGGATTCCTTAGGGAATAAGTCTCTGTCCTCCTGCCTGATAGCTGGGTGACCTGGGAGGAGACCCTGAACTTCTCTGTACAGTGAGTTGTGTTCATCCAGTGTTGTCAGTTTACTATTTTAGAAGGAAAATTCCTCTGTTCAAATAAAATCTCAATAGAAACCCAGAATATGAAATAGGCAACAAAACAAGGGACTCTGAGAAGTCAAAACGGTCATCCCAGAGCATATTCCCTTGCCCTGACTCAGCTGAGCCCCTGGGCATTCTTACAGAGAGCACCGAGAGCTGCTCCTGAGAGCCTCATGATCTTTGCCTCTGAAACCCTGTTCATTATATCACTCCATACTTGAACCTTTGCCTTTCCATGGTCCAAAGATAGTGTCTAAATGCATTAATCTCTCAGTTAAGGCTCCCCATAGTCTGATACAAACTGGTCTTTCTGACTTGAAATTCTATTATGTGGCTACAGCAGCCCTCTGGTCTGATGACTGTCCCTAAATAACACTTAGATTTTCCTGTCTTTGTACTCAGAGCTCTTCCCTGATTTACACCCTGTATAAGCTTTGTACTGCTGCTGTAACAAATGACCATAAACTTAGAGGCTTAAAAACACAAACATGCTGTTTTATAGTTCTGGAGGTACTAAGTCCATCATGGGTCTCATGGGGCTAAACTTCAGATGTCGAGAGGCCTGGTTTTACCCTCTGGAGGCTTCATGGTTCAATCTGTTCCCTTGCCTTTTCCAGCTCAGTCAGCCCCCTTCCATCTTCAAAACCAGCATCAAAGAGACTTTCCTGGACTTTTTTTCCAGACTTTCTCCTGTGGACATCTCCTTGAGTCTCCTTTTGTCATCCTCTTTGACTACAAGGACCTTGTGATTACATGGATCCCACCCAGATAATCCAGGGTAATTTTCTCATATAAGACCCTTACTTGCCGGGCACGGTGGTGCATGTCTGTAATCCCTACACTTTGAGAGGCTGAGACAGGAGAATCCCGAGTTCAAAGCCAGCCTCAGCAAGGGCAAGGTGCTAAGCAACTCAGTGAGACCCTGTCTTTACATAAAACATAAAATAGGGCTGGGGATGTGGCTCAGTGGTTGAGTGCCCCTGAATTCAATCCTCAGTACTAAAAAAAAAAAAAAAAAGACCCTTACTCAATGATGTCTGCAAAGTCATCAAACATAGTCCTGGGTTCCAGGGTTTAGGATGACTTAGGGTCATTATTCTGTCAACCACACACTCTAAAATCCATTCCTATGAGTTATGTGCATGAGTCACAGACTTTACTGAAGGATGGAAAAGGAGGAGGTTTCATTGCAGCCACACAATCTATTTCAAATGGTTTCCCAGACCCCATCCTTTTGGCAATTCCACCACAGAGGTGGTTCCCTGGCCATTTCACCCTGCACAACACCCTGCCTTCTTCTGCCCGTCCTCACTCTCCTCCAACTCCGGCATCTTTGGCCTCTCCTCTTTGCTCTTTGCTTCCCCCATGGATTGGCACTGAGAATTCCCAATTCTCCTGACTCTGTTAGGCAAAACAGTTCCACTTTCTCCAGTCCAAACTCAGCTTCCCAGAAAGGGCTCGCCTGAAAAGATGGCCTCTCATTTAACGAGACCTCCTTTAACTTTTTTGAGAAAGTGATAATCATTATGAATCCCAATATTTTCTACCATTGTCATCAAATGATAACATATCAACTTGTTCATGGATATGAGGTTACTACTGTGTCAGTACCACATTTCACATTTTCTCTTCTTTAGACACATAGTGAGGAAAATGCCTCAGAAATACATCTAGCTGGGGCAAGAGAATGGAAATTTAAGTTCGTGCTTTGCAATCTCATCATCTAAGAGAAGAGACTGATGCTCTGTCATGAGTGGCACAGTTAATAATTACTCAGAGGCAGATTATCTTTAAATGCAAGCATATACTCAATCACACCAATCATCAAATATAAACAATTAATGCAAAAAGTGTTGGGTGTGCTGGAGCACCCCACCTAGCATTCAATGCGCACCAATTAAACATTATAGGTAAGTCACACTATCCTAGGGCAACTAAACACTACAAGCCATTCACACACTCCTAGGGCAACCATGGGCCCCAAAATACCTCCAGTACCACACGACTTCTCTTAGCCAAAGAGCAGAGGTTGTCTTTGTCTGGTGGTTCTCTTTAGCCCATGGCTGGACATCAGGAAATGGTGGAGTTGATCCAGGGATGGACAGCAAGGCAGCCAGTCTCACTGATGTCCTTGGAGCAAACCCCCAGTGTGGCAGGACAAGCAATTTAAATACAGTTCCAAGTTGGTGGTGTAAGCTGGTAATTGGTTACACCCAGTGAAAGTCAATGTCCATTGGTTATGTCCAGTGAGATAATGTAAATGCAACTGGGCATATTCTTTGCACAGGTCCATGGATCTGTGCTCACTTTCAATCGTAACCAGTCATTGCTAAGCATGCCTATGGCTAGTGCCCCTTACAGCCCCTTATTGATTGCAAGCGGGCATGACTAAGCATGTCAATGGCTGCTATTCCTTATGGCCCGCAACTTAGTGAGTCCCCAGCATGTCCAGGCATGTCTATGGCATATACTCCTTACAGTCTCCTATGACTGATAAATATAGCTTAAAATGTGGGTTTTTTTTTTAAAGATTGACAAAAGCTGTAAAATAAATGACTCTATGGTAGCCAAGTACTGACCCTCACTGGAAGGATTAGAACTTAGAGGTTGGAGACTGCATTTTATTCAATGTCATGTCCCCCCCAAATTAGAATAGAATCTGCACATAATAGATCCTTAGTATATTTTGATTCATATAATTAGTAGGAGGAATATAAAAATCTACCATTTTTAAAAACAGATGTACACATTTTCCCTTCATTGTGTGTCCTTTCTCTAACTTGGAAGGAAGTTTGTCCTCCCTTACCTTCCAGGATGTTCAAAGGTGGACTGTGTTTCTTGCTGTCAGGTGCGAATTGGTGTTAAGAGAGCTGAATACTAGAATAGAGAACCCTCCATAGGGGATATTGAATGGAACATTGGGAGAAGTGTTGTAAAGCCACAAATTAGTATTAACTTCTACACAAAATGAGCTTTCGAACTGTGAAGCAACAGGATTTATAGCAGACTGTTAATCTTCCCTCAGTTCTTGAGTTAGAGGTGCTTATTTTCAACAGTGAGTCACTCACAGACAAGAGCTACAGAAAGCAGCAAGTTGCAACTCTCAAAGAAACACAGAGGAGACAACAGAAAATTAATTCTCACCCTTGTAATTAAGTATAACGTTTCACATCTTGTTTCAGACGGTTGGCAATTAGAACACTTTTCCCACGTACAGTTTTTCAGCACAACTTGTAGCTTTTCTTTCAGAGTGGGGCCCACCAGGAGGGGCTTTCTGTGGGTACATGAGAGTGTTCTGTGCTTCTTACAGCAAGACGTTCAGTGACCTGGAGGGTCACTATGCTCCATGACGACAAAAGCTTCCTCTTCTATAAAAGTGCAATTAGCTGAATATTATTCATGCCAACAGAGGGGCAAAGCATGAGTAGATGTCCCAACTTCATATAATAAATTAGCTCCTGTTGCTGCAGACTGTATGTTTACACTGCCCCAGGGTCCTGCTTTGAAACCTAGTCCCCACATGATGGTTTTAGGCAGTGGGACCTGTGAGAGGTGACCTTGGGCACATTATCTGCTTCTGCCAATCCTAGCGTTCCAGGGTCTTTATGTTCCTGCAGCTCCCTCTGCCTCACCCCTTGGGAATTCCAGCATCAGGAGAACTTTCTGCATCTATCCACCTCCCCATCCTAAATGTGCCCAGTGAGAGGACTGCAGCAGCAGGGTCTGTCTGATGGCCTCAGTTCTGGTCTTAGACTCTGGCTCTCGGGCCATTAATCATTAAGTAGAATCATAAATTTTTCTTGACCCCAGACTCTATCAGTGACTTCAACATCTACCTCGTTTCCATGATGCTGCATTTCCATTCTCCAGAATATTCCAGCACTAAGACTATAACTGAATTTATAGGCCAATCTGTCCACTGAAACACCCTGTTGCTCCCTTGGAGAACAATGCTGAACCCTTATGACCATTTTCATGTCTGAAAGATTCATCTGTGTCCTACGAAGCTGTTTATTTTCATTCTTGCTTTGAGTTTCGCCATGTGACTAAACCACAATTCATTTGTTCTTCAGGTGACAGTACATTTGAATTGTTTAGATTACAAATAATGCTGCTCTGAGAATTTTCGTACCTGCCATTTGATTTCTTGGGTCAAATACTGTGGCAAGTCTGAGAGTGGGGCTGCTGGCTTGCAGAGCACACATATATGAAGCTTTGGTAATTACACACACTGCTAGTTTTCTAACGTGATTTCACTAATTTTATAATTCATGGGCAATATGTGAGCTTCTATACCCTCAGCCAACATTCAGAATTGGAGGCTTTGATGCCAATCTGGTGAACGTATGGTTAATGTTCACTTCCTTGATAAACTTTTTCATATGCTTACTGACTATTGGGATTTCCTCTTAGGTGAAGTAACCATTCATGGGGTTTTTTGGCCCATTTTTCTAATTAATTTGAATGCATTCTTTAGATCTAGTTCTTTGCCAGTTTTATGTGCTGTGAATATCACAGACTGATATTTGTGTGAACTACAATAAACATAAAAATTAAACAATAATGCCTTTGTTTCTATAATATGTGAATATTTTAATACAAACATAAAACATTATAATAATAGTAAAGACATTAAAATATTTATATATAAGAGGAATAAATATGCATTTAAAAGAAGAACAAAAAGAAATAAGGGATGCAAATGTTCCAAAATGAGGTGAGGGGTCTCAAACTCCCTTTATGCTACCCTTCCTCCACACTAACCCCAAGAGGTCCTGGCACATGCTCCCCTGGCCTGGCCATCACTGAGGCATGGTCAGAGTGCTACCAGCCAAGAGCAGAGCCAGTCCGCAGGGCTCTATAGCTCCCTGCTAGGGAGCCCTTCCATTGAGCATGCACGTCACAACAGCTCCATCACCAGTGGGACTGGACCTTGCTGCATAGCAACACTCAAGCCTCCTCACCATGGCTGTCCCTTATATGGGCTGAGAGAACCTTGCATCCATGACCATACTCAGCAGATTTTGGCTGTGTGCTGATTCCAGTCTTAAGTAAGATAGTGTGAGAGTGATTGTAAATGTATTTCCTCCTGGGAGGAAAAGATGGAGCAAGGAGATTTTACTGCCTCAGAAGATTTTGCCTTTATACCTTTCTTGATGGGCTCCTGGTGAGAGAGTTGTCTTTCCCCAGCAGCTGTAAATAGAGAATGGGAATGTAGAGGCTATTATCCTCAAAATCAAACCAGTCTTCTCTGCTCCCTCCACTCCCTAAACACCACCTAAGCACTGATCTGGAGAATTACAATGTATGCAGTCGTTTCCCATAATCATGACAAATTACTATAAGATCAACACTATCTGAATCATAATGTAAAATTTCAGAGTGTACAAGAGCAGTTATTTTTTCATGTCTCAGGCAAAGAAGCTAAGGCCCAAGAGATTTAAACAATGTCATTCAATCAACAGCAATTTTTAACAACTTTTATTGTAAAATAAAGCAAAAACACAGAAAACCATGCAAAACAAAGTGAAATATTATCAGCCAGAAAAACTTGTAATTACCATTCAAGTCAAAGAACTTTGCCGGCCTTCCAGAAATCCCTCCAAGTGCTTTGGTGTAACAATATGCATAGCTTCCTCCCTCTCCTGTTGTAGTTCTTATTGTTGAATAAACCTCACACTTTTCTTTTTTGACGAGTGGCAACCTCTTCAAGTTGATCCAAGTCTTTCTGACATGACCCTCTGGTCTTTGACAGCTTCCTTGCTATCTGGAATGATGACATGTTTTGAGGCTCATTTTGTATATTTCTTGCCCCAGACCTGAAATCAGCCAGGGCTTCAAGAACAGGAAGCCCTAGTTTATTTCAACAGTATGGCACTATGGGCACTAGAGGTATTTGTGGGGACCTGGCTGATCATTGTGTCTAGAACTTTCCAGTGGATACATGCACACACACACACACACACACACACACACATTTCTTAAAGATAAAATATTTCATATATTCATACTGACATTTTCCATTCAAATAACAGGACTACAAATTTCAGTTAACTTTGTTCCATAGTAAGAATTCTGATTCTCAAGGATGCAGAGGAGACATAATTAGAATATTCCATGATTACTTATTTGCTTTTTCCCACATTACATACACATTTTAAGAATAACAATACTAACATCAGTTATGATTATTGAAAACAGTGTAACTGTTTTTGTATATGTTACTCCATTTTTTTTTCTTTTTTTTGTATATGGTTGCTTTATGTCTACACCGTCAGGGCACACAGCCAGGACATCCAAAGCTCTCCCCCTCCTTGCCTTCCCTTAGTCTTCTTTCCGCATGGA
The DNA here is from genome assembly GCA_028644305.1 of Xerus rutilus. NCBI lineage: Eukaryota > Metazoa > Chordata > Mammalia > Rodentia > Sciuridae > Xerus > Xerus rutilus. The sequence continues at coordinate 64,555,191 of CM053400.1, read as the reverse complement.
GCTAACATTTTGGTGCCCATCACCAGTCCATATGGTGATGCCTCGAATCCTTCAGGATGTCTGACACACATTCTCCAGTTAATTCCTCAGAAATGGCTCAGGGGAACAATATTCTCTGGGTTCTTATATGCTGAAAACAGCTTGTGGCTTTTACACTTGAAAGTCATTTTGTTGGATGTGAAATTCTTGGCTTATGTTTTCTTTCTGTGAGTATCTTAAATATGTTACTCAGTTTTCTTGTGGAAAGAAGTATAACTATCGAAAGGTCTAAAGATAATCTAATGTTCATTACCTCACAAGGCACTTAACTTTTTTCACTTAGATGTCCAAAGGATTTTTTTTCTTTTCCTTAAAATCTGGTAATTTTACTAGAACCTGCCATGTCCATCATCTTAAGTTAATATTCTCAGATAAATGCTGGGATTTTTTTCTTCATTATGATACTTTCAATTCATTTTTTATTTCAGAAATTTTTTTTCTTAAATTGTAGATTTCAGTATTTGCTTATTTCTCTGCATTTGGGTTTCTTTTTCAGCAGCTCCTATTATCTATCTACCTATTTACCTACCTACTTATCTATACACTTACCTATTGCCTATTGTCAGTATTGTGTTTTTCTTGAATTTACATCTTTAACATTTTTATTTTTCATCTTCCATATTTTTTTTTTGTGGTGCTAGGGATTGAACTCAAGGCCTTGTGAATGTGAGACAAGCACTCTACCAACTGAGCTATATCCCCAGCCCTTTCATCCCCATTATTTATTGTGTTTATTTGTGTCTGTGTTCTTCCTAGTTCGGACTTCATATCTAAAATAATTTTTCTTATATTCTTCATTGAGTTCTGGAATTATATCATTTCATTTCTAGGTTTTACTAATTTTAATTTATCTTGTTCCCTTGTGTCTCATATTATTTTTTAATGTATTTTAAAGTAATAGGTTACAGATTTGATTTATTTAAAGGCACTAACTTCCTTTTTATTATATTCATACTTATTCTAACATTTGTTTATTTTTTTTTTGCAGTACTGGGATTGAACTCAGGGGCACTCTGCCACTGAGCTACATCCACAGTCCTTTTTATATTTTCATTTCAAGACAGTCTTGCTATATTGCCCAGGTTAGTGTAGAACCTGCGATTATTTTACCTCAACTTCGCAAATAGCTGGACATGTGCCACTGTACCTGGCCAATATAGATTTTTTAAATATCTATGAAGGTTGTCAGAATCAAAATGGAGTTGCCTGTATCAACCTTAACAAAACATAAATAAAACCAGGCTGTTATGAAGACAGGATTCTCATGCATGACTGTCTGATTGTAACTATCACAAAACTCTGCCAGAATCACAACCTTGCAAAAAGGTCACCACAACCTTAAGTAGAAAACATTTCTTCAAGTACACCTGCCCAGAAACTTTCTGTTTAATCTTGGGCTGGCCCAAGATTGTTATTAATCCTATAGTCAGGGATTATTGTTGTAAAATATCTGATGTAATCCTCCTCATTTTGGCCTTTAAAAACTTCCCATTGTCTTTACCTCCTGGAATATGCCCCTAGTTTACTATGGCACAGGTATTCCTAATGAAATGCTCTGCTGTTCCCAAATAAACATTGCTCTTGGAGAATCTGTTTCTGGTTATTATTTAGGTCGATACATCACAGGTAGCTCCCTCTTACATTTGTCTATTTCTGTGTTTGTGTGCTTATTTATTTATTTGTTTGTTTGTTTATTTCTTGGTACCAGGGATTGAACCCAGGGATACTCAACCACCGAGCCACATCCCCAGCCCTATTTTGTGTTTTATGTAGAGACAGAGTCTCACTGAGTTGCTTAGTGCCACACTGTTGCTGAGGCTGGCTTTGAACTCGCAATTCTCCTATCTCAGCTTCCCAAAGTGCTGGGATTACAGGCATGTGCCAATGCACCCAGCTTTATTTTATTTTATTTTATTTTATTTTTATGTAGAGTTTAAAATCATGATGACTTACTTTCTGAGATCTCCTGGTTCGGTTCCCCTTCACCACTTTTATCTGTATCTCTCTTTCCTTCATTTATATTATCCCTGATTTGCTCCACTTTGATTTCACTTCCAAAAGTTTCTCCGGAGTATGGGTCTTTGTCCTTTCATTTTATATAAACTTAGAAACCATTTTGAGCAAAAAAGTGACACAATTTAATTTATTCCTTAAAAGTTTCACGCTGGCTGCTCTGTTGAACAAAGACTGAAGGAGAGAAGACAGAGGGAAACAGGGAGACCACTTGGGAAGCAATTGCAATACTGACAGATTCTACTCATGAGAAAACTGAGACACTGGTGATTAAACAACCTTCTCTAGTCACAGAGCAGGTGAGTGGTGGAGATGGCATTCAAATTCAGACAGTGGACTACTTCAGAATCTGTAGTAAACATCTGCCATTTCAAGATGTCTAACTTATTAAACATTCTCCTTACATTTTGATAGTTTTCCACGTTATTTTCTGTATTATTATAGTTCCTAGGCTCCCTTGCAGCTAGAATGCAGAGGGATATAACTCAGATTTTCCCAATCAGATGCACTCTGATTTAGCTAATAAAACAGGATGCCCTGAACATATTTTTTTATTGAGATATAATTCACATACTATAAAATTTATCTTTTAAAAGTGTACAAGGCACTTTAGTTTTCAGTTTATTCACAAAGTTATGTGACAATTACTACTATCTGATTATTCCAGAATATCTTTATCTCTCCCCAAAAAAACCCCATATCCAATAGCAATTTTGCTCTTCATTCCTCCTTTCCTCCAGTCTCTGGCAATACTTGTCTGTTTTCTGTCTCCATGAATTTGCCTGTTCTGGACATTTCATACAAATGGAATCCATACAATATGTGGCCTTTTATATCAGACTTTTTTCAACCTGACTGGATTAGGGGATGCCCAGATATCTGGTTAAACATTATTTCTGGGTATGTCTATGAGGCTATTTCCAGATGAAAGTAGCATTTGTGTTGGTGGACTTGATAAAGTTGATTGTTTTCCCCAGTGTGAGTAGGTATCATCCAATTTACTAAGAGCCTGACTAGAAAAAAAAAAAAAGGCAGAAGAAAGAGGAATTTGTTTTCTGTCCTGCTTTTGAGCTAGGACCTCATCTCATATTCTTTTGCACTCAGGCTAGAATTTATATCATTGGTTCCCCTAGTTCTTAAGTCTTTGGACTTGGACTGAATTATACTATCAGCTTTCTTGGGACTTCAGCTTACAGATAGCAGATCATGCTCCCATGATTTTGTGAGCCACTTCTTTGTAATAAATCTCCTATTATTTCTTATTGATTCTCTTTCTCTGGTGAACCCTGACTGTTACATATGGATAGACCACATTTTATTTACTCATTCAGCAGTTGATAGGCATGTGGGCTGCTCTAACTTTTTGGCTGTTATATATACTTCTGTGAACATTTGTGTACATGTTTTTACTTTTCTGAGTAAGTTTAATTTTAATTTCAGACAAACAATGCATAATATTTTAATGTTAGTTTATCTAAAATATTGCCTGGGACAAACTAATATTTTAAAACTATTTGTTGTTTATATAAAATTCAAATTTAACTGAGATTCTGTATTTTGTCTGGCAACCCTACCCAGGTGAGGTGTGGATAAGGAAGTAAAAAATATGAGACAGTACCAGTGGCAAATTCTGTCAAATATTTCAGAAAGAAAAAATATTGATTCTACAAAATCTCTTCCAGAAAATAGAAGAGAAAGTAACACTTTCCAACTCATTTTTTAAGGCTAGCATCTTCTAGACAAGGACATTTCAAGCAAAAAGAACTATGAACCCATATCCTTAAGCACAGTTGCAAAATTCCTCAACAAAAATATTAGTAAACTGAATCCATAAATATATTAAAAGGATAATAGATAACAACAAGAGCCTGGATCCCTCAGACTTGGACCTTATACCAAAGTTCAAGCAGCCCTAGAACTAGGACCCTTGACTTTCAAGAGTGTCCAAGATGCACAATTCAAAAACCACCACTCTATAGTCCAAATTTTGCCATTAGATTAAGCTAAGAGTATAACATACTGAGACTGTATTAATTTGCTCCCTTGTGGGCTATTTCTCTGCAGAATTAACTACTTTAAGATCTATCATAAAGATGGATATTGAACCATAAATATACATATTTACACAAGAATATTATAAAGGGCAATTATCCATGATATTTTTATCAATAGGAGACTCAAAAATTGAGGAAAACTGTCCTTCTCTGGAACATTTCTTTTCCCTTTTACTTTATCTTATAGAAATTTCTTAATCCTGTAACTGATTGGATTTCTCACTTTCCTTTGACCACTAGAAATACGGGAGCCAGTCAAGTGTGCTGACACACGCCTGTAATCCCAGCTACTCAGGAGGCTGAGGCAGGAAAATCATATGTTCAAAGTCAGCCTGAGCAACTTAGTGAGACTCCAAGCAACTCAGTGAGACCCTGTCTCTAAACAAAATATAAAAAAGGGTGGAGATGTGGCTCAGAGTTTAAGCACCCCTGGGTTCAATCCCAGTACCAAAAACCAAACAAAACAAAACCGGAGCCAGATGTATGGCCCATTTCTAAAAAATACATAAAAATGTACTTCTAACAAATACATAAAAATAGGTGGGTTATATTCTGTGAATTTCTCTTACCTATAACTTTATTACCCTCTGTTAGTCAACTTTTTCTCTGTGACAAAATATCTAAGAGAAACAAGAGTAAAGATTTGGGGGGGCTGGGGTTGTGGCTCAGTGGTAGAGCACTTTTATATATATATATGTGTGTGTGTGTGTGTGTGTATATATATATATATATATATATATATATATATATATATATATATAAATAAAACAAAAAAAGATTTTGGCTCTTAGTTTCAGTGGTTTTAGTCCAAGGTCAGCCAGCTCCATTGCTGCAGGTCTGAGGTGAGGCAGAACATCATGGCAGAAGAGCACTGTAGGTGTGCCAAACCTGCTCACATCATGGCAGCCAGGAAGCAGAGAAAAGAAGGGGCTGGGGACAAGAAACACCCTTCCAGGGCATACCTACAGTGACCTAAACCTTCTAACTGGGCCCAACTTCCAACAGGGTCCAGTAACTCACAATAATGCTAATTTAGAAATCCATTAATGGATTAGTCTATTGAAGAGGTAAGAACATCTTAATACAATCACTTCCCAAGAGCCCTTCCTCGGAACATTGCTACATTGGAGACCACGCCTTGAACACATGAGCCTTTTGGAGAACATTCCAGATCCAAGCCATACACCTTTCTAATCTTAGAAGTATGCTATTTTAAAATTTATTTTCACATCATATATATTTTTGTAAGATATCCCAAATCCTTTGTAAAATGAGGAGGGATTGGACAGAAGATTGATGCATGATTATGCTTGTTTGGATGGATCCTCCAGACCACATACTAATGACAAGAAGCCCAGAATACTTGAGAGCTCAGATGCAAAACACTGTATGGTATTAGAATGTCAGGCCTAGGACAAAGAATTCAGTTCTAGAAGGGGGAAAAAAACATATATATTTTTCTTGGTTAGTAATAATTTAAAGTTGTGAATTGTGGTCCTTCTGGAATTTAAGGAATGTTGGACAAGGATTAAGGGGAGTGGTAATTTCAATACTTGTAGTTTTGCATCACGTGAGTTCAGATATTTCTGCTAATTTTCCTTAAAGCTAGGAGTAATAAGATTATTAAGAGGTAGCAAAGAATTTTATACATTGTTTTCGTTCTTAAAGAGGAAAAACAAGTAACTCCAGGGATTTGGCAAGGACACAAATACATATTTTATTTATCCCTAAGTTAGTCTGCTTTAAAAAATAAACAACCTTATCCTATTACAGCTAATTTTGCATGTTAACTTGGAAAGTGTTTTTGGATGAGATTAACATTTAAACCTGTGAACTCTGAGTAAGCCAATTGCCCTCCATTATATGGGTGGGTCATATCCAGTCAGCTTAGGCCCTGAATGGAACAAAAAAGACCAGCTTCCAGAGCAAGAAGGAATTTTCTAGGCTACTGACCTTAGGACTGGCACTGCACCATTGGCTTTCCTGAGTCTTCACCCTTCTGTCCTGCAGTGTAGGTTTTGGACTTGCCAGCTTCCATAATTGCATAAGCCAATTTCTTATGATAAATCTCCTTCTACCTTATTATAAATATTTTTCTGTATATCTATATCCTCTTTGTTCTGTTTCTCTAGACTAATATGAACCCATAAGCAGGTCCATTTTGATCCATTTTGGGTATTTTAAGCTATCAGTTCTCCTTGGTCAACAAAACTGCAAAATAATAGGAAATATGAATCTGTTTTTCATCTTGATAAAGAAAAAAAAAATCTGTCCAAAACACTTCCAAGTCTCAAAGGAGAGAAGATTCAACACACTTCAGAATAATTTCACAGAAACATTGCTTGAAATACCACGGTGAGGGTAACATGTAGGCTTTGTTTAAACAACTTGTCACAACATGCTTGATTGAGAATAGCTGAAATCTCTAAAAATAGTGGTTTAACAAACTGGTGGAGTTTTTTGTTTGTTTGTTTTCCTCACAAAGGCAAAGTCTGGAAGTAGGGAATCTGAAGGAAGTACAAAGGATTCCTAAGGGCACCAGAGGCTTAGCCTCAGTACCCAACCACACTCAGTACTTGTCTTCCATGCCTAAGGCCATTTCCTGGCCAATGATAGCAGTTCCATTTCCCATACCACCAGAGAAAGAATAAAGTGAAGGGCAAAAACTGTCTAAAACTACTCCCTTAAAAAAGCTTTCCAGAGACCCTGCTCACTGGTTCTGCTTATAACTTTAAATTAAAGTTAAAGCATATCCCTTCATCACCCGACAAGGGAAATACAGTTGGATACACTGTCACCTTGAACAAAATTGAGAATCTCTCAACAGGTATGAGGTGGGCAGCTAGCAGTATCCACCACCCACAATTAAGCTGGGAACTAGAAGACAGTCTCTGGGACTTGATTTGTCAGGTGTGCCTGCACCCTCTGAGTGCAAAGGAGGGAATTAGCAAAGAAAAAAAATCTGCTTTTGCCAATTCCCAGGTTTCCCACCTTTGGACACAACAGTCCTGAGAGGACTCTGGAGAACTGAAGGGTTACCATAAGCCTCAGAGAGTCAGTTCTCCATACCTTGCTTCAGGTGTCCCAGAAGGAGATGGCCAAGTGTGAATGCTATGGGGTGGGCAAAGGTCACTTACTCAGATAGATGGAGGACCAAGTATGGAGCCATGGCTATACTCTGGGTGATTATTGAACTCCCCATATTGTTTTCTTTCTTCATTTTCATGATAATCTAAAAGGAATTTATTTCATCTACTATAGAAATAAAACTTCTCTTGTCCCACGATATGTAACTGAAGGATATTTTAGTAGATTCAGACATTACTTAAGAAAGTTTGTCTAGGTGGGTTGTGGTGGCACAATCCTGTAATTCCAGCCACTTAGAGGTTGAGGCAGGGGAATTACAAATTCAAGCTCTGTCTCAGCAATTTAGCAAGCCCTGTCTCAAAACAAAACAAAATAAAAAAAAAGATTGAGGATGTAGTTCAGTGATTAATTGATCCAATCACCAGCACCAAAAAATAAACAAACAAACAAATAAATAAGAGAAAGTTTGCCTTAGCTTGGAGTTTGCAAGCTTTTTGGGGGGGAAGGGTATGAGGCTATTAAGGTTGTTTTCCTTTTAAAAAGAGTCTGCATAGTATTGAAGTCAAGTAACCTACTCTAGCGTCTGAGGAAGGGCTTTGGAAAAGAGATCGACCTGGCCTTGCTCTCACCCGTTGGCAACACTTGCTATGAGCATTGTCCTTGAAGGTGATGCTGAGACTCAACTCAGATGGTAAGGATCAAGGACTTCACAAAATGCTGAGTCAACTGGCACAGGAAGAGAAGTGCCTACAGGGGTAGGTCTAGACCAGGCACTTGGGAAACCTCAGAGAGGTTGGGAGGGTCCTTTGCTCTGTCTGCTGTTGCTAGAGAGAACAGTTGCAGGGTGTGATTCTGAGAACCTCAGCTGATCTGCTCAGAGATCAGCCAGTTGTGATGGGAGAAAACCCCACAGAAAGACTAAAGGATGTGGACTGTGCTCTATTGATTATGGAGTTTTCAATATCTAGGCTACTGCTGTGGTACATATTAACATCTTTAAAAATTTCAAGAATGAAAGCAAAAAGAATGAACGAATGAATTGGGAGCAGACAAAAATGACTATTCCATGAACTTGCATCCACCACCCGACCCCCTGGGCTTCTGCATGTTTAACTTCTTTCCCTACTGTGATTTTGTTTTTGGCATTTTTAGTTTCTTTCTGGGGGCTCTCCACTCTCTGTGGGAATTTCTGTTATTGAAAAACTGAACTTGTTCTTTGTGCTTTTATGATGGAAAACAGGGAAAGAGGATGGAATTAAGAGATTAGTAGTGGGAAGGGGGTTGCTTAATTTCTTAGCATTGCTGGGATGCTTCAGTGCAGTTAGCTCTGTTCCTCCAGGGCCTCCGTCCTCCCCCACAAGAATCCTCTGGGATGTTCTTTAATGCAGATTCCTATAGCCAAGCCTAGCTCTCTTTGGTAGTTGCCCCATCTCAAAAACATACTTTGGCATAATAATAAATGAGAAGCACAAGGCTAAAGGCTAAAATCATCAACATAATGAAAATAATGTCCTACTGGAAGGTAGAACATTTTGAGGAAGGAGCCACTAGAGATGCGGTAGGACCTGTGGGAAGTGGCTAGGAGAGGTGTTAATGTATCCTGGGATCCTATTTAAGTTCTTTGAAAGGAGCTGGTGAGATTCTCTTTGGCTATGCTCTTAAATGTGAGGCTGTTATGTTCTACTGAACTACATTAACCTCTGGGGTTACAAGGTTTACAGAATAAAGAAATGAAGACATAAAAGGAATGAATTAATAATAATAATGTGCCTGGTCCTCTCTCACATTCTAGTGTGAGTCATCCTTGACACAGAAGAAAAATCGAAGTTATTAATTTTTTTTTCCCTGAGAAGAGGGAATAATTATTTACCAGGTCACTGAGCCCAGAGAAAACCTAGAGCCCAAGAAACTTTGAGAGAGATTCAAACCAGTTACTGCAATTTCAAATTATAACCTGCCCTTCTTCCTTCTATTGAAAAGTGTGCCTGGAGAAAGACATATATTAAACTTTGTAGTCAAACTTTGAAAGGGAAGCTAGAATAACAGAGGGGCTAAGGGGGAAAAATCCACAATAGGACATTTAAAAATATGTATTTTAAAGTTCTACCTTGAAAATTCCCTGCTAGCAATTTACTAGTATCTCTTTCAACCTCTCTGCTCCCATGTATTAGTCAGAGTTCTCAGAAAAACAGAATCAATGGGGTATATATAAAAACAGAGGGATTTATTTTAAGGAATTGGCTCGCACCATTTTGGGAGTTGGCAAGTGTGAAGTGTGTCAGGCAGGCCAGCAGACTGGAGACCTGGGAGGAGTTGATGTTGTGATCTTGAGTCTGAGGGATTCTGGAAGCAGAAGTCTTTCTTCAGGGTTCTTTGTCTTTTCTCTTAAAGCCTTGACTGATTGGATGAGGCGCACCCACATTATCAAAATTAATCAGTTTCATTTAAAGTCTACCTATTTGGGGCTGGGATTGTGGCTCAGTGGTAGAGCGCTTGCCTTGCATGCGTGAGGCACTGGGTTCGATCCTCAGCACCACATAAAAATAAATAAATAAAGATATTGTGTCCATCTACAACTAAAAACAAATATTAAAAAAATAAAAAATAAAAAAATAAAGTCTACCTATTTAAATGTTAATCCCATTAAAAAAAAAAAAAAACTTTTACAACAACATCTAAGCTGGTGTTTAACCAAACAACTGGGCAGCTTAACCTAGCCAAGTTGAGAAATAAAAACTTTCCAAAAGCTCACTGTAGTAATAGTTGAGGCAATGAATGATAGTCTCTTGGATGAGGAGTTAGCAATCTCGCATGTGCTGTCACTGGTGGAAAGGCAAGAGAGCAGAGGCAGAGTAAAGACTAGAGGAAGTAGTTGTGATCAAATCCTGACCCTCATAAGGAGAAGGTCATGGCATGAAGAAAAGGAGCATATTCTAGCTCTAAAAATGAAGAGCCAGGTAGTATTGGCATAGAAGGAAAGCTGAATGTTACTCTTGAATAATCAAGGAGTAGACTGAAGTCATCAGTATTTGGGTTAGTGATCTACTGTTTGTAGTGATGTCCTCCCTCAAGTTATTCTAGCAGCCCTGTTTGTTGCTAAGAAATAGGCATGCAACCTTGATTTAGTCCTATCATGCAAAGCTCTCATTTAGAAGTGAGGAAAACAAATTATAGGCACAAGGGAAGAATGGATCTCCTGGTGAAGGTAAAGTTGGAAGCATCCCATTCTTAGTTGCTTAGGAGGGGAAAGCAGGAGAATTGCAAGTTTCAGGCCTGTCTGGGCAACTTAGAGAGATGCTTTCTCAAAATAAAATTTAAAAGTGTGGGGATGTAGCTCAGTGGCAGAGCACTTTCCTAGCATGTGTGAAGCTCTGGGTTCAATCCCTAGCACTAAAAAACAATAACAACAAAGCAAACAAATAGAACATTGCCTATTCTAGGACCCAGTGCTTCTACTCTTAGGTGTAATAGAGATACTGTTTAAATGAATTCATGAAAAGACCCTTATAATTGTTCATAGGAGAATGTCCAATATGCCAGGTGTGGTGGTACATGCCTTTAATCCCAGCTACTTGAGAGGCTAAGGCAAGAGGATTATAAGTTGAAGGCCAACCTCAGTGACCTAGTAAGACCTGCCTCAAAAGAAAATAAAAAGGGCTGGGATGTACTCAGTGGTAGAGAACTTGCCTAGCTTGTATGAAGCTCTGGATTCAATCTCCAGTATAAAAAAGAGCAGGGGGATGGGGGGGCCCCCGAGGAGGTGACCCCAGGAGACACACTGTGGCATGCCAGAGTTTGAGAAAGAGAAGGGAATCTGATTAATTCCTTAGACATGATGAAAGAAGAGTATTGTATTAAACTTCAGATTGGCCAGAATTTCTAAATTTCAGCTACCAAACCTCATTTCCTATATTTCACCAAGCCTACAGCACTATTAGGAAACTACCAACCAACTAGATCAAAAAGACTTAGGGACTAGATCGAGAAGACTTAGGTGATGAAGACAGACCCCAGCAAAGCCATACTCACCACCAGGTGTGATATAAATGTGGATTTTGATGCTTTGTCAGTTTACAAAGCTGACTGCAATGCACACGTAGAAAAACCCAGGACACTAGGCCCCTCCTGGGCCCCTTTCTTTTAAGAGAAAGAAGAAAGTCATAAAGTCTAATCCCTTTCCAAATTAAACCTAGAAACCTTAAAAGAGGAATTTCCAATTATTAATTTAAATTTAGTATGATCATTTTCATTAGAAGCTCACATGTACTAGTCAAAAATATGAAGAGGATAAAGCTGGAGGCAGGTTTGCTGCCCTTTCAGGGAAAGAATAGCCAACTGTCAAAAATGGAAGCAAGCCATGGATCTGGGCTTTGGGCTAATTAGAAAAATGGGAAACAAAATAATCTGTTGCAATTCAGTCATTGAGTTTAAGGCTATGGTTAGATCACCTGTGATTACTAACATACCAAGTTTAGTTACAAAATAATTACCCAGTTTGACTTGCAGATGAAGACCTGGGACTTGGTCACAAAGCACCTGATTTGGGGGAGAGAGGAAGACTCTGAGTCAGCAAATTCTCTCCTCCATCAGGAAGGCTGGTTTCACTGGCACAGCTGAGTCATGGTTCTCAATTACTTTTAACACTGTAGTGAAATGTTTTATGGTTCTTAGTTGAAGAAGTTGTTTTCTTCGTCATTTCTTCTTATATAGACATAGTTGTGTCACCAAAAAATGTGATTTGAATGAAGTATTGTGTGTACAATAAGGGTAATCCTTATACTGTGACTGCAGTTTTAATATTGAGAAAGGGTATTTCTTCTTGTTTCTCTTTTATTTTCAAAGTCCCCAATCTCCAGAAGAAAGCTCATCTGAATGCTGGCTTTGTTTAGACTTCATATTGAAATGACTTTGACCCCTTAACTATTCTATAAATCATAAAATTATGCCATGGGGGAAAAGAAAAGAAAGGAGAACAACCAACAACTTCTATAAGGGAACCTTTCTTTTTAGCCAATGACCTGATTCAACTGGCTGCAGGCCCCATAATAATCACTAATTAATAGAAACTTAACAAAGAAAATTTCAACTTTACCTTTGGGTGGTTAAAAATACATGACATGTTAAGGGGGAAAGAAAGGAACATTAATTAATTTCTTTACTTCCAGCAAACTGGGAAATCTAGGATGTGTGAGACTGGAATAACACATGGCCTTTTTGGTTCCTGAACTGTTAGGTTACAATTAGTGCTTTTTCTCTTGGTCTTTAACTTGGGTTAAGAACTACAAGTTCAAAGAGATGTTTGTTTTGAGTTTCCAATGGGCCCAGAGTGTCAGCCAGTCTGTGCTGGGTTTAGTTAATGCCTTGGTAGTACAATGTTTTCAGCTGTGACAGCACAACCTCTTTGTCTTTGTTGCTCACCGGATTTGCGTTAGAATGATACTTTTAAAATTCATCAGACCAGTAATAACGCAGGGGCATTTAACCTGACACTCAGGCACAATGCTCTCCTCAGCGCACTCTGCTCGCACAGTTACACACTGATAAAAGGCCTTTTCATTCTATCCTCAGTCTGTTCAGCCGAAAGCCATGATTAATGTTTTTTTCTTGGTTACATATCTCCTAACCACACATTTCTTAGCCCATTTAAACTAATGTCTCCAGCCAGAGCATTTAGTGGTTATATGGTTTTTCAAATTCATATCCATAGACCCGTCAGGTTGGATTGGGAAATGAAGCTCAGGGCATATTTCAGAACCAAACTGCCTCCTGCTTAGCTGTGACCGTACATTCTCAGCACAGTGCCTGGCCCATGGTTAGTCACTAAATATTCACTGAATGCATGAATGGAGAAATGAATGAAACTTCTAGCACAGCATGATTTCTAAATGTGCAGCAGAATGGAACAACCTAAAATTAAAAGCACAAAATTTTATTACCCTGTATTTTGTATTAAAAAAGAAAAAAAGACTTTCCTGAAAACTTGAGCACTCCAGTAAAAACTTAAAGGGCAGCAATTGGTGAATGCCATCAGGCCACATTTCTTTTGCTCTGGGTTCAAAATAGAGTTTGTATCTTTTTTTGGAAAACTCTGGAGTGGAAATTTCCTTTGTACCTGTGGCCTTACCTTGGAGAGTTCATTTGTTTCTTCAGGGGCTGAGTGGAGGGTGGACATTCCACATAATCCTCGTTCTGGAATTTCTGAAACATGGATAGGCTGTCTTAACTCCTTAGAGGAATATGAAGAAGGTTCAGTAACTATGCTGTGTAACTTTTCCCATTCAAGCTTTGTTAGAATGGAAGGCAACACCATTGAAATATTTACAGACATATTATGCTATCATGTTCTTTCTCCATTCAGCCAAGTACTCTTTCTCGAATAACTGCCTCAGGGTAGGGCTATGACAGAAGAAGTCAGAGAAAAAGGCACCTTTGTCAGGGCATTTGAGTTTCAAAGGGGCACAGAGATAAGTGAGGGAGAAGAGCTGAGTGAGAACAACGGCTTTTTGAGTTGGAAGAGAAGGCAGTGTTGACAATGGATGTGTGAGAAATAATTGCTGGTGGGTCTTGAAGGAGGGCCCTGCAGCTGCCTGGGCTCAGCATGGACTGGGGAGCAGTGTGGGGCAATGAAGGCACCAAACCCCACCATGCTTTTGAGGTTCAGCAGAAGAGAAGACCAGTGTTTTGTCTCCCAGGTGGAGCCTCAGAGAGGGGGAAACCCCAGAGAAAAATTGATCTGGGAGAGTCTCATGGATGTGCCACTGTGGTGGGTGCAACAATATGATTCCCAAGGGCTGAGATGGGCTCAGATTGTGTTAGAGACCCATCCAACCCGAAGATGGGGAAAGAGAACACACAGGTGAATGAGTCATGTGAGATGATGGATGCCTCAGCAGATGCTAAGACGGAGCAAAAGACTTGGAGGATCAGATAGCCCCCCCACACTTCCAACTCCAGTGTATGAATCTACAGAAGCAGTTGCAGGTAGATACAGTTACAGGTAAACACTTAGGGGGATCCTAGAACAGACTAAAGTTTTTTTCTCACCATTCAGGAGAAATTTATGTTCAGTTATAGAAAAATAAGGTCTGTTTCTTATATAATTGAGATTATATAAGAAATTATATAGTCTGAGATTAAATTAAATATATATTATATAGCCTGAGATTAAAACCCACTTCAGCAGCCGGGCGCAGTGGCTCACGCTTGTAATCCCAGCACTTTGGGAGGCTGAGACAGGAGAATCACAAGTTCAAAGCCAGCCTCAGCAACGGCAAGGCGCTAAGCAACTCAGTTGACACTCTGTCTCTACATAAAACACAAAATATGGCTGGGAATGTGGCTCAGTGGTTGAGTACCCCTGAGTTCAATCCTTGGTACCAAAAAAAAAAAACCCACTTCAGTCGGCTGCAGTGGTGCACGCCTATAATCCCAGCGATTCAGGAGGCTGAGGCAGGAGGATGGCAAATTCAAAGTCAGCCTCAGCAACAGCAAAGTCCTAAGCAACTCACAGAGACCCTGTCTCTAATAAAATATTAAAAAGGGCGTGGGATGTGGCTTGTGGCTCAGTGGTTAAGCACCCCTCAGTTCAATTCCTAGTACAAAAACCACTTAATATAAGAAAATAATAACTGGTTAATTTCATTCTTTTTTGCAGTGCTTGGGATTAAACCCAGGGCCTCTGCATACTAAGCAGAGTGCTCTATTACTGAGCTATGTATACCCAGTCCTGAGTCCTGGTCAACATTACTTGAACACTCATTGTATATTATACCTAACACACTACTTTATGTGTATTAACTCATTTAGGAAAGAGCTTCTTGTTTATGAGCTTTGATTTGCTTTTTATAGGGTCCTTTCCAAAAATATTTAGAAGTATGATCATGCATTTCTAACAAAAGCCATTTGTTTTATTATTCAAAACCAGCTTGTTTTTTGAGAAAAAAACATAATTATGCAGAATTTTAATAATTTACTAAAATAGAATAGTATAAAGAAGCACCATATACCCATTTCCCAACCTTGGTAACTGTCAACCATAGACAATCATGCTTCATGTTTTGAACCAAATCCTAGACATCATATCACTTTATCTATATTCAGTCTATAGCTCCAAAAAAGTCTTAATTGTATTGAATATCTAGTGCTCAAATTTCCCAATTATCTCATTGATTTTTCTTCAGCTTTATTGTGGTATAACTGACAAATATAATTGTATATGTTTAAAGCATACAACATGATGGTTTGACACATGTATGTATTGTGAAACAATTACTACAATCAGGTTGACTCACACATCTATCACCTCACATAGTTATCTTTCTTTTTTATAGTGGGAGCAACATGCTGAAGATCTATTCTCTCAACAAATTCCAAGTATACAATACAGTTGTTTTGTTTGTTTTTTGTTTTATGGTACTGGGGATTGAACTGAGGGGCATTTTACCCATCCTCAGCCCTTTTTATTTTATAAAAGGGTCTTGCTAGTTGCTTAGGGCCTCACTAAATTGCTGAGACTGGCCTCAAACCTGCCTCAGCCTCTCTAGATGCTGGCATCGCAGGCATGCACCATGGCACCTGGCACCACAATACGGTATTATTAACTATAGTCACCATGATCTACATTATATCCCCAGAACTTATTCATCTTATAACTAAAATTTCATGTCCTTTCCCTTACCCCCCAGCCCCAGGAAGCCACCATTCTTCTTTCTGGTGCTGTGCTTGGCTTTTTTTTAGATTCACATATAAGGGAGGTTAGATAGTAGTTGTCTTTCCATGTGTGGCTTATTTCATTTAATAGCATGTCCGTCCATGTTGTTACAAATGGCAGGATTTCCTTCTTTTTATGGCTGAATAATATTCTATTGGGTATGTATATCACATACTCTTCTTCATCCCTCCATAGATGGGCCCTTAGTGCTGCAGTGAGCTTGAGAATGCAGATGTCTCTTTGACACACTCATTTCATACCCTTTGAATAGATGTCTAATAGTGGGATTGCTGGCTCATATCACAGTTTGTATTTAATTTCTTGAGGAATTTCATCTTGTTTTCCACAATTGTTATACCTTTACATTCTCACCAATAATGTACAGGGTTCCTCCTTGCCAACACTTGTTATTTTTTTGTCTTTTTGATAATATCCTCCCTATTAAGTGTGAAATGATATTTCTTTGTGGTTATCATTTTCATTTCCCTGATGATTCGTGTTGTTGAGCACTTTTACGTATATCTGTTGGCCATTAGTATATCCGTTTCTGTTTTGTTTTGTTTTTTTGATGCCAGGGATTGAACCAGGGGCGCTTAACCACTGAGCCACCTCCCCAGCCCTTTTTTTTTTTCATATTAAACACCTTTATATGCACTTTCAATGAACAGTATATATATATATATTTTTTTATCAACCATCTTTACTATACCCATTCCCCTTTCCTGCTCCCCTCCTCCCCCATGTCGCGTCCAGTGTTCCTCTATTTCTCTTATGTTTCCCATTCCCACCTCCCTTATTCATCAGCATCCACTAATCAGAGAGACCATTCAGCATTTGATTTTTTTGGATTGGCTTACTTCACTTAGCATAATGCTTTCCAATTCCATCCATTTGCCTGCAAATGCCATAATTTTATTCTCTTTTATTGCTGAATAATATTCCATTGTGTATATGTACCACAGTTTCTTTATCCATTCATCTATTGAAGGACATCTGGGTTGCTTC
>CM053400.1:64521745-64537783 GCA_028644305.1 Xerus rutilus | reverse complement strand
GATGGCCACTTAAAAGGAGAGGATAATCAATTCTGATTATTCTTGGAATTGAGTGCCTTTAGATAAAGAGAAAACAGGGATTAATGTCAGAGACTCCAGCTGATTCAATAATGTTGTCCATCCTTCTTCCTTAAGAACTCAAGTTGGTGCCACATGCAATCCATATTCTGTCTTGATTTAGGTCCTCATTAGTTCTTCCCTGGATTATTACAATTACCTCCTAACTCGTCTCTCTCACTGGTCTCACCTCTTTCCAATTCATCCTCCCCCTTCTGCCAGAGTGTTCTTTGTAAATCATTAATTTAATCAGGCTTCTCCTTGGTTCTAAATCCACTTGATGCCTTTCCCAATGCTTCAAGGTAAGATTTAATGTGTAACACGAGGGGAATTGTTAATAATAGTGTATTGTGTTCAGGATTTTTGGTAAATGAGTAGATTATAGCTGCTTTTACTCCAGACAAAAGAAAAATGAGTGAATGTGTCATAATATCTTCATTGTTTCCCTGTGGTGATCATTTTACACCGGACATAACTATATATTTATGATCGTAGGACCTCATGTTTACATTAAGTATATACAATAAAAATTTATTTTCAAAAAATACTCTTATAATGACCAAGCTAGTTATACAAACAGGCAATAAAAAAAAAAAAAGCAAGTTTGCACAAGTTAAACCACAAAGTTAGGGAAAATTGGGATTCAAATTATAAGAGGAAATCTCAGTGTAAGTTCTCAAATGATAGTTTTTCCTATTCAGATGAAAAGGAAGCAGCTCTTAGCTTAGTGTAACTGACTTAAAAATGACTATGATAACCTGTAGACAAATGTGGGTAAAGATAAGTTCCAGTCTCATTTGTGAGGCCCACCTGCCCACCGGAAAAAATGTTGGAAAACCTAGTATTCCTCCCACAGTTTTATGTTGCCACCTATAATTTTTCATCATGAGTTTGCAAAGGGTATAATTTCCAGCATATTGCAAAAGCTGTTAGCTCATTCTTTTAAATTTATTCAAAAGAATCTAAATCCCAGAATGATTTACTACTCGATACTATTCACTTAAAATATACATGAATCAGCCTTTCTTCAACAGAAGATTAGCATTGTTTCCTTTTCTTCTTCAATTCATATTTTCACTTATCACCCACAGGGTGTTATCATACTGCAAATTTTCATGCTTAAAAAAGTTTTATTGAGAGCCTGGTGCGGTGGCTCAAGCCTGTAATCCCAGCACTTAGGGAGGCTGAGACAGGAGAATCACGAGTTCAAAGCCAGCCTCAGCAATGGCGAGGTGCTAAGCAACTCAGTGAGACTCTGTCTCTACATAAAAAAACACAAAAAAATAGGTCTGGGGCTGTGGCTCAGTGGTCGAGTACCCCTGAGTTCAATCCCCACTACCATAAAGAAAATAGTTTTATTGATCATTATTATATCATTCTTCATTCAGATATTATAGCTACATATTTACGTCATTTTACTTACCCGTAACTCTAACATTCTAGATGTTAAAATGTCTCCAGATAGTCATCACTATAATAATTGCTAGTACATAATTAGTGCAATACACAATTGTATTAATTGTATAGTTGATCAAATAGTAGCTATATTATAAATTAAATACATAATTTTAAACATAAAAATACAATTGTATTGCTGGGGTGACACACCTGAAATCCCAGGGAATCAGGAGGCTGAGGTTGGAGGATCTCAAGTTTGAGACCATCTTCAGCAACTTAGTGAGATCTCGTCTCAAAACAAAAAATAAAAAAAGGGTAGGAGTTATAGCTCAGTGGTAAATTGTTCCTAGGTTCAATCCCCAGTATCAAAATATTCATAGATAGATAAATAGATAGAATTTTATTGAAAGTGAACCTGTCAATTACATGGAAGAGGCTTTTTATTACCAGCAGATAGATATTATTTACAGCTAGAAGGAACAGACTTCTTCCCCAGTTCTATTCATGTGCTTGATGCTGTTTTCATTGATATAAATGCTGAGGTACTATGTTCATAGAAATGAATAGATGGGAATACAGAATTTGTTGTAGCAGCATTACTCAACTCCTAGGACTCCTTTCAGTTACATGACACATCATGCAAAGATCTATGACCTCAGTCATTTTACTGCTCTAGTGACAATTTTGTTGTACAGTCATTACAGTCATTCCTTTTCTCAACACCATTGCAGCCTTCTGATTTTCTGCATGTTGTGTACCTGTGACAATGCACAGGTGAAATGTGGATCTGTGAAGAGAATGACTTTCTTCCAAGTGGGGAAATGGCAACTGTGAAAAGGGGTGGGGAAGAAACCATGGGCACACTCTCAAGCAGCTCAGTATTAGGAAAAAGTGTAGAAAAGAAAGTCGAAGGTGTGTAATTGATTTCCTTAAAACTAGCCGTGCTCAGTACCGCTTGAGAGTCTTCATGTACTTTGAAGATTTTCATTTATTAATCAGCAGTCTTTTGAAGAAAAATGACTGGAGAGCCGAAGAGATTAAGGCATTCTAAACCGATTGGTAATGATAGGGTGTTTAAGAGAAGACTCTGAACTCCAGTTCTGCGATTGACTAACTGGGCAAATTATTGAACCTCTCCCTGTTTAATTCTTCATTTGGAAATAAATGCAATAGCATTTATCGAAGGGTTATTGTAAGGATTAAATGAGTTAATATGCAAAGAACTTAGAACAATGCTTGTAGTAATGATTCAATAAATCAGTAACATCATACTTAGAAATGACTATAGATAACATAAAAGTTAAAACCATAGACCCCAAATAAGTTAAAGTTTGACGCATATCTTTCTCTTACCTAATCTACTGGTTTAATTGGTAAACTAAACACAAAATGTGAATTTCCACATGAATATGTGGCAGTCACTGTTCTTGTCCAGAGTTTTCACTTTTGAGCATGGTGCTGTGTGCATTGCCTTCTGAAAAACACATGAAACAAAAATACGTGAAGTAGGAGATATGAGTTGTAAGTTTATTCTTCCTAGATCAAAAGTATTCATGTTTAGCAAAATTCATAATATGCTTATTTCCAGAGGGGCAAAAAGGGTTCATGTGCTCTTTCCTCACCTTTTATAGCCTCAGAAATTTCCATTATTTCCATTTAGGATACTTCCACCCCCACACACTTATTACTAAATATATCATCCAACTTTGAGCTTAGAGGTTCAGGGGTTTTGCCTTACTACTGTAACTGGGGCTTCAGGCAGATCATGTTCAAGAGTTTAATATTTGTTAAATGAAAGAGGAGTTTTCATGATATTATTTTATTTCTCCAGTATTTTTAATTGTCCTTACCCCTATACATCATTTTAAATTTGGGTTTTGTGTTTGATAGCATACAAAAGTTGAAAAACACAACAAAGAGCTTGAAAACCCTCATCTGAATAATTGTCAACTTCAGGAACAGCTGCTAAGATAAAATAACTCCAAGAGAGCCCAGCAACCAAAATGCAATTGCTTTTCTTTTTAAAGGGACAGGCCAACTCATATATGATATTAAGTCTAAAGCTGTTACTTTAAATTATTACTGTATTTTAATTGATATCAGAGTTTGACAGACCTGAAAATGTGTTTTATTCAGTATGAAGCAGATACTACTCGATTATACTTCAATTTGAGCACTTATTTGTTGACATCATTGATAGATGTTTACAAAGGAAATAAAATCCATCAGAGAACAAGCCTCCATATTTCTTCTTCACTGAGAAGGTAGAAAAAGAAACTTTGCCAACTGAAATATAAGTAATAAAACCAAAAGGAGGGCTGGGGATATAGCTCAGTTTGTGGAGTGCTTGCCTCTGATGCACAAGTTCAATCCCCAGCACCACACACACACACACACACACACACACACACACACACACAACACATAAAAAAAATCAAATGGAGATTTACAAGTAAGATAAAATTGAATTGCCAATTACAGAATAAAAAGATACAAATTGGTTAGTTGATTGCAACATCTTAGCTTTCTGTAGTGTGATTCATACTACTGAAAACTTTGGTCACCAAAGTCACCTCATAAAAATCTGGGTTTTAAATGATGATAGATAAAACTCTTTCAAGGAAATGTATCATATTAAATTAATATCTTTTTGAGGAGACAAATGATATAAAGATTAGTTTACAAAGATGTCACTCATCATACAGAAAGATTTATCATAGTTTTAAACATCTAACTTCACTAACTAGTACATTGATAATAGGGTTTGATTTATAAAGATATTATTTACATTTTATTTTTCCTGGAAAATACCTAATACATAAAGCAAATACTAGCATGGAAACTTCGTCCTGTGGCCTGAAATTTTCAGAACAGCAATAATTTAGTGAAAAGTTGTACTTCTCAGTATGCTCTAACTTTTCTGGCCTAAGTAAAATAGTAAGGAAAGAAAATTTGATTCAGAAAAACATTTATACCTTAGGTACATATTTCTAAGACAAAATACATCAGTTAAATTATGTTTGAATCTTAAATGTTCCCCAAAGTCTTATAGTTGAAGACTTGGTCTGCAGATGATGGTGCTATTGGGAAGTGGTGGAGTCTTTAAGAGGTGGGGTCCAGGTGGAGGAAGCTAGATCATAAGAGCATGCCTTTGAAGGGGATATTGGGACTGAGGTTCCTTCCTCCTTCTCTCTCTCCCTCCTTTCCTCCCTCCCTCCCTCCCTCCTTTTCTCTTTCCTGACCATGATGAGGTGAGCAGCTTTGTTCCCTCACACACTCCTCACCATGCCATTCTGCCTCACCACAGGCCCCAAAACAACAGAGCCAACAACCATGGACTGAAACATCTGAGACTATGAACGAAAATAAATCTTACCTGCCTTTAAATTAATTATCTCAAGTATTTTGTTACAGTGATGGAAAGCTCACTAATGTAAGTCCCATATTTTTCCTGCTTCTGAATTATTCCAATTAGTTCTTTACAAATGAGTCCTCTGCTGCATTTCTCATTGACTTTGTTTTCTTCCTCGACTGTTTCCACTTGTGACATTTAAGATTTATACCAATAAAATGAAATATCACCACCTCAGGTCACTTCATGAGAATCTTTTCTTCAGTGAACTATCAGGGTGCTTTTGGCTACAGGCAACAGCAACCTAAAAGTGGCTTACAATACAAATCATTTGTTGTTTACTAAACAAAATGGCCAGAGAAGTGGTTTCGGAGTTCACTAATGTCAACTTGGGCCCAGGTGCCGGAGCCAAGATTTCAGCCCAGTCTTACTCAAATGCCTATGCAAAGCTCTTCTTCTAATACACTGTCATTATACTGTCTTCTTTGGAGATTCTTTAGTTGCTATTGTAGACAGAGACCTTTTCTTACCTTATATTTTTCAATGCTTGGCACATCATAATCATTCAATAAATATTCATTAAATCATCAAGGTCCATTTTAAGGGAAAGGGAGAATAGGACGATATGAAATAAAAGGGTGCTTAGGTGCAGAATTAAGTCAGTTTGAATTTTCAAGTTAATGCTGGATCTTTGTGATTTTAAAGCAGATTTCAGTATAACTGGAAAACCTTTTGCGTTATTTATAGTTCCCTACTTCCTTGGAAGGTCCTTTGTTGGCTGAGCAAAGCTCTGAGTTTAAATTTGTAAGTTTAAGAGTTAGAATGAGCTCAATTGCTCTGTATGAGAAATTTTTAGAGACCACTGGAATTGGCAAGGTTAGTTTTATGTGCATGCCTGTATGTGACTGTGAGTTTGCATGTGTGTGTGTCTGTGTGTGTGTGTGCACGCATGCGCACATGTGCTGAAAGGGAAGAGGGAGATTGGGTTAAAAGGTGGCTGGAGAAGAGACCTGAGAGTATGCACATTCAGCAGTGATTTTTAAAAAGTGATAAGTTATCGGCCAGGTAATAAAACCATATTATAAACCAGGCATGGTGGCACACACCTGTGGTCTCAGATACTAGGGAAGTGACTGCAGGAGGATCACTTGGGACCAGGAGTTCAAGGCCAGCCTGGGCAACATTGGGTGACACTCTCGCAAAACAAGCAAACAGAGTCATATTATACTTGGCATAATTAGATACTAAAAATGAATTTCTGTGAAGAACCGAGTTAACCTGGTTGAAGTGTTATATCATAACTTAGAAGAGTCCTCCTGAATGCTTAAAATGATTACTATCATGCACATGTGTGTGTGCATGCGTGTGCACATTTTGCATGTGTGCGCACTGAATTTACTAAAGGTAGTATGCTTCTGTCTTAGAAATACTACTTGAGATTTACTCTAGTTGATATCTGACCACATTTCTATGATAGTACCTTATTAACTGATTGAATTATGTATAATCAAATTTTACATGGCACATTTAAAAATTAATGAATTTTGGGACAAATGAAAAGTTGGAAACCAAATTATTAGTGCTTGTGTAAAATTCTTCAGGTGTTCTTATCCTAAATGAGTCCTTTTGAAAGAAACCATAGGATAAAATACTCACTCAGCAGACTAGACAAAATCTAAAACACTAAGAACACCCAGAAGAGTGGAATACCAGTCATTAGTCTGCTGATCTGGTTGAGTGTGACAGAGTGGTGCCGTGGGAAGGCAGGGGAGGACAGTTTGCTTTTCTGGGGTTTTCACCTGGATGAAAGTAAAAAGAACAGCAGTGGTCTGTTTTTCTTACAAACTTAGCCAGTACTTTGTAGGCTTGAAATATTTGGAAATACATCATGATGCAGAAATTTTCTTAGCAGAGCAATCAGACCCCATTAAGTTTAAGGCTGTGTTTTACAAGTCAGAATGCAGAGCTGGTGGTCTGGTCTGGAGGTGTGAGTGGGCTCTGGTGAGCGGGGGGATCTAGGTGGCTTTTGAAGTCATAGAACCATCGCCTATTTTGCAGAGATTGTCCCAAGGCTCTGCTCCAGTTTTTTTTCCCATCACAGAGTACTTCCTGATCCTTCTAAAGCCCATGGGAAAGACTCTGAAGTCTCTTGGCCCCTGAGCTCTGTCCCATACTGTTTTGCAGTGAATTATTAACAGTTTTAAATTGAAATAAAAATTTTAAAAGCCTATAGACATGAAAGTGCCTAGCTCAGGATCCAGAAAAACTTAGTTTATCCTCCCTGTTATCCCTGAAAATGTAATTCTGGCCAGAACACAGAAGTAATGAAAGCAGGACTATTAAGCAGAAGTGATTCAGCCCATATTCTCATCTGTTACAGCACACAGGCCCTAATAAGAAATGTACTTTGATAGATCCAGAAACTATTGCTGCTATTGAAAAAACACAGATGGTATGCATTACAGCAGAAAGCTTTTATGAGTTGGCCCATTATTATCCAGATCTGAATATGCATGCTAAAGGCTGTGCAGCCAGAATGCTTGCTGGGGTATTTGAAATACTTGTTTCTAAGGAAGACATATGAATAGAATAGGGTCAGAAGCTATTTATTTCAGCAGAATTAAAATATTTTAAAATCACAACAATGCACATTTATAAAAATTCATATTTAGCAGAAGTTATTAGGATGTAAAGCAAATGTTCCTTCCTTCCTTTCTACCTCCCTCCCAGTCTCACTACAAATTGCTTGGTTAGCAACCCTCCTAGTGTAGGCATGAGCATCTGGGGCCATAGAAGACAGTCCCTGCCTCTATGGGACTTATGTTTTAGTGCTAGAGACAGACACTAGCCAAGAAACATATAAAACTGAGCTTGAGGAGGTTGTTTTAAATATGGAGGCAGGGTCTGAATGATGAAAACAACCAGAGTCTTGAAGCTTTGTGGGAAGAGCCTTCCAGGAAGATTAGTATAGGTTGGATTTGAAATATCCTCCCCAAAGCCCATGTGTTAAAGACTTTGTCCCCAGCCATGACACTGTTGGGAGGTGGTACAACTTTTAGGAGGTGAGGCCTAGAGGAAGGACATAGAGTCATTATGAACACTCTCTCTTTGCTTCCCAGTTGCCATGAAGTGAGATTTATTCCACCATGAGCACCCTGCAATGGCACACTGTCTTGCCACAGGCCCCAAAGCAACATGCCAACCAACCATGGGTGTAACCTCTGAAACTGAGAGCCAAAATAAACCTTTCCTCTTTTTAAGTTGATTATCTGAGTATTTTGTCACAGTGACAGAAAGCTCAAAGACTGAATGGCAAGTGCAAAAGGCCAGGGAAGTTAAAGGGGGAGTCCTGTGGCTGACATTTGGAGGGATCAGATCATGCTGGGTAGGACTGAGTAAGAAGTTCAATTTCTTACTAAATACAATAGGCCAATGAGCTTTTTAAATTGAGGATGAAAAGGAACTGATTTCTATCTTTGAAAGATGACTCTGAGGTAGTGGTGGCAAAAATGGAAGTCTGCCCACAGACTTCATTCACACATAACACAAACATAGAAATGTATACATTGCCAGGCACAGTGGTGCACACCTGTAATCTCAGAAGCTTGGGAGGCTGAGGCAGGAGGATTGTGAGTTCAACATCAGCCTCAGCAACTGAGAGAGGCCCTAAGCTCTCAGCAAGACCCTGTCTCTAATAAAATATAAAAATGGGCTGGGCATGTGGCTCAGTGGTTAAGTGCCCCTGGGTTCAATTCCTGGTACCAACAACAACAACAAAAGTATATTATATATGTTATTTTTTAAAAAGCAAAAAGTGATGACATATAGCACTTATTCTAAAACTGGTTGCTGGTTGACTTTTTTTTTTTTTTTTTAATTTTTTCTTAGTTGTAGATGGACACAATGTCTTTATTTTATTGCTTGTTATGTGGTGCTGAGGATTGAACCCAGGGCCTCACGCTTGTTGCAAGCGCTCTACCGCTGAGCCACAATCCCAGCCCCGCTGGTTGACTTTTTTAGAATTCCTCTTTGAAATTATGTTCAGTGTCAGTTTACTACCTCCCAGACAACCAAATACATCTTGTTTTTTCCTACCCACATTAATGCAGTATCTTATTAGGAAAAACACAGACTTGGCATTTTAACACTTGGCTCCAGAATAGAGTCATTGGTTTTGGCTCTGAATGACTTTTTGGATTGTCCTGAAAATCATTTTTAAAGAAAAATTTTCAACAAATGTATTGCCTACAGATGTGATACTTGTTGAGCAGCATCAGTGGAATGCATATGCAGTCTTCTAAGGTGCTTACTTTGAAATGTTAAAAAAAATCATTTGAAGTGATAAATGAGTCACCAAATAATTATTCACAAATCACAAAGTACCAGTACCTGTTTTAGGTACTGGGTATATATTAATGAACACAGCAGACAAAATCTCTTTCTGCTGAGCTTTTACATTCTAGTGGAAGGAGACAGGCCAAACAAGTAATCAAAATAAGTAAATTATAAATTATAAAGATTATATAAAAGCAAAGAAAGAGAGATTTGGAGTGATGGATGGGATCCCCGTTTTCAATAATGTCAAATTGGGCCTCACAAAGATGGTGACAGTTAAGTAGACCTCAAAAAGGAAATATACACATGGTAAGGGAAAGACCACTCAGAGAGAGAGAATAGCAAATGCAGGGGGATGTGTGTGGCAAGGATGAGGAACAATGAGGTGGCTGCTAGTTGAAGGAGGACAAAGAGTCAGAGAGCTAAGGAGATGGAGGGCAGATTATTAGCAACTTGTAGCTATGGTAAGAATTTTGGCTTTTCCACTGAGCGAGGAAAGCCAAAGCAGAAAAATGACATAATCTGTGTTTTCAAAAGATTTCTCTGACTACTTTGATGTAAATAGACTAGAGCAGCAAGAGTAAAAGTTTTCATGTGTTTCAGAAAACAGTAACATTTCCTAGAAAACCCCCTAATTTTGCTAAAGAGGGGGAAAGAGCCAAATTAAAGTTTTTTTAAAAAAATTCCAGCTCCTATCTTTGTTCTTTATAGTTCCTTATCATAGCAAATTTCTTTCTATCAAGCCCAATTTCTTCCAGATTTTGGCTTAAAGTGTCCCTAGACTACTTTCAGGCTGCAACATGAATTATTTTGTCCTGTATAGAAGTCAGGATCTTCTTAGTGGAAAGTAACTGAATACCTGACCCAAAAAGGCTTAAGCAACAGGTCATTACTATTGCACATGATGAGTATGCGGACACATGCAGAGCCAGGGAAGGTTAATTTAGTACTCAGTGAAATCAGGGCTCTGGTGCCTTTTCTGTATTTTTCCTGCTTTTCTCTCATGGTCACAAGATGTGCCACTGTGACTCTCCAAACATGTCTTGCTCACTGGAGGATGTGAAGACAGGAAGTAAGGAAAAGACTTCTTCTTATGGGATTGAAGGATAAGACCCTTGTCCTGAAGCTCCCTACCTCTCATTTCCTATTATGTATTATGGGCATGTATTAAGTCACATGCTCAGTCCCTCAACCAGTCCCTGACAAAAAATGACAGAGTACCAAGACAGGTTTAGACCAGTGATTCTGAAAGTATGATTTGTGAGACCATGGGGAGGGGGTCCCTAAGACCCTCTTAGAGAGTTATATTTTAATATAATACTATTTTTTGCTATTCTCACTCTTACCAGTGCACAATGGAGTTTTCCAGACGTTCCTAGAAATAGTGCAATCATTGAATGCAGAAGCTAGTATGAAGATCTGAATGCCTTCTATTAAGACAAAAGTAATGCAATTCCTTTTATTAATTTTTTGAAAATCAGTTATTTTTTATTAAAATGTGCAATACATTTTTTTATTCTTAATTTTAAAAAATAATATTTTAAAATTATCCATTTGTGAGTTTTTAGTATGACAAATATTTATATACATAATCTACATAAAGAAAAGCACTTTATGCATGGAAAAGAATCCAGAGATCAAAAGAATGAAAATCTCTGGTTTATTCAGATAGGTCTGATTCATCCCTGCGCTGCTAAGGGGAAGGTCAAACTTTCCAGAGCTCACCTCAGCCTGACTCAAAACTTTTTCAATTATTACCATTAAGGGGTAAGGTCACAACAGGGTCTGTCAGACCTTGTTTATTGAACTGATTCATCTTCTAGCTAGTCAGGAGGTGAGCTCTTCTTTTTTTTGACTGGGAGGTGGTGAAATGGTTAAAATGAAGCCCCAAGGACTATTTGAAAAACAACTGTCATATTAAGTTGCTTCTTGAGATGGAAGAAGTGTGGTATTTTGAGAAGTGGACATTTGAAATTTCAAAACCTTTTTTGGGAACAGAGGGAACCCCCAAGCCCCATGAGTAGTCTGAGTTAGGGAGCAAGTTATTTATCATTTGCAGTAATGGGTTTCTCCCTAGCTCCAGTCCTGCGCTAAAAGTGATCCTACAAAGATGGGCTCTGAGGTTGTCACCACGGTCCGTTCATTTTTCTCACCTTGATTCTTCATTCTTCATCCAGACTGAGGATATGTGTGTGTTGTTTTTTAGTGGTAGTATTTCTTATTCTGCTCTCAACCTATTTTGGTTTCAAAGTGCCCTCAGGAGCCTCCTCAAAACGCCAAACCTATTTTTCTCCTCTTCAGTAAATTCTTTTGGCTACACACACACACACACACACACACACACCAAAATGCAGCGTTGTGTTTACAACTCAACTCACAGTGCCTGCGATTTCTGCATCTTTTTTCTTTTGCTCCCTGGGGAATGTTAGATTGTGAAGGGATTGGGGAGGAGCCGGCCTGACCACGGCCACATGCAGCAGTCATACATTTCCTTTGCACATATTTTGCTGAGTGGGCGTGAGACATTTTTGGATAAACTTCTACACAAGTGCCATTTCTTACGATCTTCCTTTTGTCTGGTTTTCTCCCTAGGTCAGCTTCTTTGCCCTAATTTTATTTGTACCTTTCTACGATTTGGCTTATTTGCATCCACGATTCCCGAGGCTTGAACCTCCCTTCCCTGGGGCCTGACCTAATTCTAGATGCTGACTGTTGTTTGGTTTATTCTTCCACTTTGGTAAACGCACGTGGCTCTTCTGGGAGCTTCACTTTTCTCCTAGAATGCTGCTGGGTCTCCGTGGGGGCTAAGACAACGTACTCTAAAGCAGCCAGGACCCCTGCCCCCACAGAGCCCCGGGTCCGAGCGCAGCGGTCGCGAGGAGGGGGTGGGGAGCAGGGCCAGCCGGGTGAATCACAGGGCGTAACAGGTGCCGCGGCCGCAGCTGCGCCGGCGGAGCGCTCAGGCTCCAGGGATAAGGTTTTCTTTTTCTCTGGGTTTTTTGGGAGGTGAGGAGAAGGCTCAGGGGCCCCCACCCGACCAATGCAGGCTGCGGTTGTTCGTTGCTTAGCAACTAGCGGAGCCAATGAGCGGCGGCCGGGCCTGCGGCGCCGGCGTGCGGAGGCGGGGTGGGAACCTCGCGAACCTGCCGGGCTGGGAGGCGGCCGCGAGGGGCGGAGCGCAGCCCGGCCAGGGGCGGGGAAGGCGGGAGCCCGCGGCGGAGGAGGGGCGGCCGGCGCGAGGCGCTGCGTCCCGCCGCGCCTGTGCGGGCCCGCGGGGCTGCGGGAGCCGCGCTAGGACACCGCGAGCGGTGACTCCCCGCCGCTCTCGGGGGCCGTGACGGTGAGCAGCTCGCCCCCCGGCGGGATTGTGACGTGCCCGGCCCGGCAGGGGGCGCTGGGGGTGGCGGGGCTGGGGGCAGGCGGGTCGGGGTAGGGGCGGGAGGGCGGGTGTGGAGGTGTGCACTGGCACCTTGCTTGGCGCCCCGCTTTTCCGCAAGGAGCTCGGCGGCCGTTGGGGCCGTTGGAGGGTGCTGGCGAGTGTTGGCTCTCGCCGCGTCTGGAGCTGGAGGTAGGTGCCAGCTCCGGGATCCTTCCTGCTGGCGGTTGAACGTTGCGCCCACGAGGGGGCTCCGGCCCGGATTGCCCCAAACCCTCTCCGGGATGGAGCTAGGGTGGCGCCTGGCAGGGGATGACGAGCGACGCGGAGACGTGGGGGAGGAGGGGTTGGCCAATTTGGGGCTGCAGTGGCTGCTTAGAGGCAGTGGGGCATGCGGGCTTCAGCGATTTGTCAGTGCCAGCCGCAAGAGGCAGTCGTTAAAATGAGTTATTGGGTGGTCAGTGGCTCCTGCAGGGGAAAAGCACCTCGGTAAAGAGGTAGAGATCTACAGGAAGAGTTTACATCATCAAAGAGGCAGGCATGTTTGAGAAATATTTTGGCTTACAATTTTCCAGTAAAGTACAGTAAAACAAATTGTGAGCCCTCTGCACCTCTTCGAGCCAGGTGCTAATCGCCTGGTTTTGCAAGTCACTTGGGCCCAGAAAGTAGCATCTGCTAAATAATTTGCTTTCAGCGCACTTATCGGAATTCTTATATTAATACTCCATTCAGGGTCCATAGTTGTGAATGCTAAACTCATTACTGGCAACACTGGTAGTTTTTGTTGGATGATAGGACAGATTTCCCTTTTCTGTCATAGTTGAAGATTGAAGATCTAGATCATAGATTGAAGATTTGGAGAGGCACTCTTGAGAGGGAGGTTCAGAAGCCTAAGGGTGAGGGCTTCTTGGACTCTGAAACTAGGCATTCACATCAGAGTTTAGGTCCAGGGTTGATTATGAATGGTGGGTGCTATGGTACTCTGTGGTTGAGGAGGAACAGGGAAAGAAAATCCTGGCAGCCTTATAATTTGATCGTCAACTAGAAAGGTCTGGATAATTTGACACATTAGGACACAGTGAAATTTGAAAAGGATTAGTGCTCTGGAGAGAAAAGAAATGCCCTTAAAGTTTAGATCAAGCTATTTGGAAATTTGAAAGTTAGAGATAGATTTATGAACTTGGATCCATCCACAAAACCATCCATCAGATTTCTCATTCTAGAACTATCTTAGGCCTAGGAAGCTTACCGTTATTTGTTCATTAAAACTAAACAAATAAGAAAACTTGATATCTAATTTGACACCTTTTTACCTACTATCAATGAAAGTTTCTCAAACAAAATGGTTCTTTGAGAAAAGGAGTAGGAACTAAAAGGAAGGCTTTTCTCATGACTGCTTGGGCTTCTAAAGCAAAGTCATTTTATACCCTTCCTTCCTTTCTCTTTCCCCATCTGTACAGCCAAGATAATAAAGCCCTAGGATTAAAGAACGTGGGTGAAGCAGCTTGAAGATAACTGCAAAGACCGGTTATTCTAGGATGAAATGTGAAGATCTCCTCATCACACATTGCGCCTTGTGACAAGGCTTGTTAAGCACGTTATGTTCTAAACATGCTGAGGCAGATATATAAGAAAACTAAAATGTTAACTGTTCAGAGTGTTTCCCAAAAGTCTTAAATCCTACACAAAGTCAGATTATGTACTTGGGCTTTCCTAAAACTTGACAAAGTCTGTTCTTTGGCCAAAGCTGGCTGTGACACAGGTTTTAAAAAAGTAGACATTTGAGTACCT
Source organism: Xerus rutilus (assembly GCA_028644305.1). Lineage (NCBI taxonomy): Eukaryota > Metazoa > Chordata > Mammalia > Rodentia > Sciuridae > Xerus > Xerus rutilus. The sequence goes on along the minus strand of CM053400.1, from coordinate 64,523,474 downwards.
TTGGATAAAAAGCTGAAAAGACATTACTTCAGGTTTGTGTGACTTTAATTCATTTTACATAAATTGGAGAAGTAAGTGGATGTGTTAAAAGTGCATAATCCTAGCTGCTGGAGAGACAGGCATGAAGATGGTTTGAGTTTAGGAGTTGGAACCAGCCTGGGTAACATTGAAACCCATCTAAAAAAAGACAACCTTTAAGTGATTTTTTTCTATAACTTTTATTATGGTTGTGAACTTGCTTTATTGGTCTGACCAATTGCTCATAACGAAAGAGGTTTTGATACTATGTGGAACTGTTTTGTGTGTAATGATAGGCTTAGCTGGTAATGAAGGTACAAGCTATCTTCATGAGTTTATGAGGTAGGATAGAATAGAGAAATACCCATTCTTATTTGTAATGGAAAACAGCCTAGAGTTATGCCTTTTTGATGGTGGGCTAATGTTTCATGAGCAGATTTACCAAATAATGCTTTAATCATTCTTTCAAAAGCATTAAACACTTACTTATTAAGCTGCTACTTGCCAGACCTGAGGATGGAAAGATGAGTAGTAGAGGAGAAAATGGGAAAAATGTTAATGTGGAAGGCATTAGAGAATTTCAGCTGAGCCTTGACTGAAGGGAAGTTCACTAAGCAGCTGATGTGCTTTCCAGCAATATATGGTTGAAGAATTACAGGTGGTTTGGTTATCCCTAGGTGGGTTGTGTTTGTGGTAAGGTTCAAGAATGGTGCTATGAACTTTGACTAGTAGGTGATAGGGAAACTTTAAAAGGTTTTGTTTTGGGGAATTATATATTTGCTTTTTACTTTAGAAGAGTCTGTCCACCACAGTCAGTAATTTGAATGACCCAAAGTGTTCTTAACTTTGACAATTCAAATAATATCGGGAAGCAACTTTACATAGCAGTTAGACTTGAAAAATATTTTATTGAAGGATTCAGATGCTTTAGGAAAGCAGGAATAATTAATCATACAACAAACTGTTGTTGAAAGCTCAGTCCTTGTTCCTGATGCCAATCCAATAATGAAGACACAGTTTTAAGAAAAAGGAAAAAGGTTTTTTGCTTGCTAGCAAAGGAGAAACACAGGGGACTTCTGTCCCAGAGGCTGATTCTGTTCTGTAGGAACAGGGGGCTTTTAAAGAGGTGATTCAAAGGCTACATTCCACGTGTTCTCTGTTGGGAGTTGTAATTCACTTGTTAATTTGGGTGATAGTCATTCCTGAGATCTTTCCCCCAAATGTGGATTACTTTGCTCCTTTGGTGGGTGTGTACTGAGACGGATAACTGCTTCAGAGGGGGAAGAAAGGTAATCCTGTTTTCCCTGAGATTAGAGGGGAGCAGGGAGAGAGGAAGAGAAAGAAACATGTCCATTTTAAAAATAAGTTGTAGTGGTAGAGCAGCAAGGGGTATACACAGCATAAACTGGACCACTTTTAACAAAAACCTTTGTTGAGTATCTTCTATTCTTAAGATTTGGGGGTTGGGATTCAAAGATAAATAAGATACAGCTCCATTAGGAGAAATTATAATGTATTGCAAAATCTGAGTGAATAAGAATGCATAAAAACATCAGGTTCTAGCACTGTAGGAGTCTAAGATGAGAGAAAATATAAATTATCTTTTAGTTTAACAACAACAACAAAAAACTCTTAACAGAAATTGTAACCAGTTATAAACAATCAGAATAGTCCTTACTAAAATTCTACAGTTCTTAACTTGTTTCTCATG
>CM053400.1:64452165-64521245 GCA_028644305.1 Xerus rutilus | reverse complement strand
TACCAGGGATTGAACTCAGGGGCACTGGACCACTGAGCCACATCCCCAGCCCTATTTTGTGTTTTATGTAGAGACAGGGTCTCACTGAGTTGCTTAGTGCCTCGCCATTGCTGAGGCTGGCTTTGAACTCGCGATTCTCCTGTCTCAGCCTCCCAAAGTGCAGGGATTACAGACGTGCGCCACCACGCCCGGCTAAAAGTGCTGTAATTTGAATATGAACTGATTCAAGGATTGGGTGATGACTTGATGACTCCTTAATCTGCTCAAATGCCTCTTGGTCTCCAAGCCATAGAGTTTATCCCCATTTGAACATATGGTGAGGGCATTTCTAAACTCACTAAGTTCTGTACTGCACTCATTATTTTCCACACATCCAAATGCAATTTTATTAATCTTACTTCTTTGTTCTCTCTACTTAAAAGACAATATTTTCTGATCAGTACCAAAGGTAAGTTTTTACATGAGAGAATAAAAGCCTCCCCTTTGTATACTAGACATGTTGTCAGTCCAACTTCTGTAGTTTTTATCTTTCACTCTCCTCGTTGTCAGGGGTTAAGTCAGCCAGCCAGCCCATCACCATTAATTTTCCACTTTACTGTATTTTTTCATTATTTATTTTTTAAAAAGGAGGGGATAAAAAGCCATTTTTTTTGTTTGTTTTTGGTACCAGGGATTGAACTTAGGAGTACCTGAGCACTTAATCACATCCTCAGCCATATTTTGTATTTTATTTAGAGACAGGGTCTCACTGAGTTGCTTAGCACCTCGCTTTTGCTGAGGCTGGCTTTGAACTCACGATCTTCCTGCTTCAACCTCCCAAGCTGCTGGGATTACAGGAGTGCACTACCATGCCTGGCAAAATTAAAGTTTTAAACAATTTACCTTTTAATTCTTGGCATATGTGAACACTAAAAAATAATTTTTGTACCAGTGCTGCTAAAAATGGAGCTAATTTTGGAAACATTGTAGGAGATTGGCAGAATATTGTTCTAAAAAGACTTGTATGACGAAATATGATTTTAAAATATGTAGTTTAAGGAGTGGCCTATAGATATAATCTATGACAGATAAACTGTAGTTTGTCAGTCTTGTTAATTATAATTTGGTTGTGCATTCCTATTGGAAAGATAGCAACTTCAACATTATTCTTTCTGCTCTGTATCCATAGTTTTAGAATATCACTCTACATAGGACCTACAATATAGAAACAAGGTAGCATCTTAGAAAATCATCAGTAAGCATAACCCATACAAAGAGGATGATGATAGACCTGCTGATTAGAAACTCAAGTAACAGAAGAGAAGTTTCATTAGTTAGATCTACACAAAGTGAAGGCAGATGGCAATTCTGGAAAAGCCTGGTAATTTGGGCCTTGTAGTCACTAGATTTTTTTTTAAAAAATTGCTACACTTAATTTTTGTACATTTAGACAGTTTACATTCTGGTTATTCATTTGGAATCATTTCTGTCTAGAATCATTTCTGTCTGATTGAAATCTAGCATCAGGCTGATATGCTAGAGAAGAGTACCTATATCCAGAAATAGCAGCTGGTATAGTGTACATACTCTCCTCTCCTGCAGTAAGATAGTAGGGTGTCATGGTTAAATGTGCTAGACTACCAGGGTTTGAATCTTAACTTTGTTGTATTCTAGCTGTGTGACCTTGGGCAAGGAAACTCCCTGGGCTTTGGTTTCCTCATCTGTAATGAGGGAAAGAGTCTATTTGGATTATTGTAAGATTGAATAAATAAATGCATGTAAAATGCTTAAAATTATTCCAAGGAAATGATATATGCTTAACAAATTTTATTATTAAAATTAGATGAAATCTCTATTAAACATTGAGTTGTGAAGACAATATGTGCATGTTCTATTATAAAAATGTAGAGAAAAATTTTTAAGATAAATAGCTATTCTCAATTCCATATTAGATACCATGAGAAATGCAAAAGTCATAGTAGAACAGATGATTCTTTAAAGATCATCCAGTTCAACCTCCTAATTTTACAGATGTGGAAACAAACAAATTATGACCAGTTCAAGTTTGCTCAGTAAGTGATGGAAGTGTTGCTGAGAATCATAGGCCCTGACATTGGATCTGTTACTCTTTCAATATCCTGTGCAGCTTCCTTGAGGGGAGGTTGCCCTGAACTAATAGTTTAGTTGGAGAAACAATACCAAAACAGATGAATACATTAGTAGTGAAAAGTCGATGAATAACAAAGTATGAGATGTTGTAGATAGATTCTTAAGTGCACACCTTATATGATTTAATGGACCACTCCATTGAAGCAGAAATACATCTTAGTTGCTTGATCCATGGGTTAATAGAGTAAAAACATTGTTTTTTGAAGAAAGTTGTAATGGCTATTAATAAAAGTCAGTTTCCCTCCTCCTTTCCTCCTACCAAGATGGATTATTAATTGAACTGGGGCAGAGTCCACCTTAGCTAGGTCTGCTAGTACTCTGACTTTATTCTTCACAACAGTTGGGGAAAGTTTGGCTTCTGTGTTTCTGATCCCTGAGTTCCCAATGGGCTGTGTTCCCAAAGACATTCTCATAGACATGTTTTGATAGCAGAACATTCATGTGAACTGCATTATCTTTGCTTACAAGTATATGCAATTATGTGGAATACATGCAAGAAGTGTACTTGATTGGTGGAATTTGCCATTTGCCTTAGTTGAGATTTTCACTAAAGGACAGTTGTGCTGCTGAGTTGAGCTGAGTGCTTTCACACACAGTCTCATTTAACTCTGCTTGGACCCCAGCTCTAAAACTTGCACAAAATCATATATGGCTCCTAAAACATTCAAGGTGCATAAAGGTGTATAAAGTGAAGGTCTTGGTCTTCCACCCCTCCTTGATGCTAAAATAATCATCTCATCCCCAGGACAGATGTTTGTAACACTTGGTAACTTTTTCAGACCTTTATCTTAAATGTGTATATAGTTTGATTTTTCAGAAATGATGATCATACTGTTCTTATTAATCTATAATTTATGTGCATGCAGATATACTTTATTCTTTAATTATCCCAGAGTTGGGCTCCTGACTATTCCATGTATTATGGATTTTAGCTATTTCTCTGATGCCTATTAAGATTGTCTTCAGTTTTTGCCATTACAATAACACTACAATTTACAACATCCTTGTCAGTTATGCTTGCTTTCTTGTTTAACTGAATGTGGTAATAGATGCCTAGAAGTATAATTGATTGTGTTTTTGTAGACCTCTGGTAAAGTTGTTTTCCCCTACATAATCGATTACCTGCATAACTTAGTTTTTGCCCAGCAAGGCTGCTTGATTTTGTGTGTTAAGATCATCTGAAAATAAATATATTTTTATTACTTATACCTTTCTAACATGAGGTTTGGTGTTTGAGAAAGGTGCAGTTCATCCTCATTGCCTTTGCTTAGTGTCACCATAATTGCCCTTACTATTGCCACCATAATATTTCTCTCATTACATGAAGACACATTTACTTATAGAAAATTTAGAAAGAACAAAAAAGTAAAAATTATCCATAACATTTGTGTGTGTGTGTAAATGTGTGTGAAGAATAGTATGAAAATGTTAACTGAAAGCTCAGTCCTTGTCCCTGACGCCAATCCAATAATGCGGACGCAATTTTGAGAAAAAGGAAAAATAAGTTTTATTGCTTTGCTAGCAAAAGAGAAAACACGGGGGATTTCTGTCCCAGAGGCTGATCAGGGGGCTTTTAAAGAGGTGATTCAAAGGCTACATTCAGCTGTTCTCTGTTGGGAGTTAAAATTCACTCGTTAATTTAGATGATAGTCATTCCTGTGGTGGGTATGTGATCAAGGACAGATAACTCTGCCTAGGATGGGGAAAAAGGATAATCCTGTTTCCCCCTGAGATTAGGAGGAGAGAGAGTGGAAGAGAAAAATCTTAAGTGGAAAGTACTGCCCTGTTTCTCCCCTTTTTGCTCCTACATTAGTTTTTTCTTTTTGTTTTTTGTTCACACGCAAACTTCTAGGTTTATAGAGTAGATTTTTTATGTATATATTTTATATATAGTTTTGGATTTTTTAAAAGATAAATAAAATCATGTTAGGTATAGTTCTGCAATCTTTTAAATTACCAAATAAAATATGGAAACCTTTCCAAGTTAGTGAAATAGCTAATAGTAACTAGCATTTATTGAGCACTTTCCATGTATCCAAGAACTTGTTTTAAAGTCCTTTATATGTATAAGCTTATTTTTAAAAGTTATTAAATAAAATTATTAACTAAATTTACTATTTGACCACAATAATAATCCTTTGAGGTAAAGACTGTTTTTATCCCCCTTTTGCAGATGAGGAAAATGAGGTCCAGAGGAGATTTCTGTTCAGGATCACTTAGTTTGTAAGTGGTTTGAAACCAGGTGGTCTGACTTTGGATCCTGTGCTTTTAACCATACTGTTTCTCATACTGCAGCAATAATCCGTTGAAGGGTATGTAAGGAGTTTATAAAGTACAGCATGTAGCTTTCTGCTCCTTAGTCTAAGGTAGCTTTGTAATGGCAAGTATTGGCTAGGAGCTTGGCTTAGCCCAAAGAGATACACATGAAATATTTCACCATAATTGATGTTTTGCACTGTTCTATGCAGTCTTTGCCCAATTGGAAGATCTGATGAGAGACCTGTCTTTTAAGGGGCAGCAGTAGGACTGGAGCTTCTCCCCTGCCACACACCAGGACCACAGGACCCTTAAGAGCATGGACTCTGCACTCTAGGGTGGGGCTGGAATCCTCATTTTTTTGTTGTTAGCTTTATGACCTTGGGCAAATTGCCTAACCTCTCTGCTTCAATCTCCTTATCTGTGAAAGGGAAACAATATGATAACACAAGGTTGTGAGGACTTGACTTCATAATATATATAAACAGGGCCTGGCACATGTGTCTATTAAATTAGTAGACTGTGCTTAGTTTTCCACCAGTTTTTCACAACAACCTTAAGAAATAGCTATTATCACTCCTATTCTACAGGTGAGGAAACCAGCTTGGAGAGATGGTCTTTGCAATAAGTGACCTAAATCAGGATATGACTCCAGTCTGTTGACCCAGGCCTGTGAGGGAGGCATGCATTGTTTGCCCTGTATTTTCCAACTGTGAAGCCACCTAATAGCTACAAACTCAGCAAGAAGGCAAATTATTAGGATAATAGCAATTTTTGAATTTTGGTTGTTTTGGTATGTATTAAAATTTTATTTATGATTAATTCATTTTGTGGAAATATCTATACAATTTACCACACAGATGAAATAATTTATAGATTTTGAATTTGTAGATTTTTTACGAGATTGAATTTAATGTGTTTCTATACCAATATGCATACCTCAGTAGTTTTAAGTTAGCAGAAGTATTAGCAATAGAATTGAAAGTTATAGTCCCTTTTGGAACAAAATTATAGTAGGAGGTGTTATTGTTTTAAATAATCATGTTTAGTTTTGAGAGTTATAACATCTATTTAAAATATGCAGATAAGTGAATTCTCAAGTTTTATGACTGAACTTGTAAGATAGGACTAATGTTTAAAGATTTAGTTTTAACAATTTTATTTTCTTAACCCAACAATTTGACAACTGTAACTTTTTAATATTTTAGCAACTTTAGCTATTTGTAAAAAATCCAATATTTAGATATTTAGAAGCCCAGGTGGTATAATGTTACTATGTACAATATAAAGCTATTGTTTCCTGACACTTGATGTTTGTTTTAGAATTCTGATTAGGTAGGCATTGTACCTTTTCAAGTTTAAATTTCAAGAGAGCTTGAAAAGAAATCTTAAAATAGTGTAACCTGTAAAGGGTATCTTGTAATCAAGATACTGTGTTTCTGCTGAACTCTGTGTATAGATATTAGAAATATGGGGGATAACAAGGATAGGAGAAAAGGAAATCAAGATTAATGCCTTTTTTTCAAAAGATTGACTCATCTTTTGCATCTTTTTAATTAATGTTTTTCCTTTATCTACGTTTGCTTGCCAGAATGAACTTATCTGTGATGAGTTATTTACTTGGTTATTCTGTTAAGCTTTGGTGGGAGGAAATACAGAAATATAAAGTGTTTCATACTTAGGAACTCTCTGAAAGATAAAACAATCTAGCAAGTATATGGAGGGCTGTAAGGTAAAATTTTGTGGGCTGGAGTAGTTGAAGATGACTTTATGCAAGGGTTGGTGGAGGTTGTGTTGTGTTGTGTTGTGAAAAAGCATTAGTTTTGGGATGGGTGAAAGAAAACAGCTGTAGACACAGAAGCTGAAGTGAGTGTCATGTGAGATTCAGTTCATTGTAGAGATTTATTGAGCACCTGCTATTGGGAATGTGGCTACAGAGATGAGTTTATGAGCTTCTCTAGAAGTTCATAAACTAGTGGGGGAGGCTTTTAACTATAATATGAAATAATTGTATACTGGATGATATTGTCATAAACCCAATCATTTGCATTTGTAATGTATGATAGCATTTTTAGTTGTTTCAGCAGGAGACATGTAAATTATGGAGTAAGTTTTAGAAGAGACTCAGAAACATACATATTTTTTTTTATGTTTTATTTATTGCTGTATAACAAATTGCTCCAAAACTTAGCAGCTAACAAGCATTTACTGTCTTATAATTTCTGTGAGCCAGGAATCTGGGCACAGCTTAGCTGGGGTGCCTGTGGGTCAGGATCTCTCACTAGGTTGTCATCAAGGTGTTGGCCAGGCTGCAGGCATTCAAGGTTTGATTGAAGTAAGATCCATTTCCAAACTTGCTCATGACTCTTGGCAGGCCTCAGGTCCTGTTGGCCACATACATCAGTTCCTTGTTGCATTGGCTTCTAAATAGGGCTACTCACAACACAATATCTTGCTTTCCTCAGAAAGAGGGATTTGAGAAACAGTAAGTAAAAAACAACCACAAATAAAAGCCACGACCTTTTTATAACCTAATTTTCAAAGGAAAATCCCATCATTTTATTGTATTGCTATTTGTTAGAACCTAGTCACTAAATGCAGCCCATACTCAAGGAGCAGGAATAACTGGGGTCTGCGTCCGAGGCAGGGTTTTAATGTGTATTAAGAACCTGAGTCTTTTTTTTTTGGTACTGGGGATTGAACTCAGGGGCACTCGGACCACTGAGCTACATCCTCAGCCCAATTTTGTGTTTTATGTAGAGACAGGGTCTCACTGAGTTGCTTAGCACCTCGCTGTTGCTGAGGCTGGCTTTGAACTCAGATTCTCTTGTCTCAGCTTCCCAAAGTGCTGGGATTAAAGGTGTGAGCCACCGTACCCAGCGAGGAACCTGAGTCTTAATGTAAACTAGCTAAGGAACTTTTTTATGGAAAAAAGTATAATTCTCCTGAAACCAAATGTATTTTTTTTCTTTTTTTTAAAGATGAACATAATATCTTTATTTTATTTTATCTTTATATGGTGCTAAGGATCGAACCCAGTACCTCACACATGTGAGGCAAGCGCTCTACCACTGAGCCACAATCCCAGCCCCAAATGTTTTTGATAAGATCTGCTAAGGTTAGTTTTAATGTTGCATTAATGTTTAGAGTAGGAAAGGGTTTATAAATGAGAAAGAAGCTGATTGTGGCAAAACAGATGAATTTTATCTAAAAAAATGAAATAGTTTAAAATGGATTACAAGAACTGAATTTTGTTTGTTTTTGTTTTTGGTACCAGGGATTGAACCCGGAGATGCTTTACCACTGAACCACATCTCCAGCCCTTTTTATTTTTTATTTTCTGACGGAGTCTTGCTAAGTTGCTTAGGGCCTCGCTAATTTGCTGAGGCTGGCTTTGAACTTGCATTCCTCCTTCCTCAGCCTTCCGAACTGCTGGGATTACAAGCGTATGCCACCGTGCCCTACAAACTGAGTCTTTTAGAGAAACTTGATGGAGATCTTTTTGGTTGCATTCTATTTTCAGTTGCTATAGGTAAATTTACATTTACAGTGTTGAAAGGTTGAATGATAGAATGAAAGGAGCACAGAATTTTGAAAACTTAGATTTGTGTCCTGCATTCATAGCCAGTCAGAAACGTGACATTGGGCAGTCCTGGTGATCTCACCAAGCCCTAGTTTCCTGTCTTTGATACAGAAAAAAAAGAAAGAAAAAAGAAAATACTTTGACATAAAGATGACAGATTTATGAAATTTTAGTAAGATCTTCATTGTCTTTTCAGAAAAGGCACAATAATCAGTTCAGATGTTTCATTGCTTCCCACTCCTGTGTCCAGATTCTAACCTGGAAAAGGCTACTAGATAATTCTTAAGCTTTGCATGATCATTTTCCCAGAAAGGGCAGACTATTCTTGCTTGTTTTTTATCTATAGTATGTGGCATTGGTACTTTAGAACCCTCAGTAACATGCAGGGAGGACACAGTAGAGCTCTTGCTGCTTCAAAAGTAGCAAGTTAACTTTTTTACCAAAATTATTGCCATTTTATTCTAGAATGATTTTCCATCACGGAGTCTATTGACTGGAATTTACATTGAGAAATACTTCAAATGAGAGAGATTGTTAGATGGAGATATAATTCCTATCTGTAGTGAATAAAACTGTCTCTGGTGTTAAGAACAGGAGAAAAAGAATTCTTTTTTTTTTTTTTTTTTTGGTACCAGGGATTGAACTCAGGGGCACTCAACCACTGAACCACATCCCCAGCCCTATTTTGTGTTTTATGGAGAGACAGGGTCTCACTGAGTTGCTTAGTGCCTCGCTGTTGCTAAGGATGGCTTTGAACTCGCGATTCTCCTGTCTCAGCCTCCCAAAGTGCTGGGATTACAGGCATGCGCCACCATGCCCAGCCGAGAAGAAGAATTCTTATTTTTTATTAACTTTATAGGGTTTTTCTTGTTTTAGTATATTTCAAAATTGTTCCTAAAAATTGTAGGTGAATGAAATGGTAGGTGAAAGGTATTTAAATGTTTTATTCTTCAAATTTTAAACATTATAGGTGGGGTTGACCCATCTTGAAATCTAGACAGCTAACCCAACCAATGGTACATATAGAGGATTTTAGATTCTAAATTATTTGAATCAAAACATGATTTACTGTTAACTTTTTTCTTCTAACAAAACTAGTATCAAAGCTAGTATAACAAGTTTGTTCTCATTTGATTTGTCATGAATAATCATGTTCACTATATAATCATTTGCTCTGAATTGGTCAGTGTACAGTATGAACTTGGGTTCCAGTGCCAGATTTGTATTGGAGTCCTTGAATGCTCTTGAAGCTTGTGGCAGGGCTTGTGATGGTTTTAGGTTTATGCAAAGCAGAGATGCTCTGTTACCTTTTTTCTTTTAAAACTGATTTTGTCTTATTTTAACATCTTCATAAAAATATTTGCAACCATCAACAATAAAATTTTAGCCATGATTGAGCTAGAATACAACACCTTGCTTGAATTAGCCTCTTGGTTATCAGGTATATATTGATTAGGAGTCTTAAGTTTCCTTTATTAAAAAAACTGGTTGTGTAAATTTTCTTTTTATCTTAAGTTTCATAGTGTATAATTTGGTGCATCATTGAACAGAAGTGTTTTTGTGGAAACTTAGATGGTGTGAAATCATATACTGAAATTCTATACTGTTAGAAAGTTCTTTGCTTCACAGGACTTAAAATGGAGTATTGGTTTTCAGCATGAACATTTAACAGGACCTTAATATTTTGCAAGATTTTGTTGTTTTAGTTAACAGGACAGGGAACAATTGGCTTTCTCAACCTGTAGACAATGAAGAGGTAAATTCACAGAGAAAGAATAGCTGATTTAAATTACAATTTTGAAGAATGGATATGTAATAGACACATTTTGAGTATGAGAAAAGACTGGGCGCTATTGTATCTTATCTACAAATAGCTTTGCACAATATCTTCACACACGCACAATTCACAAAACAACAAAAAGATCTTTAAAAGATACCTATTAGTTTTCTTCTTGTTCATCTGCCAAACTTAGTGATTATAATTAGCCCATAGCTAATATATCCATAAAGATATATTTTTAGATCTTCTAAGGATCTGTGGTCAATTTTTATTAAAAGCAAATGTGCATTTTGTTACAGATTTTAGAATATTTTCATTTACACCATACAGCCCTGTGTCTAAATGATGATAACTAATATTTATTTTGTGTGTTCCATATGCCAAGCAGTGTGCTAAATATTTTGTACATTATTTCATTTAATTCTCATGGGAAATTTGAAATAATTGCCATTATTTTGGTAGTTTACCAGTGGGGAAACTAGGGCTCAGAGAGGTTATTTACCCAAAGCAGAGCTACGTAAGAACAGATGGGTTCATAGCCCTTTGCAGTCTTGTTTTACTTATAGCTGCCATCTTTGAAAGCCAGAAGTAAAATTAAAGTTTTTCTTCCTTGGAGCAGACTCAAATTTTATTCTGTTGTTGAAGGCACCCATTTAAGGATAGTGGGATATACAGAATTGATCAGGGTATCTTTTCTTACCAAAGCATATGAGTAGAAAACTGGCAAAAGATCAGTGCCAGACCGGATAGCCTTCCACATGTATGTATGCATATGTGACATGACTTGTAAAATAACACGTAATATTGGATGCTTCTTTATAACTTAGAAATCATCCTTGATTCCTCATTTTCCCACATTTCAATCCATCAGCAAGTCCTGAAGTTTTTTTCTTCAGACACATTTCTAATTCTAACACATTTCATCTACCTGTTTCAGCTTCCATTATTGGAACTGTGGCGTAGCTCTGGTCATCTTATCTGGGCTCTATGGCAGTAGCTTTCTTATTGCTTTCAACCTTTACTGTTGCCTACCTGTGATCTACTCAACTGCAGTCAATGATCTTTTTTAAAACAAAAGAGATCATGTTACTTTCCTGCCTATAATCATTCAGCAATGGTTTATTGCAATTAGGGAACTTCAACCCACTACCCTTCTAGCCTTGCTTACTGTGCTTCAAACACACTGGACTTCTTTGTTTTTCATATTTATCAAGTTCATTTCCATCTCAGGTCTTTGTACCTGCTGTTTTCTCTACCTATCTGCTCTGGTCATTGATATCATTTAAGTCAGTTCAGACGTCATCTCAGTGTAGCCTTCCTTACTAACCCAGATACTCCCCATCCCAAAACTCTCATCATGTTTTACTTTTTATTTCTTACCACTCTGTTAGTTTATTGCTTGCTTCTTTAGTGTCTTCCCCACCCTTCACCAGAATGTGAACTTGAGAGTGAAGCCTCCCCTTGTGCCTAAAAAAATATGTCTGGTACATAGTAGGAGCTCAATAAATGTTTGTTGGATAAGCAAAAAGTTTCATCTAACTTTTTTAGGGGACGGGTACTAGGGATTGAACTCAGGGGTATTCACCCACTGAGCCACATTCCTAGCCCCATTTTGTGTTTTATGTAGAGACAGGGTCTCACTGAGTTGCTTAGCATTTCACTTTTTGCTGAGACTGACTTTGAACTCACAGTCCTCCTGCTCTATAGCCTCCCAAGCCATTAGGATTACAGGTATGTGCCACCACGCCCAGCTCATCTAAGTTTTAACATCATATTGTGATTATTTCTCCCCGCCTGAAATATTGAGTATACTGGTTATAAATTGTTGATCCTCAGAACAGATCTGGCTTGAGGACACATTTTTTTTTTTTTGTTACCAGGGATTGAACTCAGGTACTTGACCACTGAGCCACATACCTATCCCTGTTTTGTGTTTTATATAGAGACAGGGTCTCACTGAGTTGCTTAGCGCCTCGCCATTGCTGAGGCTGGCTTTGAACTCGAGATTCTCCTGTCTCAGCCTCCCAAAGTACTGGGATTATAGGCGTGCGCCACCGTGCCTGGCCTGAGGACACATTTTATTTGGCTTGTTACGTGGCATTGTTATTTGAGTTTCAGCTTATTGTCAGGCTCACAGATCTTAAGTGTACAACTTGATGAAATGTACTTATCTGTATACCTGTGTGATTAAGTCTCAGACCAAGATACAGAACATTTCTGGTACCCAGAAGTTTCTCATATCCCCCTCTACCCACTCCCTCCCCACTCCTGACAGAATAACTTGCAGAGTTAAGAAATTTAAATTAGCTTCTACCATTTAAAAATAGGGAGACTTCACATAAAAATTCAGAATTCCAACATCTCTAAAAATTCAAAGTTCTGTCAACATAGGACCTGCTTTCTCTTTTGGAAAGTTACTTTAGTATAGAAGCAGCTGTCCAAAGTGTTGGCACATGTTCATCAGCTTGCCTGCGGACTTCACCCCTCCTCCTCCTCCTGTCCCTGACCTTGAAATGATTTGCCAGTTACCATTTATAATTTCACTTGAATTGTTTTTCTTATTATGGAGAAATATCTCTTCCATTCTCTCTAAAGAAGTGGAAACATGAATGGTAGATGGAAAAGGTTACATGTTTTACACTTAGTTTACTTTTTTAGTTCCTTTGTATTCTGACCTTTAGGTATTTGTTAGTCACCCTAGTTCTACATAGTTTTGTTTCAAGGCTATACAGTGTTCTATTTATAAATGTCTCATTTATTTATCCAGTCCTGTATTGTGGAACATACTCTGTTTCTTTTTCCTATTGTAATGAACAACCTGTATATGAATCTTTGTATACATTACTTTATTAGGATAAAATTTTAGAAGTGGACTTTCTAGATGAAGATAATTTTCACTTTTAAAGCTTTTGATACATAATTGTCAGATTACTTGGTGGTAGTTTAAATTGATATTATTTGAATAGCATCAATCCCTACATCTATGCCAATACTGGCAAAATTTGAAAGAAAAGTTCTAGTGGCATTGGGGAGAGGGTGGGGAATGAGAAATGTTGACCAAGAAGTGTTTCATCATCTTATCTACATAAATAGAGTTATGCTTTGTTTTAAAGGATATAGTATAGAAATGTTACTTTTAGTACAATGCTTTACCTTAGATTTATATTGTGAGTCAAATCTTTACCTTAGATTTATATTAAGGTACCATGTATCTTATACATGAAGTAACATGAATACCCCCATGTGAACTAGAGAACCTTTAGCCTTGATCCTTATATATTTGTACATATATGTAATATATTTTAATATAATTATTAAACTCGACTATGTTTTGTATCCACACAGGAATAAATGTTGCAAATCCTTCTGTTTTTGAAGCACATACAACTAATTGTTACATTTACATTGGTTTTCATATTTTAAATTAGAAGCCATTACTCTGTTATTTGCTTCTTAAGGAGATGCCTACTTAGAAGAGTGACAGCAGCTGGACTACATGTTTCAGTGCTGATAGTTCCTCAGGTATCCTGGCTCTGGAAATTGCTATGGGAGATTGGATGACTATTACAGATCCAGGTCTGTCTACAGGTAACTGAATCTAAAGTAAAGGGAAACCAAAGCAGTTTAATTGAATCTAAAATAACTGGCGGTCAAGGCAGTATGTCAAGGTGAATGTTTTCAACAAAAATATTAAAAATTTACAAAAATATTGAAGATGTGACTAGAGAGAGGCATAAATGGTTATAAGATGCCCAATTTTCATCTTCAGTAAAGTTATCAGAGAGAGCTAAGAATGTGCTGTAATCAGTGAGTTCAATGCTTTAGATAGCTTATTGGATCGTTAATATTTTTGAGTAAAGCTTATATGTATTTGAAATATATTCAGTGGTTACTTCAGTGTTTCTCAGATTTGTTCCTTTATCACATAAGCATTGAGTGAAATAGACAAGTGTGTTTTATCTATTATTTTTATAAATCTATAAAGTAATGGAAGTTAAGGTATATTGTGACTTAACATGTCTACTAAGAATACTACTTTAATTGTATCTTTTTGGAAGAAAGGTATATAGGTTTCAGATACAAATGGCTTTATCCCAATTTGAAAATTTTTAAATATGTATGTGTTTGTATAATTTTGGTAATGGAGATTGTTAGGTTTACAAACATTTTTATAAATTGTTTATGTGAATGCTTTTTGTTGATTCTTTCAGAAAGTAAAAATATCTCTCAATATACCTCAGAAACAAAGATGTCTCCATCAAGTCTATACTCACAGCAAGTGCTATGTTCTTCAATACCTTTATCAAAAAATGTGCACAGCTTTTTCAGTGCCTTCTGCACAGAAGAGAATATTGAACAAAGTATTTCATATCTTGATCAGGTAACATGTTTTCATAAGAAGCAATAGTATAGATCATGTCGTACAATAGAACATACATACAGGGTTATAAAAACATATTTGTCAAGCACAAGAACATTGTTATGCAGTGGCCAGAGATTAGATTTGCTGAGAAGCTTGGTGATGATCTAGTCTAATATAAGGTTAGCTATTGTATTTGGAGTAGCTTGGTCTTTCCATCACCCCAGGCTTCTCCATTGAGTTTAGCCTCATTTTATTGGCACAGAAACCTAAATACCTTACTCTAGGTCACAGGGGGTTATAGAGCAGAGTCTAGAAAAAAAACCAGTTTTTTAAATTTTTGTTCTTTGGAATATTTATTGGTTTCTTAATGAACTCAGTATAGTTTTCTGTTTGTCTTAGAAAATATTTCTAAATTTTCTTTCTTTTCCTCTTGTAGTCAACTTTTAAAAATCATTTTTAAATTTTTAATTAGCAAGTAAAAATTGTATATATTTACTATATACAACATGCTGTTTTGACATGTGTACATTGCAGAGTGGTTCAGATGAGCTAATTAACATGCATACTTCATACTTTTTGTGGTAACAACACTTAAAATCTCAGCATTTTCAAGAATGTAATACATTGTTATTAATGAAAGTCAACATGTTGTACAATAGATTTCTTGAACTTATTCTGTATATCTAACCGAAATTTTGTATCCTTTGAACAACATCTCCCCTAGGATAATCAACTTTTAAAAAAACATTTTTCTTCTACCAGGAATTGACTACTTTTGGTTTTCCTTCATTATATGAAGAGTCCAAAAGTAAAGACACAAAGAGAGAATTAAATATAGTTGCTGTTTTAAATTGTATGAATGAGCTACTTGTACTTCAGCGGAAGAATCTTCTAGCTCAGGAAAATGTGGAAACAAAGAATCTGAAACTGGGAAGTGATATGGACCATCTACAGAACTGCTATGCAAAACTTAAGGTAGAAAATGCATATCAATCTGTATTTTAATGCCATTATTATATAATTCATTATTATAAATGTCCACTGACTATCAAATTTTAAGGTTATTTTTAAAAGCTTTAGTTTTTTTAAACTTTAAACTTAAATTTGCAGAAATCAGTTGTACCGCTTCCTGATATCTATATTGAAGGCATTTATTTTATGAATACTTTAGTGACTTGCTAAATCTTTAGAAGGTTAACATAGAAAATTGTATTCTGAGGAAATGACAATAAGGATTACCCCAACCCATGTAATCTTGCTTAATAAAGTCAATGCTTAATTTAAGATTCTTGTTGTAAGAAGCTATATTCAATCTAAGAAAAATATTCTTGATGTATGTATGTTCAAAGGTTCTAAAGCTCAGTAATGAAAACAGACTAGATAATATCTAACAGAAGTCCTGGGGCTCAGAAAAAGACCATAGAAAGATGCTTTATTAAACGTTTCTCTGAGAAAAGGAAATTCTTTTCACAAGGCCATTGACCTGCTACCTTAAAATGTAGAACATTTGTTACTGGTTTTTGGTTTGTTTTAACATTCTTTTATGTTTTTCTTTTTTCTTTCTTTTTTTTTTTTGTACCAGGAATTGAACCGAGGGCTACTTAACCACTAAGCTGCATCCCAGGCCATCCACTTTTTAAAAACTTTTTGTAAAAAATTTTTTTTTTTTAATTTTTATTTTGAGACAGGGTCTAACCAAGTTGTTTAGGGTCTTACTAATTTTCTGAGGCTGGCTCTGAACTTATGATCCTCCTGCTTTACCCTCTCAAGCCACTGGGATTATGGGCATGCACCACCAATACCTGGCTTATGTTTTTCTTATTTAAAAAAAAATATTGGAGGAGAGGGACAAGGTGTTTGAAATTATGGTATGGTAAGGACTTATGGTTGTACGTTGTTAAGGATGTAATGTATTGGGGATCCAAGCCTAATTTTTTCCTAAATGTACTATTCTGTATTGGGTTTCCTTGTTTATGAAAATCAACAACTTTGTATTTATATACTCTGAGAAAATAAGCTGCATTTTACTTTTTCATCTGTTGTTCCATGCCCCTTTATTCTTTTCCTTTGCGTATATCCTGGCCTTACCTGACCCTTTCCAAAAACAGAGAACAAAAAACAAAACTCAAAATCTTGAATCTCTGAGTTCTATGAGAAAATAATAGTGTCTCTAAATGTAATACTTGGAAATTTAGGAGGAATTATGCTCCAAAATAGAAGTAGCATAGAGTTGGTCTATATGTGAACACTAGACAGGTTTGGGGATGGTTTAGAGAAGCATTTGAGGTCCATAGTAGCACCTTTCTCTACCAACCTGTCACTCACTACCTAATGCATAGGTTGTTTTCTTAGCTCATATACCATGCTATAGCAGTATGTTTTCTCTTTAATGTTATAAAGTTTTTATACAGCCCGTATGCCTAAAGGATAGAGATTATCCAACCATTTGACTTGGTCGACCCAGGGAACTGTGGTGGGCTGTAGGGGATATTGTTATCCTCTAGGCTTATAAAAAAGGTTGCAAGTAGTGGATACTGCATTAATCCAGATCAGAGACAATTCTATAAAGTCTAATTATGGGTTAGGCTAACCGGGGTTGTAAACCTAGAAGATGTTTTTTTGTTTTATTTTGTTTAAGTGAAGTCATTTATTTGGACTGCCCAGAGCATAGAATATTTTTCCAGGATATCTTCTAATATGAAATTTGAACTGGGCCAGGATCTGTTCTCTTGCGTCAGCTGTGGACAGAAATGTGTATTCAATGGGAACTTCCTGATATCTCCTTGAAAGTTTCTAGATGTAGCCATATGATTTATTCAACTTGTTGAGCAAAATCTTTATCAAATATTTATGTGCTAGGCACTGGGTTTCAAAGATGAGTGAAGCCCCAGTTCCTGTGCACTAGGACGTTGCTGTGTAGTGGAATGAGACACAATGAACCACAACTATTTGCTTCATTAATTGTTCTTGGTGTAGGAGGTAAGGGCAGTCTTCACAGAGTGTAACTCTTGATCTGAGAGAGAAAGAATGAGTAGAAATCAGCTAGCATTTGGAAAAGACAGTTTAGGCAGAGAGTGTAACTTGCATAAAAGCATAGTAGCTTGAGAGAGCATTTCACTTTCAGGTAACCACAAGTAGCCCTGTAGGCAGCAGGGTGTGTAAAGTATGACCAGTGATGAGAGGAGAGGCTTTTAATCCCTGGTTCCAGGTGGTATGGAAGGCATGGTTCAGAAACTGAGAGGCACTGAAGAGTTATAAACAGGAGGAAGACATTGTGTAAATGTCATTCTGGCAGTAGGGTGGAGAAATAATTGAGAGAGTGCACATTTGTATTCAGGATGGAAGTATAGGGGACTCAGAAAGCTTAGGGATGAGGACGCCTGTTAGCATTGTTGTTGCAGAGGTTTTGGACTTGAATTAAAGTAATGCCAAGGGTGGTATTCTCATCCTTAAATTTTAAAATTCAGACTTAGCTGTGAGGTTACTTGTCTCTTTCTCAAAGCCAAATGTGTTCTCAAAGGAGAGGTGATGATGATGTTATAGATGAAGATATCTTCAAAAGTGTTCAGCGAAAGTATTAAAAATAAGGCTGGTATGGTGTCATATGCCTTTAATCCCAGCAATTTAGGAGGCTGAGGTAGGATGATAGCAAGTTCACGCCAGCCCCAGTAATTTAGCAATGCTCTGAGCAACTTAATGAAACCTTGTCTCAAAAAATAAAAAGGGCTGACTCAGTGGTTTAGCGTCCATGGGTTCAATCCCTGGTACCAAAAATAAAAATATAAAAAGTATTTAAAAAAAGTCTTAAGAAATTTTACATGTGTTCAGTGGCAACATCATGGAATAAGCAAAAAACCTTTCAAGTGAACCATTTTGAAGCTCTTTTGTGTATACATACAAAATTTGGAATTTAAATGAAACAGAATTTGATATGTAAATTTAGATAAATGCTGTATAGTAATTTTTTTAAATAAACATATTGTGTACCACTACAGTTTATCTAACAAACTAATCTGTATAACTTTTTGTTACTGACTTTTAAGAATTCAGTTGTTCTGAATTCATGATAATTTTAGTCAAAATGGCATACAAATATTTTAGGAACAGCTGGAAACCTCCAGAAGGGAAATGATTGGGCTTCAGGAGAGAGACAGACAGTTGCAATGCAAGAACAAGAATTTGCATCAGCTCCTGAAAAATGAGAAAGATGAGGTGAGTTGTCAAGATATTGCATATGAAGTTTAAGTGAATTTTTGATGTTTTTTGTAATTGGAGGTGAAACCATAAGAGCCATGTAATTTTTTTATATATATATATTTTTAGTTGTCAGTGGACCTTTATTTTATTTCTATGTGGTGCTGAAACTCGAACCCAGTGCCTCACACATGCTAAGGCAAGCGCTGTACCACTGAGCTACAACCCTAGCCCCAGAGCCATGTAACTTTTAAAAAGAACCTATTTATGACAAATTGTTCTGGTGGACCTTGTGTATAGTGTTATATCATATTTAACTAAGAGGTCCAGAACCCTCCCTACTTTCTACCTTCCACCCTAGGGGAATAATTTGGCTGATAACAATCAGTGTCTTGTACCATCCTTCCTGCATACATATTCACTCAGCTTTTTCATAGGCACAAGGGTGCTTTAAATGCAGATCCTTTATTCTCTGCTATATCTGCACTAGGTACCTGACATGCCTCTTTTTATACTATCTGAAATACTGACATTATTGGTCCAGTTAAGCAATTACTTGGCTCAGTGGGCACAGGAGCAATTCACATTTAAAATCTCATTTCTGAGGTGAAAGATATAGTGATTCTAATTTTTGCTTTAGTGGTTACTTAGTAGAATTCTAATTTCTAGTTCAGTGTGTTCTTGGAATTATAACATCTGACATATTTCTAATTTCTTTAGTGGTTAGTTGGACTTATAAAGTTAATGCATTTGAAATATTGTTTTGTAATGTATTTTGTAATGTTTTTAGTACCTGTACTATTATGTTTTTTTTCTCTATGTTTATATTGTCCATGTAATAGCTATAAAAAATATACTTTAAGTGTTGTAAGACTCTTAAGGGAGTGTAATTCTTTACAGACCTTTTGATTTAGATTTTATCATACTTCATTTTTAGTAGTATATTTAATAAGTGGGTTATTAGTATCTTAACCAAAATATTAATTGAATAACCCTAAGGTTGTTTATACATATTTTCTCGAGTTATTTTACAGAAAATTTTGACCAGATCTGTTAATATTTACATGGTTTGAATATAATTCATCTTTGGTAAGGAATAAGTTAATCATATTACTCTCTAGCAAGGATTGAGAATATCTTTATAGAATAAAACACTTACTGTCAAGAACTGCCTGAGAAGCTGTGGTAGATACAAATTTTGAATAGCAATGCCTGACACATAAATAGGTAGTCAGCAAATGTTGATCAGAGAGAAGTGTTCTTCGTTACCTGCTATATGTCCATTAGCTAATACACCTTGTGACCACTTGGTGTACTTGGTGTATCAGGACCTAATATACTAAGTAAAGTGATTGCAGGTCAGTAAGAGAAAGAGGTCATTAAAAATGACCGTATGGATCCTACTTGTTTTGGACGAAGCTTTAATATTTCAATACTTCCTTCCATAAAAGTTTCTGGTTTCTAAATTATTAGAGTATATGTATGGTAAAATGTTGTATAAGATAATTTAGAGAGTTAGCATTCTCAAAATTTTAAAATTAAAAAATATAAACTTTGTGACTCATTTAAGTGATTTGTAATCATTACAAAGACGGGAGAATCATCTCAATTTAAAAACTATGGGAAGATGACTGCTAATACATTTCTCTTTTGAATTTGTGAATTTTAACTGGATTTATCATTTCATTTGATGGAAATGCTTCTTTCAGGTACAAAAACTGCAAAATATCATTGCAAGTCGAGCTACTCAGTATAATCATGATATGAAGAGAAAAGAGCGTGAATATAATAAACTAAAGGAACGTCTGCATCAACTTGTTATGAACAAGAAGGATAAAAAAATAAGTAAGCAGCTGGCTAAGATCTAGCCAAGGGAATTAAAATTACAAAAATATTGAGGACAATAGCTCAAGATGTGTTATTTTTATGCTTTATAAGTAGATTTTAGATTGTATATGTCTGTGTAAACTGGAAATTTAGAGAATTGGTTAGTTAAAAAAAAAGTCATTTTGGTTTGCTTCATTAGTTGCACATACCTGTTTACATAACAGGTGTAGTATTGGGCCATAAGAGGTAAACTAAGCCCAAAGACAGTCTTAAATTTTTCCATAGTAAAGAACTGAAAATATTAACAATCAGGATGTATTTCTGAATATCAAAAGAATGATTTTAGAGGTAACTTCAGGAAATTGTTCATCAGACCAAATCACTCATATCAGTTTGTGTTCCCTTAAATTTAGTTGAATGTTCTTGAAGTGATTAGTTATAAAGAAGTACTGTAAAAGTTAGTGTCTAAGGTACTCTTTTATATAATATTTTCTGAAAACTACAACTTTATGCAAGTTGGGCCTAATTTCAAGTAAATAGTATAGATAAAAAGTCAGTCTATACATACACAAAAGTAGAACTGTACAATACAATTTTACTGGCTCGGTGTATTTATTTATTTTGGTTCTGGGGATTGAACCCAGGGCCTTGTTCATGTGAGGCAAGCACTGTACCAGCTGAGCTATATCCCCAGCCCTGTGCATTAATTTTGTTTTGAAGATTGTTTTCTAAGTGGATTATAAGCAGTCCTCTAACCTGTCTTTCCTAAATTGAACTTGTTCTGAACAGCAGCTAAGTATAAGTTTCAGGCTGTCACATGCTGGGCTCTGCCTGCCATCAGCAAGCAGTTCAGCGTTAACTGCATCACTGACATGTTGTGTAGCAGAACCGTTGAAATAATCTGAGTATTTTATTTAAAAATTACTGAAAAACATAAAATGAAGGTATAATAGTAATTAAGGGTGGAAATCTTTGTGTATTTGGAGTGAATAAATCCTTACTCATGGACATGCACCAATTTTTTTTTAAGTATTTTTTTAGTTGTAGATGGACCCAATACCTTTATTTTATTTGTTTATCTTTATGTGGTGCTGAGGATTGAATCCAGTGCCTTACACATGCTGGGCAAGCGCTCTACCACTGAGCCACAACCTCAGCCCCCATGCACTAGTTTTTAAGGTGAATACGCCTTGTGTTCATTCCTGAAGGCAAGACAAAATTAAGGATCAGGAAGAAATGTTGAAAGTATAGAATTTAACATCTAGTTATAGAAATTTGTTAAAGATTTAACTTTGGAAACCAGAACCTTATATTTAGGGGTCTAGTTATTTCCTCTTCCAAACCCAGTTGGAAATGACATAATGTTCATAGTGATTTTATTAACTATAAAATTGTAGTAATTTATTCTCATCTTATTTCCTTCTTATAGCAAATGTGTCCTCCACTTAGGGCAGAAGAGATGTTGCTATTGTCAGGGTTCTTGACTTCTTTGAAGATGATAGTGATGATGATGATGATGATGATGTTAACAGGGCATGGCAAACTTTTTCTGTAGAAGCCCAAATAGTAAATACGTTTGGCTTTGTGAGGTCTACAGGTGTTTTTTGTGCCTACTACTCCTCTGTCATTGTAAATAAAAAGTATCCATGGACGACATATAAACAAATGGATGTGGCTGTGTTTCAGGAAAGCTTTATTTATAAAATTAGGCAGCTGACCTTCAGGTCATAGTTTACCAACTGTTGATAATAAAATTAATCATGTAAAACAACATCTATTAAATGCTTAACTATTTGCCAGAGTCTGTGTTCATCTCCACTGTGCCAAGTCTTTAACATTATTTCTTATGATCTTAAACACTCTCTTCAGTAAATACTTCAATTATTCCTATTGTGCCAGCGAAGAAAAACGCTTAGCAATTAAATACCTTGTCAGGATCTCAGTGGTTATCAGCAGAGGAACTAAAATTTGAAATGAGGCTGTTTGAGCCCAAATACAAGCCCACATATCAAGTTGACTTAACCCCTAGTGTGTATAGGATGCATTAAAGTTTTGAATAATATATAATAAGAATTGGTTTTGTTTTCTGTGTTCATGTTTGTAGCCATGGACGTTTTAAATTATGTGGGGAGAGCTGATGGAAAAAGAGGCTCCTGGAGGACTGGTAAAACAGAAGCCAGGTAAAGGCCAGTTTGAATCGATGAACTTAGACTTTGCTTTCTCCACTGCATTTTCATACCAATGATTTCTTTCTCAGGAATGAAGATGAAATGTATAAAATTCTCTTGAATGATTATGAATATCGTCAGAAACAAATCCTAATGGAAAATGCTGAACTTAAGAAGGTTCTTCAGCAGATGAAAAAGGAAATGATTTCTCTTCTTTCTCCCCAAAAGAAGAAGCCTAGAGAAAGAGCAGATGATAGTACAGGAACTGTAAGTGGCCATTTCTCTCTAATATGCTCTTTAGATTGCTAAGCAGGTGTTTTATTCAGCTTTTTTGCTGCTGTGACTGAAAGATTTGACGAGAAAAATTTTAGAGAAGAAAAGTTTATTGGAGGACTTATGGTTTCAGAGGTGTTGGTCCATACATATATGGCTGGCTCCATTCCTCGAGGCTCGAGATGAGGCAGAACATCATGGCAGAGGAGTGTGGCAGAAGGAAGCAGCTCACCTGGTGATCAGAGGTGATCAGAAAGCAGAGAGTGAGTCTCCACTTATCAGATACAAATATATATCCCAAAGCCACGCCCCCAATTCCTACCTCCTCCAGCCACACCCTGCCAAATCAATTAGCTCTCAGTTAATCCCTATCAGGGGATTAATCCACTGATTGGGTTAAGACTCACAACCCAATCATTTCTCCTTTGAACCTTCTTGCATTGTGAGCTTTTGGGGGACACCTCACATCCAAACCATAACAGTAGGGCAGTTTAAACACTGGGTAGGTGTGTTTAGTGGAGACACTATTGGTATTTTGAACAGAACAGTCACCTCCAGTCACTGTGACAATCAATGTTCCTGCGTGTTTCCAGACATGCCCTGGGAAATGATAGAGATAATCTTCTGGTGACTTAGTCCATGCTAAGCACTAAGATAAATACTTGGTAAGTATTGCCTCATTTCATAATTTTCTTATATATGAGAATATTAATATTAAAACTTTGACTATTTAGATACTATAAATTATCCCCATTTTAGAGATGAGGAAACTGAGCCACAGTAGTAGCCCAGTATCTCACATGACAAAACTAGAATTAGAATCAAAGTCTATCTCTAGAGCTTATGCTTGTAACCATTGTGCTAAATATCTTTTCAATTATTTTTAAGTGTCATTTAATGTACTTTTGTTAACTTTGGGAACCAAATAATCATTTCATCTACATATTTATTGCTTGTTCATTATGTTGTAGTTTCTGGAAAGAAAGAGCAAAAAGATACTGTCTCTTTCCCTGAGGAAGCTCTTTTTGGGAGAGAGGTAGAAAAGTGGTCATTATACACGTTAAGTACTGTGATAGGGTGGTACAAATTCACATTAGTGATTAAAATCTAAAAATAATACCATTGATGAGAAATGCTAATCACCAGCAAGTCACTAGAACTTGTTTTTTAAACACATATTTGAGGATTATTTATTTGGGGTGGGGCGGTTAACAAATCAGTCTAATAAGTCAATCCTGCTTCCTACCTTTTTTTTCTTTGAAGTTTGTTTTTAATTGTTACTTGAATACGTACTACCCCCCACCCTATTTATCCACCAGAATAGATTCCAAGACCCCAGTGAGTGCCTGAAACCACTGATCATACTGAACCCTATATATGTTTTCCTATCAAACTTTCTCATATGTTTTTCCTATACCTATATACTATATTAGTCAGCTTTTCATCACTGTGATCTAAATCCCCAACAAGAACAAAATAGAGGAGGGAAAATTTATTTTGGCTCACAGTTCCACAGGCTTAGTCCATAACAGCTGAGGTCATTACTTTGGGCCCATCATGAGGCAGCACATCATGGCATAAAGATATGATAGACACAAGCAGCTTCATCCATGGCAGCCAGGAAGCAGAGAGAGAAAGAAGGGAGGAAGGAGCTGCTCAGAAGATGCATCCTTTTAGGGTGTATACCCAGTGATCCACCTCCTCTATCCGTGTCCCACTAGCCTACAGTGACCACCCAGTTAGCCCATTCAAACTAGGATGGACTGATTAAGTTACAGCTCTCATAAGCTAATCATTTTTACCTCTGAATATTCCTGCATTAACACAGGAGTTTTGGGGGGTCACCTCACATCCAAACAATAACATATACCTTTGAGAAAGTTTAATTTATAAATTAGGCACAATATGAGATTAACGATAGTAACTAATAATAAAGTAAAATGGTTAAAATAAAATTTTGTTGTAAAAGTTATATGTGATTTCTCCCTTCCCCTGATAATACCTTACTGCTCTATATGTATTTTAGGATCTTAGTTGACCAAGATAACTGAACGTAACTGAAACCAAGAATACTACTGTATTCTTTTATATTCTGCAGTTCGAGGCCTGCTTGACCTTTTCCATTTAGTTAACCTTTTCTCACAAAGTCTTCACTTCTAGTCAGTTGTTAACTTTCAGTAATACCTCCTCAGACTTTCCATTACTTAGTCTTCTTTGGTTTTTGACCCATTCTTTAATAACCTTTCATTATTAGCCTTCATTCAGAAAAAGTGAATAGTAGATCAAGGAGATATTTCTCAGATGCTTTTCCTTCCATTAGTTAGCCAGTGGTTGGTACCCCTGTATAATTCTTCATAATTCAAACATAGTAAGTTTGGGGAAATACTTGTTAAGTATATTTGCTGCTTTTTAAAAAAACATTTTTCTAGCTTCCTTTTCTCTTAAAATTTAAGTAATTCACCATTCCCTTCTTAAAAAGAAAGATTTTGGAGCATTCTAGCAAGGTGAAACCTTGGAATGCCAAAGTAGTATTCATGTTTCATTTATCATTTAGCTAGCTTGCTAAATAGTATACCTATTATGTTGACTATTTGTTTTGCTTGCCAAAACATGTACCTGAAATTTAAGTTAGGTAAATTTTAAATTTTCATCTGGTTATTTCAGCCAGTCTGGGAACAGTAAGAATTCTTGTTAATTTTTTTTTTAACAACAGATTTAGAGTATAGGTCTAAAATCTGAAACTTTTTGAATACCAACATGATGCTACAAGTAGAAAATGCCCCAGCTAACCTCCTGTGATAGGTTGCAGTCAAAACAAAAGCGTACTAAAAATATCTAAAATTACCTTCAGCATGTATGTATGAGGTGTATGTGAAATGTAAATGAATTTTGGGTTTAGATTTGAGTTCCACCCGTAATATTATGTATATGTATATATTGCAAATATTATATTGCATTATGTATATGTATATATTGCAAATATATGCAAATATTACAGAATCAAAAACATCTGGAACATTTTTAGTCCCATTATAGAAAAGGGATACTCAATCTGTATTCTAATGGATTTATATACATAGTATACGGAAGAAAAGATGTGACCCCTTTGAAGAGTACTGACAAGTAGCTCCTGAAGATTAATTGGCCGGAATAAGAGTCACAGGAGCCACATCCTGGTCCTTTCCTGTACCTGTTCTGCCTTGGGGACCTTGACCTCTTTTAGCCCAGTGCTGCTGCATCTGCTGTGGGAACAGTCTAATAATCAACCCTTTCCTTCTTTCCAT
Organism: Xerus rutilus; assembly: GCA_028644305.1. NCBI lineage: Eukaryota > Metazoa > Chordata > Mammalia > Rodentia > Sciuridae > Xerus > Xerus rutilus. The sequence goes on along the minus strand of CM053400.1, from coordinate 64,495,369 downwards.
CCTCTTATTTTTTTTCTCCTGACTTTTATTGTTCAAATTTATAAAGTATATCTGCCTTCCTGGATGTTAATAACAAATTAAAACTATTTTATGTAGATGGCAGGTCATTATGACATAATGCCTTTTAGTATTATTTTCCCTTGTTCTTTATCCTACTATAATTTTTTATAATTATCACTAAAATTTACTACATTCTTCTATGATTTCGTGCCTTGGTATAATGAAAGAAAAATCTCTAGTTGTATAAAAATTATATGAGGAAAATAAGATTAATAGTTGCTTTTACTTTAGAGATTATTTCAAAGGTTTATTGATCAAAGCAGTTTGATTAGTGACAAGTTGATTTAAGTTGACTGTGTGACATTTAATGTACTTCTCTCCATGACTTTACCCATATCATGACATGATAGGGTTAAGTAAACATTTTAAAGCATTAGACAGGTAGTCAGCATCTCTTCCTCAAACAGCTCCTTGACTTTTGTCACTACTTAGATTCAGATTTGAAGTTGGGGAGTTATTATTTTCAACATTGTTTTTTCTCAAAAGTACTGGGTCAGGGCTGGAGTTGTGGCTCAGTGGTAGCATTTGCCTAGCATATGTAGGTACTGGGTTCCATCCTCAGCACCACATAAAAATAAATAAAAATAAAGGTACAAAAAAAAGTACTGAGTCATGTATGCATAAAATACAATGCAGAAATTATTTAGGTAGGTCTCTTGTAATCAATCTGATCACTACTTCCTATTTGTAAAGCCATTTTAAGATAGGAGTCTTTCTTTTTTCACTGTTACCACTTGTAGGTTATTTCTGATGTTGAAGAAGATGCTGGAGAACTAACCAGAGAGAGTATGTGGGACCTTTCCTGTGAAACTGTGAGAGAGCAGCTTACAAACAGCATCAGAAAACAGTGGAGAATTTTGAAAAGTCATGTAGAAAAACTTGATAACCAAGGTAACTGCTCCTTTCCTGCGTGCAAAATGATTTGTGACAACAAGCTGTTTATTTCCAGTCACTTGGAAAGCCACAGTATGGGCTCAGCCCTGAAGTTGGTAGCAAAGTTTGGTGGTTTTAAAGCAAGATTTTGCCTACTTTTTGCCATGAAATTTGAACTTCAGTGAGAAAAATACACTTCGCTCTCAAAGTAAATCTTTGAAAATAAGATATCATGTATCCATCTGCTCTGAATGCAGCATGCAGTTGAGCAAGGAGAACTGTCTCTTTTACTTTATCTTGAAAATTAAGACATTCATTATAATATAGTAAAAAGATGAATCTTTTACTCGTTCCCAGATACTTGCATATCACTAGGTTCCAAATAATTAAAAAGTGTTTTCAAAATAATAGGTGTTCAGTGCAAAACATCAATTAAGAAGTATATAAAGTAGATTATCCTGGTATCGATTTCTTTTATATAACACCTAACAGGTGTATATCTTTCTAGACTTACAAAATATTTATGTATTTAAAAATATAAAAACCAAAATTTGAATATTACGTGTATTTTATTCAGTGTGCTTCTTTCATTTAACAGTATTATTTTAGACATTATTCCTTAGCCTTACACTTTGATGAATATATCCTTAATAGTTTGTATTTGTTAAATAAAGTTTACATGATTTTAAATCAGGAAAATTAAGAGTTCTGCTCTGTAAAAAGAAGTCCATTAAAGCAAATTTATTTTAAATTATCAAAATAATTTATTCAGCATCATAGTTTTAAGTAGTAAAGAATAATCAGCAAATTATTATGGTCTCAGCATTAATTTACATGATCCTATTCATGTTGGGCATAATTGTCATTTAGTAAATAGCAAAAGTATGTATGGACTTCCTATCAGTTGAATGTAGTATGAGAGCAAGATTTGAAGCACTGCATTGATCTCTAAAGCCTTATCAATAAGAACATAGTTTATGAATTTGTTATTTTTGTAACAATTCTGTTAATATAGCCACTTGTTCTATTTCTAATCAGGACATAGTCTTGAATATAATAGATTACAAATTAAAGGTTGACAACAGAGCTTTGTATTCATTCCTAAAATAAAACAGATTTAGAATCGTCATGAACTTTTAGTTGCTTTGCTTTTTAAAAACTTTCTATAGTGTTAAAATAACAAATTTAACTTCATTTTATGTATTAAAAGGAAAGCACTATCTTTTTAAAAACCTGTGAGATTCCAGAAAAAGTGCTAAAGACCCTTGATTTTTAAATACATGGTCAAAAGCACCCAAAAACTAAAACTAATGGTAATTATAAATCTGTGTCATCTTGCTGGGTTTCTGTTTTGTTTTTTTTTTTGGGGTACTGGAGATTGAACTCAGGGGCACTCGACCACTGAGCCACATCCCCAGCCCTATTTTTTTGTGTTTTTATTTAGATACAGGGTCTCACTGACTTGCTTAGCATCTCACCATTGCTGAGGCTGACTTTGAACTTGTGATTCCTGTCTCAGCCTCCCTAAGTGCTGGGATTACAGCTTACTGGGTTTCTGTTAGTTTCAAAGGTACACTTGGAAGGTTTTAATGATGAAGATATGATATCACGACAAGACCATGAACAAGAAACTGAGAAACTGGAGTTAGAAATTCAGCAATGTAAAGAAATGATTAAAACACAGCAGCAACTCTTACAGGTAAATGTGAATTGCCTTTTAAAGCTGTTCTCCTCTGTAAAAGGCCAGAATTTTACTGAATCTTACTAGATTTTATTCCTTTGTTTGATAAGATTTTCGTATTTGTCATTTTCCCCAATCTAAATCAAGTTCTTTGCTAGCAGTTAATGTCGTGTGCCTTTTCTTATATAGTTGAGGTTGTAGTATTTGGGAAAAGGGATTCTTCATAAATTTCTGTCCTTGTGCTAAAGTTTAACCTGTCTTCCCTTGCTTTCATTTCAACTCGGAGTGTTGCAGGGATCCCCTGGAACTTACTGTGTTTTAAAATTAATAGCAGCAGCTCGCTACTGCATGTGATGATGATACCACTTCACTGTTACGAGACTGTTATTTGTTGGAAGAAAAGGAACGCCTCAAAGAAGAATGGTCCCTTTTTAAAGAGCAAAAAAAGAATTTTGAGAAAGAAAGACGAAGCTTTACAGAAGCTGCTATTCGCCTAGGATTGGAGGTATTTTGAACAGTTGTGCTTTTGAAAATTTAGGAGGTTGGGGGATAGGCTTCAGTAGAGTGCTTCTAGTTCTGCTTTTCTTTCTTTCCTATCCAGTTTTTCTCTAAAGTATTTTATTGATCATCTTATGAATAACTTGGAATTGAAGAGAGGCTAAGCAGATGAACCATTACAGAATGGTATCTTTTCTCCCTTTACCAGATTTGGGAATTGCAATTTTTAAAAAATAAGCTATAAGCATTTATTTATTCCTTTCAGATTTGCTTTCTTCTGTGAAGTGTTCAGTTTCACACAACAGTCTCTTAGGCACCTTAGCCACTATCAGTAGGTATGATGCCAGAAGACAAGCAAGAGCATGTGCATTGTTTAAAAAAAAATACAGTAAAATATAAAGTTCTCCCTCTATCTCATTCAGGGATTCTAGTCCCGCATTCAAGATGTATGCATTAACAATCAATAGTTTAGATTGTTTTATTTATGTACAATTCTACAGCTTGCTTTTTATTTTTATTTATTTATTAAATATTTTTTTAGTTGTTGATAGATCTTTATTTTATTCACTTATTTATATGTGGTGCTGAGGATCGAACTCAGTGCCTCACGCGTGCTAGGCAAGCGCTCTACCACTGAGCCACCACCCCAGCCCTACAGCTTGCTTTTTAAAGCAATAGATTACCCATATGTTTCCAGACAAAAATTACAGAAGTAATGTCTGAACATAGTTTTAAAAAGAAAAATACATATGATTATAAAGTGAGAAAAAATCCTCCTTTTATCCCGTTTCACTCCTTAAGCAGTAACCACTGTTAAATGTGTTGATAAATTTTCTGAAAGTATTCTTTTAACTTAAATTTATAGTATTTACATAATTTTTTTTCTTGGTGTTAGTCTACTGATTCTCTGTTGTGGAAGATAAAGAATATAGTGACCTTATGGTATTTTCCACATATACTCTTCCTCATTCACATCTGATTTCTTCATATGTTGTTAACTTTCATTGTTCTGGTTTCCTTTTTTACTGTAAATATATTTAATGCTTCCATTTCACATTTGTTCATCTTCAGACAATATTGAATCCCTGCAAAGAAAGATGAAGAAATTCTGGGTCATCCTCTTCCACCTCTCTTTCCCCTTTACTTTGCTATTTTTGTTTATGGTATTATTATTGTCAAGTGTTAACACATTTATGTCCTATCCTGTAATATAATCGAGCAGGAATAAGTACTTTGCCTAAAGTTGAGGAACCAGAAAACAACATTGATAGCATCATGATTATATAAATATCATTCATTCTGTAAACTAATATGTTGAGACAGAGAAAATTTTCTACCCAGAAGAAATGTGTCACTACTGAATTCTTTGACCTTCTCTATAGTTTCCTTTGTGATTTTCTGAATCAGATTAAGCTGATGTATTTTTATACCTCATGCTTTTCTCTTAGGGGTTTCTTTTGAATTTCCTATGTTACCTTCTGAAGTAATTTTTCATAAATAGTACATAAAAGATAAACATTTTGAATCCTGGAGTACCCAAATAAACATTCACACTTGTTTTGTCACCTTTTTCCCCTCATAGTTTTGAAAGAGTTATTCCATTTCTTCTAATGTTTGGTTTCGCTAAAGAAAAGCCAGATTACATTTTGACCTATTTAATAGATAATGTTGGTTTTTGTTTTTTCTGGAAGCTTTTGGACCTTTCTGTTCCTACTATTCTGAAAAGTTACCAGAATATATCTAAGTAGTTCTTTTCATCTGGAAGATTGTATCTAGAGAAATTTTATTTTAAAATTTTTCTCTTCTGTGATCTTGCTATGTTCTAGACATCTGTATGTTCAGATAGTGTTTGGCCTTCTGAATATTTCTTTAGGTTGATTGTGTTCTAAATTCCAGATATTCTTTTACCTTTATCTTGTGGATCACAAAACTGGTGTTCAGGGTCAGTTATATTATTCACTTTAGCCACATAATTTCTTTTCAAATTTTATCTTTTAAATGTTCTAATTTTTCCTTTTTGAAAATATCTTATCCAGGCATGGTGGCGCATGCCTATAATCCCAGCACTTTGGGAGGCTGAGACAGGAGAATTGCGAGTTCAAAGCCCGCCTTGGCAATGGAGAGGCGCTAAGCAACACAGTGAGACCCTGTCTCTACATAAAACACAAAATAGGGCTGGGGATGTGGATCATTGGTCGAGTGCCCCTGAGTTCAATTCCCAGTACCAAATAATAAATAAAATTTAAAGAATTAAAAAAATTTAATTTTTGCTTTTTTTTTGTAGCATTAAGTTGTTTTACAGTCATTGATTAATCAGATAATACATGTTAAAAATTTTTAGGGTTTTTTCCATTTTTTGCATTAACTGTTATCCATGGTCAGATTATATATATCTTGGCCCTTTTTTCTCATGTTAATTAGTTTTCTTCAAATGTCTGGTGATTCATGATTCTGTATTAATATTTATGAATGAAGGACTCTATATCGATTATTTGAAAAGGTGATATGACATGGATTTCCCCCACTATGAAGGTTTGTTTTATCAGTAGCTATCTTCTGGGAGAGTAAGAGCAGTCTTACTCTTACTCTCAGTTATTCTGAATTCAAATTCAGAATTTGAATGGAGCACCTACATTTCTGAGCCCCTGTCACTGACACTACTCTTGCTACTTTGCCTGGTGTCTTTCCTTGCATAAGAATCTTACCTGCTGGTGGTCACTGAAGACAGTGGTGGCAGCAGGACATGGGAGGGAAGGATGAGAGACTTGAGGAATGAGAGAGAATTTAGGATTCATCTGCTGTTCAGAAGGGGGAGATGTGACATAATCTGCATATGCCCTCTTGTGGCTTAGTGGCAGTGGCCAGTAGTACTGGTAGATGGCTAGAGGGTGATAGAAATGTTTGATGAAGCTAGAGTCTTTTTTCCCACTGATTAATTTACAAAGTATTTTTCTATTTATAATTTTATGTTTGTAATGTGTTCTATATATTCAAATGGGTTTTTTTTTTTTTTGCTTCTTGGTACTGGAGATTGAACTCAGGGGCACTCGAACACTGAGCCACATCCCCAGCCCTATTCTGTGTTTTATGTAGAGACAGGGTCTCACTGAGGTGCTTAGCACCTCGCCATTGCTGAGGCTGGCTTTGAACTCGCAATTCTCCTGTCTCAGCCTCCCTAACTGCTGGGATTATAGGCTTGCGCCACCGCGCCTGGCTCAAATGTTTTTTTAATCTACATTTTTTGCATTGTTCATTTGAATTCAGAATAACTGAGAAAATAGGGATTATTGGTTTATTTGGTGAAATGGGTGGATTTTTTAAAATGTAATTTTCTTACTTTCCTAGGTTAATTTATTTCACATAAGGAATATGTATAAATAAGCCAGAGAGCAAACACCATTAGTTAGAGAAGTCATGTGAAATGGCTACAGTGTATATGTTGAAGTATTGACTGTTACTTCTCTGGTTTGTCTGTCATGGTAGAGAAAGGCTTTTGAAGAAGAAAGAGCCAGTTGGTTAAAGCAGCAGTTTTTAAATATGACTACATTTGACCACCAGAACTCAGAAAATGTGAAACTTTTCAGTGCCTTCTCAGGAAGTGAGTACTTCATAAACTCTTTAATCTGAATATGCATCCAAATAAAATATACAGATTATTAATATAAAGCTTCATAGATCACCAGAAATTTGACCTAAAGTCAACTTTAAGATTTTATTTACTGAGTCAAAATGAAGATGAAAAGAAGACTATGCATATCTTAAGTAACTTTCATTGTGAATGTAATAATGTCAGATATTTGAAAAACCATAATCTAGAAGTGACATTTTCATAACTAGATCTTTCTGTTTGCAGAATATGCAGCAGAGTTCACAAGTTAATTTGTTCTGTCTCATCCAGAACTCAAATGGGTCATCCTAATAGCTGTCTTCACTGATTTTAATAGCTCCCCACATCATATGTACTGCCTTTTTTCCTTTGTTTAAACAGGTTCTGATCGGGACAATCTTATAGTGCACTCAAGGACACAGCAGAAGAAGCCTCACAGTGTGTCTAATGGGTCTCCAGTTTGCATTTCTAAACTGACTAAATCTCTTCCTGCTTCACCTTCTACTTCAGACTTTTGCCCAACACGTTCCTGTGTATCCGAACATAGGTATTTGTTTACAGGTGTTCTTTTTACATGTTTCTAAACATTGTACTGCTAAGGAGAAGTTGACATATCTGAAGTATTAGCAATAGTAGAGGTTGTGGTATTAGCAATAGTGGAGGTTTTGGACAGAAATTTCATAGATGTGTTTATTCATTCTACAAATACTGGGTGTCTGGTATATTGGCATTGTGCCAGGAACACAGCAGCGAGCAAGGTAAATCTGGTCCTTATTCTTTGAGTTCAAAATCATATATATAAAATGTGTGTCTTTTTACTTCACATGTGAAAGTTTTGTTTGCAGTAGTTAATAGTTTAAATAACAACGATATTGTTTTCACAGTTTTTGTGTAGTACATATTTAGTCTGTTTTTATAGATCAGTTATTTTTCTAAGGGCACTGGACAAGCATTATAGAATTTTAAACAAGAGTTGAGGAGGGATCCAAGTTTTAGAAAGTGTTCAGTTTTATTATATAGAAAACCATATAAGAGTCAGTAAATAAGTCAGGGGATCCAGTTAGTACATTATTGGAGTTGAGATGAGAGATAATAGTCCCTGGGACTCAGGTCATAATATGAAGATAAGAACATAGAGATTTGAGGTGTATTTTGAAGATTGACTGATACGTTGAATGTTGGAAGTGAAAGTTTAATTTACAATCTAATGATAATGTAAACTCAGTATTTTCTTACACAGAATGTTACTGAAACTTCCAAATTTGATCAATCAGAATTATCTACATATAGATACAAATTCTTATCATAAACAAATAAGTCATTTTATATCTAAGTTGTCTCAATTGTTTTTAAGTTTTTAAATTTTTACATAATTACTTTTATTATGAAATGTTTGACATCGATATGCCTTGAAGGCATTATTTTGTGTTTAATTAAAAAGTCCAACATTTAGTATCTACATGACAGGATGTTGTGAATTAGATTTTAATATATATAGAGCACTTAAACAGTATTTGGTTCATTAAAAACATTAAGTGGCAGCAAAAATACATATAAATAAAAATGTATTATTAAAAAGATTTTGTTTTTGTATTCTGAGGGCCACCCTAAACAACATCAGTGGCAAAGAAGCAAAATTTTGGTGCTTTAGGGAGCTCTGTTTAACAATTCTACCCTCTGAGAATGAGGTGAACAGAAAAGAGTTACATAAAGCTATGCATCTTGACATCATTCTTGAATTTTATACCGTTTTGTAAATTTGTATGTTTTCTTCCTGAACCATCTTGGATCTTGTTTTATAATAAGATTATAGTAAAATAATTAGGAGTATTTGTAGCTAATTTCTTTAACAGCTTTTTCCTTGCTCCTTTTACTGCAGAGTAGAACTTTACACAAAAGCTGTGCTTTGGATTCTGTGCAGGGTGACTTGTGCTATCTTATTTACAGAACTAAGTTGATCATTGATCTTATCTGAGATAGCTCTGAGGTTCAGGGATTTTGAGGACTGAATTAATTATAAGCAAGTGTCATTTTTTTAAGTGTTGGTAAGCAAGTTTCTTTTTAAGTGTTGATCAGTGTCAATAAAATTTTTAGGTTATTGGTTTCAATTTTTAGAATTATTAACAATATTTTTTAGGATCATCATGTCGTAAGGTCAAGTTAGTAAACAAAAGTCACAAGAAATGTACATTTGAAGTTTTTGTGAAAAAATTATATAAGATATTCAGATAATAAGAATGTATTATTCATTAACTCAGCTTCATGGATTTTAAAGTAATCATTTCACCAGATTTCTTTGTTTTGAAGCTGGTTGAACTTAAACCATCTGGCTTTGAAGTCTGGTCTCTTAACCACTTTTGTAGCCCCTCATTAAATATCTGAATGGAGGGATGGATGGATTGATGAAAGCATGCGTGAACAAGCAGAAAAGCAAAGAAAGAAACAATAAGATTAGAAAATAGTGGCAGAAAGATGGACACATTGGAGCATTAGCTTTCAAAACCCATATGTTCTCTATCGAAGCTTCACTTGGCAGCATGCTTCAGAGTAGATTAGAGGGATAGATAAAATAGATAGTAAGGAGATGGATAGGTAAAAGTGATAACCCATTTTGAAGCACTTCTTTCAGTATAGTCTCAAAATTTATTTAACACAAGACATGCAAACAGCCAGAATTTAGACATTGAGGGATATCTAAAGCATATAAAATATAAAAGAGGGAAGGGATAATTATTAAGATTTACCTTTCTTTTTCCAACAGTTCAGTCAGTGTACTGAACATAACTCCTGAAGAAACTACACCAAATCAGGTTGGAAGAGAATGTACAAATCAGAAGTGGAGCGTGGCATCAAGACCCGGGTCACAGGAAGGTTGCTACAGTGGATGCTCCTTGACCTATACAAATTCTCATGTAGAAAAAGATGACTTACCTTAGATATGTGGATGGGATTTTTTTCATTAACATGTTCATCAGATTTCACATCTAAGTTGAAACAGGGTATGTCATAAAGTCAGTCATCTCTAATAATTCCAGATGGTCTGAGTTGTTTGTTTGGACTTCCCTGTCTTCCCCCAAAGAGCTGAAATGCTAAATCTATTTAAAAGGATATAAAAGCTTTGGATATGTATTTTTAGTAACAGAAACATCTGGTTCTGTGAATAAAGGAATGTATAGATGTTTGGATGGAAACAAAAGCACTAGAATGAGTTTCCTCTTTATAGGTATTAAAAATAGCACTTTTAGGAAACTGATTATTGTAAATGTTTAATTTTTGTCCCAAACATAGTTGGCATTGGAAGTTTAACCTTTACTTGAATGTATACTGTAGATTTTTAACAAAGCAAGTTCTATATTTATTATGTTTAGTGTGATTTTGAAATTACCTCTTTCATATGTTTTAAATAAAATGAAATTTATGTATGTTTTGTACATAGATATACATGATTATGTTAAGAGGCTTTAAGACTTAAAAACTTCTACACAACCATGAGTATAGTAAAATTTTCAGTTGTATTCTGTTTACAGGTATGTTAGGACCATTGCCACATTGCATTTAAGGTTTTTTTTTAATCCGTATGGGCAATAAATATTCAAAAATCTGTTCCATGAAGCTGAGTTCTTTAGATAATCCACATTACTAACATTACATTTTTGAGATTTTTTACAGCATTATATTTTTATTTTATATACATAGGATATTATAATTTTTAAAAGACTTGATTATAGAGTAATGGGGCAAGTCACAAAAGTACCTTTGAATAACAATTTAAGAGCATTGATTTTTAAGATACTTGGATGATAAAAGATATTTAAGATGGATGGTGATATTTTCCTTACTAGATGGGTACCAGTAAGGTGATAATCTGTATCAGCTATGACTTTATATCATTGACAATAATTTTTTAATAATTTTTCAATGAAGTATTTACCACTAATGATAAATATGACAGTATAAAAGTATTGAGTTTTATAATCCAGATATGATACCCTGGACAGTCTTGTGTCATTTCATTTTCAGAACAATCTTAGGCTCTTTTGTCTCTGTAATGTTTCTGATTGCATGTTCTTCATGAACAGAATATTATTATTGATAGTAATAATAATACTTGTAGGTCCAAGCTCTTCCCCTGGATTTTCATCAAAAAGCTTTTAAGTGCCTAACCCTCCCTGCTTTTTGCTGTATATAAAAGCCTACACTGGTCCAGTCCTTGCTAGGTGTGATAGTTTAGTCCCATCCACCTTTCCCTCTTCTAGCAATTTAACCACTTACATATGCTCACCCTGTTTGTGACTGTTCCATTTAAATTTCCCAGACTACCAAAAAAAAAAGTTTTCGTGTCATCCATTCACTATATGTGACTCTAGCGTTGTGTAGCAGCGGCCATTTTTTTCAGGGCTGATAGTATCTTGAGACATTAATGATATATACTAACACTAATCATATTTATAGTTTGAAGGAGCTGGCTCTTGAATATTAGTCACTACCTTCAGCTTGATGCATGGACACTTCTTTAATCTCTAAAATATTACAAACGTTACAGAATGTCAGAGATTCTGGAGGAATCTAGCTGAGATATGATCATACTTTTGCTGTTTAGCAATAATGTGGTCAAAGAAGGGCAATCAGAAATTTTAAGAAATGGTCAGTGACACATTTGTGGAAACCTTTTCCCCAGGGGTTTTCATGTTGTACTTTGCCAGAGGTAAATAATCTGATTTTTGTAGTAATCTCTTTAGGGAATACTGTATTGCATGAGGATGGATTTCTAGAAAGAAGCTGATTTTTGTTGTGTTTCCATTTTAAAATGTGTTGAATTCTCATATTGGAAAGAAAATTTCCTTGTGACTTATTTTAAAATGTAAGGTAAAAATGAAAACCAGATTTATTGTGGTTTTGGTATTTGCATAGATCTGCTAGAAGTTGTATGTTTCACCTGTCACTTTTGTTTTGCTTTACTTTGCAATTCTAGATTTGTTTTGTTTTGTTTGGGTTTTTTGTCTTTTTTTTAAGACAGAGTCTTGGGAAATTGCAGTCTTCCTCTTTGAGGCTCTCAAGTCACTGGGATTACAGATGTGTGCCACCAGGCCTGGCATGTACTTTCTAGTTCTAAAATGATCCCCAGTCACCTAAAGTTTCCAGAATGTTGGTATGATTTCCATGTTAGATAATCCCTGAATCCACACATAAAATTCCCAAGATTTTCTCTTCTAGGTATTTGCAATGAACCAGTACTGCTGTGTTACAATCTTACATCTAAGCCATGACTGAATGATGCTACCATAGTCTACTTCAGGATTATCAGCCCTCCTGATAATCTTGTTTTCTTCTTTATCAATATGTAAATCTGAAATACTTTATGCCTCATTTGTTTTTCTATATGACATATGTGTTTTTTCAAAGCATAAAAGTGGCAAAGAAAATGAAAATGTAAGCTAAAAATTTCTTTCTCTTAAATGTTTGCACATGCAGTGTACAGTGGTGAGAAACTTAATAGAAGAATCAGTGATTCCGATCATGATCAGAAAATCATGATTAAATTTAATAGATGTTTTCTTACAGAGCAATATATTAATTGATATAGGACAGTCCGTAGCAAATTGTCTCATGGTATAATTTAAATTCTTTGTTATTTGGAAATAATGCTGTATTTAACTTCAGCTAGCCAGGATTTATTCATAGGTTTGCAATAACATGGTTTCTGTGGAAAAACACACTCCATGGTGCATGTTGAGAAAAGAGTACCCTGAAATCCAGTCTTGACTTCCCCTGGGGAAGCATTTGAAAGCCCTGGGACTCCAGAAGAGGATTTTGCAGTGTGTATGCCTGGAGCACCATGAATTGACAAGGCCTTCTGTCATTGCCCTGTTGTAAAATCTTTGAAATATATTTCCTAATGTAAATCATGTTCTTATTTCTAGATTGGATTTTAAGTATGGATCATGAACTCGAGTAAAAATGCTTTTCCCTATGTTTGTCTTTACTCCTTTTCAGTGTTTTGATAAGCATTTCCTCAGTAGCTGCTATATGTCAGGGTTTATCACTTCTTTCTAGTCCTTGAGAATAAAAAGACAAGCACACACTCCGCACTGTGGAGAATCACTGAATTGAGTAAATTCTATCCACACTTTCAGTCTTAAATAACTAACTGATGGTTCTGTTCCAGGGTCACATCCATTCCACAGGAAGTACTGTGTAATAGATTGTTTTTCACAAATGGCTCATATGCAAAGCAGCATAGGGTATTTTCCCTATTATCATCTAATAGAGCATTTGCAAAGAATTGGGCCACAAAGATAAGGAAAATGAAATCAGTTATTCTAGTCCTTTTTCTAAATAGTGTTTTGGGTTTTTTCCTCTCCTCTAAACTGGATGTAAATTAGAGTAGAATTGATTTAATTATTTGTTACAAAAACTTCTATATGACCAATGTTTGTTTTTAAATATTTCTTTACAAAATATACTCTTTACAAATAATAGATTTGGGAGGGCTCAGGAAATAATGTAATGCCAGTAATAACCCACCTCAGTATTCATATATTTAAAATTCAGAAATATTTTGTTTCAAGTATAATGCTTAACACAGTAAGCACATCCTAGAACTCTTCTTTCTCAGAAGAGTAGGAATCTTGTTTTATGATTTGTGTTTCCAACCCTTTCTCACTTGATTCTTTGCACAGAATATTAGAATAGGCCATGGTGCAGGTGGACACTAAAGTAGGGTAGCTTAATGCAAAAACTTAGATCTTTCTCATGTAGGTCGATTACATGGAGAGTTGTAGGGAGGAAAGCAAACTGGAGAAGAGACTGGGGTGCAGTAACCCAAGGGAAAAGTGATTTGGAGCAGGGGAGAGATTTTACAGGTAGAATCAGATTGGGTGCTGGGGTTAAGTGGTACAATCTAGGCTGGCTCGTGGCTCAGGCAGTGGTAGATGATGGGGTTACAGGAAGAATAGCTTGGGGGATAGTGCAGGAGAAGTTAACTCAGCAGACCTGGATTGCTGCACATCACTCTCAAGACAGGTCTGTCTATAGGACTGGCCCTGCTGGATCCTGGGAATAACCTCTGAGCCTTTGCTTCTGCCTGCTGCAGGTGTTTGTGTGCCTCAGATGTTGGTCCAGGCAGTACCACATCAGCAAAAATTTATCCTAACAAAGTGATGAATGGTGAATGCCTGTTTTAGGGCTGGAGTCTGAATAGCTGATGTGAGTTGCACGGGTGGGCTCTGCATACCTACCAACTCACCCCTGGTAACAGCTTCAAACACCAAGCCCTGGGTGAGCTGTGGCAACACTTGGCATGGTCGTCACATATTACTGTGACTCCTCTTGGAAAGGACAGCTGGAAGTTTGTGCTTGGTTTCTCCTAGACTCTGCCTGTATGTCCCTTCCTTTTGCTGATTGTTTCCTTTTGGCTAATAAATCACAGCCAGGAGCATAACAGGCTTTTCTGAGCCCTGGGTGACCCAGTGAATCATCAGGTCTAAGGGTGATCTTGGAGACCCTTGACACAGGGACAATGATTGTTCTGGACACTTAGAATTTAGGGACTCTGAGTCATCTAAGTTTAGGCGTCAAGTAGGCAATTGGATATAAGAGCTTAAAAGAGGTTGCTGGGTGCGATGGCTCACACCTGTAATCCCAGCAGCTCAGGAGACTGAGGCAGGAGGATTGCAAGTTCAAAGTGGGCACTTAGCAACTCAGCAAGATCCTGCCTCTAAATAAAATATAAAAAAGGGCTGGAGATGTGGCACCATGGTTAAACACTCCTGGGGTCAATCGGCAGTACCAAAAAAAGATCTAAGTCAACATATCAGTGGCTATTGAAATTATGGATATAGACAAGGTCACAGAGGAGTGACAGTAGACAAAGAAACAGGAGAGAGAGACTTGGATATCACTCATATCTGAAAGGCAGATGTGGAAGCAAAGTTTCTGTGGAAAGAAAAGCCAGAGAGTTGAATATCAAAAGCCATCTGAAGTCATCCTTTAGAAGGGGAGAATTTCAAAAAGAAAGTCCTAATGTTACAAAGATGTTAACTAAGATGAACAGAAAAATATGACAATACTGTGGACGTTGATAACTTCAAAGGAAATTCCTCTGCATTTCCTAAGTGAATTTAACCAATACTTAACTGAGCACCTACTGTACACTGAGGCCTCAAGAGCTCAATGTAAAACAGAAGACACCCAGATAATTGGTTTTACCCTGAGAGGATATCCCCCTATCTCCCAGGACAGACTACAAGGGTGGGAAACTCCCTCGAGGTTCAGAGTGGGAGGGATGCTAGGATGAACCAGAAGAGCACAGTCGTGTGGGGCACATGAAGAGCAAAGCAAGAGGACTAGAGATGAGGCTGGTCAAGTCTGGAGTCTGATCCCTGAAGGGAAGCTTCGGCATTATCTTGAAGACATAGCCTGGAAGCAATAAAGAATATAATGCAGTGGAAAGAGATGATAAGAGCCACCTTTAATTGCTCTGCCTGACAGTTCTGTGGAGAATGACCCAGGGGGAAAGTTTTGGAGGAGGGAGGGCTCTCAGGAGATTGATGTTCCAGTCCTGCTGTTTGGAGGTATGCCTGAGAAGTTCTTCCAATTACAATGGTTGCATGGGTTTATTCTGTCTTAAGTAAGGTCCCTGATAAAAATAGGACCATGTTTTATGCTTTTGTAAATTTCCTCTTTCCAAGCTTATAACGAGGCCTCTAATGGACTGCATGGCAGCACACATTTTGTTGCTGCCAGCTTTTCTAAACCACACTTGCTTTTCAGGCCATTGGAAAGGAGATGCTATTGAAACTTCATTTCAGAGCTAAGACACATTTGTTGAATTCAATATATTGCCCTATTAGAAGGCAAGTCTCTAACTGTCATACATACATGAAATCAGATTTTGAAAAGAATTCATTTGTTTTGTTCGTTTAATAGATGTTCCTTCTAATGTGATTAATATCAAGCAATTGACAGGAGGGCTGGGTGGTAGAGTGCTTGTGAGGTACTGGGTTCGATCCTCAGCACCACATAAAAATGAATAAAGCTGTTGTGTCCATCTACAACTAAAATATATTTATATTTAAAAAAGAAATCAACAGGAGCACTAACATTATTTTTAATGAGGTTAATCTTAGCGGGTGAATTATCTTGGGAGGAACAACTAAGACCTGACCTGAGGCAAACTCCTAATGCTGATTCTGTACCACTACCCTTGGAGCATCACTAGAAGCATGTGGCAGTTCTTGGGTGAGTGTGGGCCTGTGGGGAAATCCTGGGGCTCCCTCTGGCAAGCCCAGGAAGAGACTGCCAGCAGCACTCAGCTGTTTAGAAGCCACACTCTGACAGGCATAGCTCACAATTGGTAGTGCAGGGCAGCAGTCATATCTAGACCAAGTCTCTGCTAGCAGCCAAAGTCCACAGCTGGCTTTGACATTTTGGCCCTTAGAGGGAGGTGGTAATGGTCGTGTGTAACCCGCTAGAAGGTTAATTACTCATAGCAGTTTGAGTGGAATACCTTGCAGTTATGCTGGTCTAGAAAGTCTTTCTGCATGAAATGCAATATGAATTTGGTCTCCAAATCTAGGTTCCTTTTGTGCCTTTTTTTAAATAGAAAATTTACAAAAATATTGAACTAAAATGAGAGAAATTATAAAATAGATTTTACTTATCTATAAATATTAAAAATTCAGTAAGCTCCATGACTTATAGAAACAGACAGCACATATATTCACATATATGTATATGTGCATATTATCAAAAAATGTCATCTGATATATTTTATCAGAATGATGTTATTGAAATCAGGAGCCAGGAAGTTCATGACTATAATCTCCATTTAAATCATGGTAGAACATGTAAGGCTGAGAATTTATTTTGGGATGTTAGGGAGAAGCTGCTGCTGGATTTCTGTTGAACTTCTGCTTCTTCACTTCAGATAAAGCTCTTCTAGCAGGATGGGGGACTTGTCAGGGACAATGCTGGGTCACCATGCCCCAGGTTCTCTGGCTGTGATTCAGCCCAGACCTGACTTCCAGATCACCTGCTCTCATACATACAACAGTGACGGCATATTTAAGTTTCAAATTTCTATGAACCACCTTATGAAGGCTAAAATCAAACAGGTGAAATTAGTTTTAATATAATTCATCTAATATATCTAAAATACAATCATTTCACACCATAATCAATATAAAATCATTAACAAGACAAGAGAGGAGTCTCAGAAGGCTGCCACCAAGTTGTCAGGCCACGAGGTCCCCACAGAGGCTTGATAGGGAAGAACCTGCTCACATATTCACTCAGGCTTGCAGAATTCTGTTCCTTGGAGTTGTAGGATAGACGGCTCCAGTTTCTTGCTAGCTATGGGCTGAGAAAGGGACAGGGAATTACCTGTAGGCCCTGGAGATCACCGAATTCCTTGCCGTGTGGCCATGCCCACAATGTGGCTGTTTACTTCTCCAAGCCAGGAACAAGAGACTCCAACAAGACACTCCTCTCTTATCTATGCAATCACATGTATATAATCACACATCATCATGTATGTAAGTGCATACATTCTGGCCCCTTTGCCATATTCTATCAGTCAGAAGCAAGTCACAGGTCACTCCCACATTCAAAGGGCAAGGACTAACAGGAGTGGGAATCGGCTACCTTGGGTCTGTCCACCATACCCACCAACCCTACTTCATATGCCAATTCTAGAATATTGCACAATTGGATTTTTTTTTTTTTTTTAATTTAGAGACAAGGTCTTGCTGTGTTGCTGAGGCTGGCTTTGATTGAACTCAGGAGTTTCCTGCCTCAGCCTCCCAAGCCATATTGATATTTTCATAGCCATATCTTTTGTCACTTCAAGTCCTTTTTGAAATAGAGGGAATAGAGCTCAAAAAATATGAGCCAAACCATGCCTCCTGCCTGTTATCTGGAATGTTATCCTCCCTGTTCTTCAGGGAGTAGTTGATTTCTGGCTTTTCAATTTTTTGTTGATAAAATCTTTACCCCCATAATTAATTTTATGTTAAACTACATGTTTTATTCTCTTGGATTGGACTTAGGGAAGGGCAAATTTAGTGCTAGAACATGCCTCATTCGTTAGCAGAATAAAAGCATAGATGGCCTGGCATGGATCGGAGGCTCACTGCACAGTAAGAACAGAACCCCTTACACAGCTAGCACAGAGTCTTTTCCTGGGTCACCAGGATTCCTCAGACCTATTTCTAATGGCAAACTTATATAGAAAATTGTTGCTGATATGCCCTTCTGACTTCTCTGTGAACAGCTTCACCACGTCTGGCCAATAAAAAAAATTAAGGGAGACAAACATACAGTATAGTGATTTAAACTGGTGGAATAATCAAGGGAAACCAATGGCAGCTTGTGTTTAAAATTAAAGTCCAATTGGAAAGCATGACATTTACCTAACATAAAACTTAAAAGTAAGTAACATGGTGAAACAAGGCCCAGTGGGCAGGGTCATGTGGACATTAGCTAGTTCCTCAGAAACTACCTAATGTCAGGGTTCCACATTCATGGACACAAGGAGGAAAGTCCCCTGGCAGGGACATTCCTGTCCTGCAGGAAGTCCAAGGTCTTTTGCATGCTATCACCAAATAACATTTGCTTTTTACACACACACTTTTTAGTGTATATCTTTCAGGTCAATACATATAGATTGTACTGTTTTGTTGCTTGGTAGTCTATTGCATGAATGTCCGATAATTGCTTAATCTTTCCTAGTTAGACAATAAAGATTTTCAAGGATTTATCTATGCATACATGCTAATTATTTGCTTAAGATAATTTCCTAAAATTGGAATTCTTGACTCATGAGATATGCATATTGTTAAGGCTTTTATTTTTTGTTGCCAAATGACCCTCAGAAACAATGTAATTAATTTACACTCCTCTAGCACAACAAGAAAGAACCTATTTGGTATTTTTATATTGTTGTTACTTTTGCTAATTTTATCAATAAAGATTTTCTTCTTAGCTTTTATTTGTTTTACTATTGAACTTTGAGCTTGTTTTACTCATATTCCTTGGCCATTTATATTTTTCTCCTTCAAGTCCAATGAGACTTACCCTAACCACACTAAAATTGCAAACCACCCTGACTCCTGACATGCCTGATATTCCTTTACCCTGCTCTAATCTTTCTTTTTTCCCCTGGTAATTATCATTTCTAACCTGCTATACAGTTGATTATTTATTAATAAGCACTTCCTTTCCTGTCAAATTTTGCAAAGTAGAAAGGACTCAAATCACGTCAAATATACACCCTTGGCTTAGCAAAAAGACAAGATATTTGGAGCTGCGTCTCCTGTCATTCAATGACAGGAGAATAGTTACATGACCTAGACTTAAATATTATACCCAAACTGAATGAGAAGTGTGAAAAATTATTGGATTTCTCAATTTTTTATTCACATGTATAATCAGAAAATTATAGGATTTTCTAATTTTTTATTCATGTATATATATGTGTACATACTAACATTTATGTATATACTTACATATGTGTATATTTTAACATTGAAGTTTTTGAAACTGGGATATGCTTTTACACTCAATGTGTATAATTGAATGTACAGCTCAATATATTTGGTTTTTATACTAATATATTACTGAATTCATTGCCTATATTCAGCTTGTTCATATCTTAAAATAAGAAAATACGGAAAGTGAACCCTTGTAATCCTGATGGTGTTTAGATCACAACGCTAGATCTCTTGAAAGATGAATAAATATGAATATCATTTGCTTAAATTTCTCAAAGAAGCGTATTTATTCTTTTTTTTTAAATTTTTTTAGTTGTTGATGGATCTTTATTTTATTCATTTATTATTTATTATGTATATGTGGTGCTGAGGATCGAACCCAGTGCCTCACGCATGCTAGGCAAGCGTTCTACCCCTGAGCTACAGCCCAGCCCCGTATTTCTTATTCTTAATGTTTAGTTTCTCTTACAACTTGTTCCAGAACAGTCAAGTCATCCAATAAGTACTTAGAAACACTAGTATATGTTAGGCAGTGATTTAGGATGCATTAAAGTAGAGCAGGGTTGGCAAAATTTTTCTGTCAAGGACCAGAAAATAAATGTTTTTTTAGGCTTTGTCAGCCAAAAGGCAAAATTGAGGATATTAAGTAGTAACTCATATAACAGAAGAGACAGCAAATTCCTATTTTCGTATTGATGAAATTTGTAACAAAATAATAACTACTTTTAAAGTAAGTTTTCTCATCATGAAAATTTTTCACAAATGTTATTGGTTAATGCTTATCCATAAGAAAAGTTTACATATTTTACCCTTAAAAGTGTTTTTTCATGAAGGTGATATTGCTTAATACCAATATCTCTCCATGAACATATGACTTTAATTGAGCATTTTCATTGTTTGGAAGGCATTTATAGACTTGGATTCTTGCCTTGATATTTTCCTTTTACCTTGAAAATTAATTACTTCCAATTGAAGACTAGGTGGAAGCTTTTCAACTGTACATTTAACAGACTTTGAAATATGGAAATTTCCTTTGCTCTCGTATTGAGATCTGAAATGTCCTGCAAGAATTATCTTTGGAGCTCAACAATACATCTGCTACAAATTTGTGTGGGAATGAGCATATCATTTCTTGTGACAGCATGAGAAATGTATAAAGAGGCTTCACATAAGTTATTTGGTTGTGATCCAAATGACCTTACTGCAAAATAATTTTTATATATAAGTGCTGTCTTGACTTGTAATTTTAGGTTGAATTCACTAAGAAACATTATTGTCTATAATAGCAAAAGCTAATTCCCAAAGCCATTAAGTGTTCAAAAACAGTGAATGTGAGGGTGTTTCTTCCTGCTTTGGGAGGCTGAGACAGGAGAATCGCGAGTTCAAAGCCAGCCTCAGCAATGGTGAGGTGCTAAGCAACTCAGTGAGACCCTGTCTCTACATAAAACACAAAATAGGGCTGGGGATGTGGCTCAGTGGTCGAGTACCCCTGAGTTCAATCCCCAGTACCAAAAAAAAAAAAAAATTACAATAGTAATTTACCACTGTTAAACCATCCAATAAATGCATGACTAGGAAGATCAGAATATTCAGCTTTTATTTCTCATAAGCATTCATGGAATTATGCTTAAGTCCATGAGAATAAGAAAGTTTACTGGTGGCACCACCAGTTCAATAACAAACAGCTAAATCATCATTGTAAAATAGATCCAGGTAGATTCAACTCTTCCTGCAGGCACATATGTCACTATTGATATTTTTTGTATCAGAGGTTTTAATATACCTTAGTAGAGATTCTACCTCAAATTATAATGAATTAGTGTTTTTCTTGATATCTTTGGAAATTTTTTTTTTTTTTTGGTACTGGGGATTGAACTCAGGGGTACTCAACCACTGAGCCACATCCCCAGCCCTATTTTGTGTTTTATGTAGAGACAGAGTCTCACTGAGTTGTTTAGTGCCTGGCCGTTGCTGAGGCTGGCTTTGAACTCATGATTCTTCTGTCTTAACCTTCAAAGTGGTGGGATTATAGGCGTGCGCCACCGCTCCCGGCTGGAAATATTAACTGTAATTGTTCCATGTCAATTATTCATTCAGGCTAACTCTTCATGACTTCAAATTTGTCTTTGACCCCCTAAATAAACTGCTATGTAGTATCAGTGATATCTGTTGACTTATCAAGAGCCAAGAAAAAAATCACTTAAAATGACTCGCCTTGTTTTTTTTAGATTAATTCCAATGTCCCCAACTCTTTGAGTGACTATTCTTGCCAAAAAGCTAATAGTCCTGAATAAGTTCATTTTGTATGGGCACATAGCTTCAGTTTGCAGCAATTAAATACTTGTAATTATCTCACTCCTGCCAAACAATTCTTTTCACTTGGCTAATAAATGAGCCAGTTGGAAAATTAATTTTTTGCAGTCTCCTTTTTCATTTTTAATTTTTGTGGAGAAACTCTACTATGATAAGATACTCCATTTTAAATCTTCTAATTTTTCTGGCCATTGTTTTCCCATGACTTGGGAATACTGTGATGAATTATTATTTTTTTTTATTAAATTTTTTTTTTAGTTGTAGACGGACACAACACTTTTATTTATTTTTCTTCATGTGCTGAGGATCAAACCCAGGGCCTCACACACGTTAGGCAAGCACTCTACGACTAAGCTACAGCACCAGCCTTGTGATAAATTCTTAATCTGATAACATCAGCATACATTGTATTTTTTCAGCCCAGTTACAGTGTCATTACATAATAAAACAATTATTTAATAAAACAATCAGCTTTTATCATCTAGTTGATAATAAAATAGATCACATTCTTCAAGAGTGCAACATTTGCCGGGCACAGTGGTGCATGTGTGTAATCCTAGCAACCTGGGAAGCTGAGGCAGAAGAATTGCAGGTTCAAGGTCAACCTCTGCAATTTAGCAAAGCCCTAAGCAATTTAGCAAGACCTTGTTTGAAGAAAAGGAAAAGGGTGGCAGGGCAGGGAGCTGGGATGTAGCTCAGTGATAAAACACCCCTGGGTTCAATCGCCAGTACCAAAAATAAAAAATAAACAGTGCAAAATCCAAAGTCCACATTTTTTTGTTATGATGGATATGCACAAGTAATAAAAAGAATTTTGAAATGTTACTCTGTGGTGAAACTTGTGACACTTGGAGCATGATTGTGTTATAATTAAAATTAGTCATACAGAGTGACAACTGAGCCGTAGAGCCAAGCAATGACAGCCCATAGGCCCTACTATAACTATTTGGTGTGTCGTTTTAGCATGACAGCAGTCCTAGAGAGTATGTAAACAAATGAAAATTAGCAAGTTGTATGAAATTTTAGTTATGATCACTGAAATAGAATTTCACATAAGTTTTGCAAAATATTCTTTTGAGAGAGACACAGTGGTGGACTTCACCAGGCATGCGGTCCCCATTCTTAAGGGGCATGACCCACAGTCTTAGTCCCACCAACTCAGGTTTGATTCTGTGCATGAGAGACAGAATTGAAAATCATTTATAGGAAAAATAATTTGGCAACAATAATCTACACTGAAATTCTAACTGTAGCTCCCCAAGCCTGAGAAAAAATTTCAGAAAATGAATGATTATATAATCAGCTCAATTTAATATCTCAGGAAATGGAGCTAGCACTGGCTTAATTGAGTGGGACTTGTTCTGAGAGTCTCATTTCCCCCTCTCTCAAAGACAAGACAATACCACCTAATGTCAGCAGAGCTCTCTTCCCCAACTGTTGCCTGCTGCAGCTAGAGAAGAAGCATGGAGAGGAAGTACTCAAAGGTGCTGAAACTCAAAGCAAAGGGTGTTCCAAGACTCCTGCATAGTGGCTTGAGCACCATTCCTGGTGCTTATGTGCCTGAAATGGTCCTTTTCTGTGCTCAGAGTTAACTGGAGCCATAGCCTATGAGATTTGCCTCCAAACACAGTGGAGCACTTAGCAGGGGAAGTGAGAAAGCTGCTTTTCATCCTCTGTACCTGGGGAAAAGATTCAATTCTTGTGTGAAGATTTTCACTTTAGGTGAGTTATTGAAATAAACAGGCAAAAATAAAATGCCCAAAAGGATTCCAAAAGACACTTATTTCTACAGTCTACTATTGCTCTCAGGACATTTGCTCCCATCCCAATAGCCATTTCTAAACATTTCTGGTTCTTGTTTTCAAGTTTGGAGGGTCTATCTTTACCTTCCTATGTGCACCCAAGGGGAAAATTGAGTGTGTGTGTGAGGGGGAGGCAGAGTACTGATGCCAAATTATGTTAACAGGAGGGATGTAATTCTCTTGTCTTTGAGTGTGTACTTTATAGTCAACATAGGCATACATGAGAATAAGGCCAGACATAAATCATGTGACTTAATGGAAAAATTCGTATTAGTTGCTCAGCCACATCCAAATTAGACGATCTGTGAGATCACGTGTAAGTGTCTGAGTCTTTCAGACTGCTCCTGTGTCCTGATGCAGCTTAGGGCTCAGTTCTGGAATGGATTAAGCAAGGTGTAATCTACAGAGCACCAAGTGTTTTAGCATCAAACTGGTCAATCAATATTTACAAAGGGTCAGGTTAGAGTAGCTTAGTCCCTGAGAGAGATCATAATCCCACCAGTTCTGAGAAATGTGGAGAGAATTTTAATTTGAGATGAATCATTTAACACAGAAGCAGCCTATTAAGTTGTCTGTTTTGAAATTCTACTCTATAAAATTTTCAGAAGGCTTCGAAATGCACGATTCAGCTTAGTAATGGCAGGTGAAGAGCATTATTAAAAGAAAAAGATTCTAAATGCCTAAAGAATAATGGGTTTCTCCTCCCACTACTGAAAACATTTAAGAATCTAAAAACTTTTATTTCTTTCTCTGTGTCCCCTGCATGACACACCATCATGGGACACAGTAACATCCCAGGACAATCCCAAGGAAGCACTCCTTTTCTATCTCCTTTGGAAGATGGTGGAAAAATAGGATGGTTAAAAGTTTTACGGGTTACATTCCAGTCCAGGTCCTATCATAGCTGAGCTGTATTCTTTTGTGCAAACTGTTCAATCTTTCTGAGCCTTGGTTTTTCAACTGCAGTACAATCAATTCCAGTTCAAAGTCTTTGACTGACAAGTGTGAGACATTGCCACTACATGGTGCATGAATCATCCAATGCAGTGCTGAGTAGGCTGCCCATATTAATAATTTGGAGCCTTCAACATTAATACAGGAGAATCAAACATCAGGAGGTGTAATGTTTTCAAGGTTAGAAAACTTGTAAAGGTTTTAAAGGTTGTAAAACTTGCTGCTTCAAGGCAACATCCACTCCTCCATCTAGCTCATTTGAGTCCTACAACAATCCTGGAAGCATACCCACAGGTGAGGTTAGGTAATTTACTCATGAGTGCACAGCGAATAAGACCCCTAAGAGAAACGAGGGCCTGCCTCTACTTCTGAGGACTGCAGACTTTCTACCTCATTCACTGACGATAAAAAATGTAAACTGATTAGTCTAGGCATGGTCTGGTCCTTCTGGTTTTTTGTTTTTTGTTTTGGTACCAAGGATTGAACTCAGGGATATTCAACCACTGAGCCACATCCTCAGCCCTATTTTGTGTTTTATTTAGAGACAGGGCCTCACTGAGTTGCTTGGCACCTTGCTGTTGCTGAGGCTGGCTTTGAACTCGTGATTCTCCTATCTCAGCCTCCGAAAGTGCTGGGATTACAAGCGTATGCCTTCTTAACAGTGTGATCTAGGAGCTGGTTTTTATTTCCCAAAGCTTTTATTTTTACCCAAGCAGAATTTGAAGAGGAACACAGCCCTTCCTCATGTTCCCCCCAGAGGAAAATCCGCTATTAAGCATTGCTGAGCAATGTAGATGTCATTAGAGATTTCATTTCAATTCATGGGGTTATAAAAACTGGAGGATTTGAATTTACCCCTCCACACTTCACACCATCACCTATACCAATGGGTCCTCTCTTACATCTTCTCTCTGCCTCAGCCTCTGCCAGACTGCAGGTGACCAGAGGAGAGGAGGAGGAAGGAAGCGAAGGAGAGAGAGAGGATGGAGTGGACAGAGAGGGAGGGAGGAGAGCCCAGGATGTCACGTGTGAACTGTGAACTAGATATTCCACTCCCAAACCAATGACTCTAATCCAGAACTTAAGCACTCCAGCAGACGGACAATTTTCAGAATTTTCATAACAAAGGATCTTGTAAAGAAATCCGATTAAAAGATCAATTTTGTCAGAATGGACTTCAAAAGAAATAACTATATCTTGTCTGTAAGAGATACTCCTTAAAGATAAAGATGAAGAAAATTTGAAAGAATGGGAAAAAAATGTAAACTAAATACTGAACAATGAGAGCTTGAAATTAGATATAAGGAAGATCCTCCCAGTATTAGAAGAAAGTTATTGTGGAAATTTTCATGGGTATATTTAAAAAGATTCTCACTGACCTTCCACAAACAGGGAGCTAGAAGAGGACAACCCTTCTATCAGTCCCATGTATGCCTGGCAAGAACATGAGGGATCATTAAATAAAAGTTACTAACTCATCAAAGGGACCTTGTTTAGGAGTCCCAATCAGCAGAAGGAAGGGGAAGGTGGGCAAGAGGTTGTCTTGAAGCTCTATGTCAAAGATTTGCTTCCCTTGTGCCCTTCTCTGAAGTGACAATGGCAAACCTGATTATATGAAGCATGTCAAAGAAAAAAAAAAAAGACAAAGTAAGTGATCCAAGGGACTTTGCATTCTGCCAAGTGAAGGAAAAAGGTGCAAAGGCCCTTGAGAGCATTCCTGCTGTTGATAATTTACAACCTAGACATGGAGGCAAGAGAGGCACACCTGATGAGTCATACAGCAGCAGGAAAAAGGCTGAGACTAGTGAAAGGGTGGAGGCAGAGCTACACTGCATAACGAGGAACTAACTCTGTCTTCTAGCTATCGAAAGTCCACATTGAGACCAATTTTTCTTTCCACTGCAGACCCACTCCACTGCCACCTACTTGCCCCTAGCAAGTAGCTTTAGATATGCAAGGGCAGGGAGTTCCAAATGCTTGTAATTTGGCCTCTTCTTCAATCAGGCCAGTTTAACACCTGGTCTGATTCTTTCAGTAGCACTGTCCAGATCGATTAAATGGGTATTTAACTGTTTATATATCATGTTTGTGTATAGAAAAGGAGATACTTTCAACATGTACTAATCTCTGATGAAATTAAAAGTGGTTTACTAGTCTTCTTTACGCTTTTCTGGGTTTTTAAAAAAAGTTTTGAATAAGTAATAAACACTGCTTATTAAGTAATGCTTAAGTATTAAGCATTACTTCAGGAGGGTAAGAGAAATAACTGATGCCGTATGAAACAAAAAAACACAAGTAGAGGGAAACATGGATGGAGAAGCAGAAAGACGGAAATGAAAATCAAAACCTAATCCCGGAAAACCATAGATGCCTTAATTAAGCTGGGTCCCTCTTCCTCAAAATCCAGATATTCTGAGGCTTTCTCCCTGGCGGGCCCCTCGGCCTCCCGGCTCGCACCGCGCCTGAGTCCTGGCAGAGGGCGCCATGGGGCCGCGTCCCGGCGCGTCCGCGCCTCTCGCAGATTTGTTGCCGGCATGGGCAATTCTGTGTCTTCTCCAGTAAAGCAGAGGAGAAAAGCCCTCCCGGGGCCGCGGGAGAGCCAGCGCCGAGGTGAAACCATCTTGTTCCCAGAGAAACTGCCCCGGAATGCAATTGGTATCCTAAATAAAACCGCATCAGCCCGGCATCTCGCTGCAATGCCTGGCGCGCCCAGTGCGCGTGCGCCGCTTCCTAGCCGGGACACAGCCTCTCCCAGCGTGGGCTGGGATTCCAGCAGCCGTGGGTAGCGCACCGCGTGGGCCTGGACTGCCTCCTCCTGTTTTCCGCAAGCCTACTGTGGGTTTATCCTCCCTAGCACTTCACCCCCGCCAGCAGGCGGCCCTAGTCATCTAGTGCTCAGTGTTCTCTGACAAACCCCATTATTCCCAAGAATGATTTCCTGGGTTTTGCTGTTTAAAAAAAAAGAACACAAACAGTAAGTAATATGCAATTGTGAGAAATCCAAATAATGTGTTCCTAGGTTTTGATGTTTTTAAAAAAAGAAAGAACACAAACAGTAATATGCAATTGTGAAAAATCCAAATAATGTGTTTGTATTTAAAAATCAGTCTCCGGCACCATCTTATCAATTGCCCCCTCCATAGTAAAGTACTATACATATAAGAACATTGTGAGGGTATCTGCGTAACTGTCCACTCATCCAAGCATCCATCCATCCCTGGAAGAATATTAATCAAAATGTTAACAGTGGTAATTTCTAGGTGGTAGAATTATGAATAATTCTTGCTTTCTGAATTATTCTACAATGAAAATTTGTGCTGGGGATTGTCTCAATTTAGACAAGTGGTCAACCACAGAGCTACACCCCTAGCCCTGTATTTAAATGCTGTTTACTCTTACAGCTATCCTTTTACATGAAAGGATCAACTGCAGGTGGCGGCTCCAGAGTGTTCCTGCCTTTCATGGAGTAGTTCACCATCATCTCCCTGCTTCTTTAAGTAGCACTTTGGGTCCCCTGGCAACAAAACTGGAGGTCTATAGCCCCATGGTTAATGATTATGAAGAGGCTGGCCCTATATCTTTCCAAGCTGCAGGAGCATTTTTCTCAAGAATGATTGTTGACCTCTGGGAAATGACAAAAGAATCACAGTGATGGTGCCAAGACTTGTCGATTAAAAACCTATACCAAAGGTCATTTTTTTTTCTATGATTCTTGAAAAGCAATTTGAAATTTTGTCTTTGATTTTAGAGGTCAGAGGTAGCAGCTCAGTGGGTCCTTGTGTTCTCCATCAGAAGAATCAGATAAAATCACAATTGCCACAGGAACAAGACTCTTTCTTAGGCAGAAGGGAGACACAGCAAATAGCCAAATGAGTATCAGAATGGCTCCCAGGATGAAGGCTAGTTTTATTCATGTAAAAGGGTGGCTAGGGTGGGCTAGAGTTTAGGAATATTAATTGGCTTTGAGTACATTTCAAAAAGTCTTTTTCTTTTCCTGGAAAAGCACTTTAACCGTGAGGGAGGGGTAGTTAGCCACAGTTAGCAGAGACTGATTTTTAAATGCAAACATGTTATTTGGATTTTTCATAATTACATGCCACATCCTGTATAAACATCCCTGCCTTGTGGTAAAGATGGGTTGCTGTACCTGTTAAGAGAACATATAGATGGAAAGTGGAAGAAAACACAAATCTTGGCAAGTAAGAAGTTAAGGACCCTGGGAATTTGCTGTTTCAGTGACTCCTTAACTGTTTTATCCTTTATGTTGTTTGTCCTTGGAGGTTCATGACAAGGGTATCCTGGCTTTAATAACATACCTGGTTTTTTGAGGCCAATTAAACTGTTGGAGAGTGAATGAGTGAGAAGGTAGGGAAAGGCACATAACATGCTGGTAATCGCTACTAGAGCTCAATGACTATAATTGAATCTTTGTATGATGAAGGCTGATCTCAAAATATTGTAGAGCCATCATGCTGGATATCAGTGAACATAGTCAAGTACACTGAGGTGAAGAATATTAGATACTAGGCTGAATGGATACTAATCCTAGGATTTCATATGAATCCTGTACACAAACTTTCCAATTTAGGCAAGCATACCAATTATTTTAATTTTAGATCATTTCTATTGCTTCTGATGGATTGAATTTACAGTGCTTTCAGGAGATTCTAGGACCCTTTACTTGGATTCTGGTCATTAAAAGTATTCTGCTAGTGATCACCCCAAGGATTGAGCATTTTGATATATTCTTTGGCCCAAAGTCATTTCCAAATTATAATCATTGAATTTCAAGAAAGCAAAGTTTTGAGGATGTGTTATACTATCCAATAGCTCAAGGTGAGAAGGTGGAGGGAGACAAAAATAAGAAGAGGGAGAAGAGAGGAAAAAAGAAGTGGAGGTGGAGAAGGAGAAGGGAAAATAAAAATCAATTGGCAAAAAAAAGAGTGCTAGTTACCAACAGATTTTCTAAAACCTTTTCTAGAATTGAAGCAGATACTGAGACCAACAACCAAATTCCTATTTCTTGAAAGCAATCATAAGGGCATTAAATCACTAGAAATTGAAAGCAGTTTGTAAGAGAGCTGCTCTGATCTGTCATTGCCTACAATGCACATCTCAACCTGCTGACATTGTCCCCTCCCAGGCCTGGTGGAATAATTGCAAGGCAGTTCCGTGGATGATAAGTGAGGTCGGAGTTTTTGTGGGAACAAGTTCTACTGTATTATGGAGTAGAAATGGAATCCTCAACTTCAAATGTGACTTTTTTCGCACACTTGAAATTATTTGGTGTAAAAGTATTTCCACTAGGGAAAGAAAAGGCCTTTGGCAGTTTTACCTTATCTTGAAATGGAAAGATCTGACCCAAGTCCTAGATGTCTGGGAAAGGGACATATCTGCAACCTCAAATTTCTTTCTTTCTTTTTCTGTTTTTTTTTCTTTTTCTTTCTTTCTTTCTTTTTTTTTTTTTTTTTTTTTTTTTTTTTTTGGTGCTGGGGATTGAACTCAGGGGCACTCAACCACATCCCCAGTCCTATTTTGTGTTTTTTTAAAGACAGTCTCTCTGAGTTACTTAAGGCCTTGCCATTGCTGAGGCTGGCTTTGAACTCGCAATTCTCCTGTCTCAGCCTCCCAAAGTGCTGGGATTATAGGCATGTGCCACTGGACCCGGCTGCAACCTGAAACTTCTTGACCTGTAATTCCCAGAGAAGTTTCCATCCGAATGAACTCTATAGGGGACACACAAACTGATGCTTTTCCAGGGTTCATCCTTTGTTTCCTCATTCTTTTCTGGTCAAGCCAACCCAAACTCATGACTGCATCTGTCACTCAGATGTGTACTACTCCTAAATTGATACCTCTAGCCTAACTTCTATCCAGGGCTCCAGATATATATGTATATAGATAGATAGATTTTTTTTTTTGTCTGCTTGTCTAACATCTTCTACCCAACGGGAGCCTTAACCTCAACATGTCCCAGACCAAACTAATCACTAATCTCCCCACCACTAGTAGTAGCTTCCTTCACCCACTACATTCCTTTTTCTATTTTGATTAGTAGCATTGTCATTGACCAAATTGCTCAAGCTGAAAACCTGGTGTTATGTAAATTCCATGCTTTCTCCCTCATTACCTAATAGTCACCAGGTCTGACCTCTGTACTCTAACATATTTCACCTTTCCATTTTCTCCATTCTACTGTCACTTCCCTAATTCAGGCCTTCATCACCTCTCACTTGGACTGGGGCAACAGCTATCTACTTGTCTCTGAATCACAGTATCATCCACCAGAACTCATCCATGTGGCTGTCAAGGAGGATGGCTATAATACAGCTCAGTTCACATTTCTCTGCTGCTAAAACCTTTTTGATGATCCCTCATTGCCAGGAGGAAAAATTCTAAACTCTTTGATGTGTCCTTCCCCAATAGGTTCCCATCAGCCTAGTTTCCTCCTCTGACACTCTCCACAATGCATTTTATGGAAGAAGTTACAGATTGCCGCCCCCTACGCCTTCTAATTACAGTAATGACAATTGGTGATTACTTTCCCTAGTCTCTCTTTTTTAATACTTGTATTTTATTTATTTGTTTGTTTATTTACTTATTTGTTTGTTTATTATTTATTTATATGTGGTGCTGAGGATTGAACCCAGTGCCTCACACATGCCAGGCAAGCACTGTACCACTGAGCCACAACCCCAGCCCTTTCCCTAGTCTCTTGTACAGTTAGATGTGGACTGGTGACAAAGTTCCAGACAGTGGTGTGCTAAACAAAGTAAAATGTGAGAGTTTCTGGCTGGGGCTGTAGCTCAGTGGTAGAGCACTTGCCTAGCATGTGTGAGGCACTGGGTTCAAACCTCAGGACCACATATAAATAATAAATGAATAAAATTTAAAAATCCATTAACAAGTAAAAAAATATTTTTAAAAAAGTGAGAGTTTCTAAGAACTTTTTCAAGAGGAATCTGTCACATGTCCTTGGTTGGTACCTTTTTTTCCTCTCTTTTTTCTCCAGACCGGATGTGGCAGGTACCATCTGAGCCCATGAAAAATGAAGATCACATCCGAGGGAATGAGGAGTGGCAAGCCAGATAGAACCATGGTGCAGAACTGCCACAGGTGGACTTTCTACCTCTGGAATTTCTTTCGTTCTTTTTTTGATACTGGGGATTGAACTCAAGGGCACTCAACCACTGAGCCACATCCTCAGCCCCATTTTGTGTTTTATGTAGAGACAGGGTCTCACTGAGTTGCTTAGGGCCTTGCCATTGCTGAGGCTGGCTTTGAACTCGCAATTCTCCTGTCTCAGCCTCCCAAAGTGCTGGGATTGCAAGTATATGCCACCACGCTCAGCTACTACCTCTGGAATTTTTGGTGAGAAAAAGGCTTCTAACTTGATTAAACTACTGTTATTTTGGGTGTCTGCTTCTTGCTGCAGGGCTAACACTGGCACAGAATTTGGCACCAGGTATGGGATGGCACTGGCAGCTCCATGCTAATCTTTTTCTCTTTGTACTTCTTGAAGATTCAAGAAACCAGCCCATCAATCCTCCAGCCTTTCAGTTCATCATTTGTGTCGTAAAGGTTTATTACCATAGCCACTTGGCCTCTGACATTTTGATTTCTTGGATACTTTTCTTTTCCACAAATGTGACCACAAATGATACTTTAGTTAACTGCTTTGCAACTGGGTGCTGCAGATTGACAGATCTTGAGAGGACCTCAAGATCTTATTGGTAGAATCAGAGCTTCAAGACACTCTGGACATGTGGCTTTTTTTTTCTGATTCTAATTTTGATTAGTAGCATTGTCATTTACCAAATTGCTCAAGCTGAAAACCTGGTGTTATGTAAATTCCATGCTTTCTCCCTCATTACCTAATAGTCACCAGGTCTATTGAGCAACAGGGAACACACACTGAGCACATCAATCCAGAAGTCTGCACACACTCCTTATTCCAGCCACACAGGACAAGTCATCCTGCTGCAGGAATCAGACATTTGTGCTTCCTTTATTTCTGCATTTCTTCTGCCCTGAATCTTCTCTCCCTCTCTCACTTCTCTGCTTTGTGAGTTTATGCTCACCTTTCAAGATCCAAATCAAATCCACTGGCAGAACAGATCCATCCTGCCTGTTGCTAGATCTAAGTAGACTTTGAATATTCCTCAGTTATTGTCCTTTAATGAATCACTTGCTGGTTTATAGATCTCTGCTTCCTTGATAAAAGGAGCCCCTTGAGGGCAGGATTGTAAGTGACTGTGATTTTTATCTTCTGTGTTCTCTCCAGCCTTTCTTTGTATTCTCAGTCTGGCAAAGAGCAGTCTCTGAAGAAATGTTTGTTGAACTAATGAATATTGATTGAGAACGGCTCCAAATAAAGATATCTCTTTCCTCTGACTGGAGGGTTAAGAACATAGACTCTGGAGTAAAACTGCCCATAAGTGAATGTTGGCTCTACCATGTACAGCTGGGAGGCAACTTGGGCATGTTATGCAACCTCTCTGTGCCTTAATTTCTATCTTTGTTAAGTGAGGAGAATAACACCCATAGAAGTGATGGAAGGAGTAAATGGCACAGTCCCCATGAAGCATTAGCATAGTGCTTATCACAGTCAGTGTCACTGCTGTAGCTGGGGTGGTTGTCAATCTTTTGGCATGCATTATTCACTTTCCTTTTACTCTCCTCTCTCTGCACTTTGCTTTTCAGTCACATTTCAACTCAGCATTTTCTGCGTCACAGCACTGTGCCAAGACAAAGACAGCCACTACCTTGGGGAGCCTGCTGTATTTTAAGGAGGCAGACACATAAGCCATGAGCTACAAGGAAGCCTGGTGCATGAATGATAGATGTTTTTACTGGTTTCCATGGAAGCATAATGGAGAGAGGCAGTCACCAGCGGCAGGAGAAAATAGACTGGCCAGAAAATGGTTTACAAATCCTTGATTTGACTCTCAAAAGAGAAACAGGAGAGAGGAAGGACTTCTGGGCAGAGAATAGCATGTGCAAAGGCTTAGAGATGTCCAACACACAGTGTGGCTTGGGGAATTGCCAGTGGTTCAGTAAAACTAGGCTAGTGGTTCTCAATCTTGAACATGCAACAGGCTATTGCACGGAAGCCTTGTTAAAATGCGGATTTCTGGGCCCCTCCCCCAGAGTTTCTGATTCATTAAATCTGAGGTAGGGCCTGAGATTTTCCATTTTTAACAAGCTCCCACATTGCTTATCTGGGACCGTACTCAGTCTATGGGGAGGCCAGAGTGTAGCAGATGGGACTGGGGAACAGAAAATGGTGGGAAATAAAGCTGGACTTCATAAGCTAGCTCACAAGTTTAGATTATAAAAATAATTTTTAAAAAAACCATTGAAGTGTTAAGAGAAGTGCGTATGATCACGTCTGTGTGGAATGAATAAATTTTGAAGGGTACAAGGTTTTAGGAGGGAAGACACATGAGGATTTGAACCCAGGTACATTTTGGGTGGTCTGTCACTAGTCAACCTGTGCCAAGTTCCTAGCATCTAAAACCAAGTTTCCCACCCTTTCAACTGCTCCTTTTTTTCTGATCACAGACTTATATCTCTCCCATTCCTTCTCATGTCTTCATTTCCTGTGACTTACTGTCTTCCAACATCTTCAGCCTTTCTCTTCCCCCATCACCCTTCCTGTTGAGCATTCCTGTTTAAGTCAAGACTTCAAACACAGACTTCCCTGCATCGTACCGCCTACCTGCCCCATTTGGCTGCTATTATTGATAATTTTTAACCAAAAATTTCTCAGTGATTGGTCACCATCTGCTGCATCTCCTCATACCTGGTCCTTAAAACTCAATCTCATTTTGCCTTGCCTCCGTGATGAAATAGCAACCTCTTTTTCATTTTTGTTTTAATTGCATCACTTACACTACCACCAAAATGTCTTGAGAACCCATATGAGGAGCTCCAGGAAAAAGTTAATCAATGTTATTGAAAAATACTATAACAGAATTTAATTTTTTTTTTTTTTGGTACCAGGGTTTGAACTCAAGAGTACTTGACCACTGAGCCATATTCCCAGCCCTATTTTGTGTTTTATGTAGAGACAGGGTCTCACTGAGTTGCTTAGGGCCTTGACGTTGCTGAGGCTGGCTTTGTACTTGCAATTCTCCTGTCTCAGCCTCCCAAAGTGCTGGGATTATAGGCGCCCGCCACTGCACCCGGCTCAGAATTGAATTTTTAAGCCATTGTTAACCTTTCTATTCCAAAACAGTTTACAGGAAACTCAAATGCAATGGGAATATATTACTGTTCCTAACTTAACTGACATAATCCAGTTTTTTAAAATTGATGAAATTAAAATTGAGACATATGTGAAATATATTTCCAGGCTGAGGTTGTGGCTCAGTGGTTGAGCACTTGTCTCACACGTGTGAGGCACTGGGTTCAATCGATCCTCAGCACCATATAAAATAAATAAAGGTATTATGTTCATCTACAACTAAAAAAATATTTTAAAAAAGAAAGAAATATATTTCCTGTAGATGTATGTTTTATACATACATCTTGGTCTGCCTCTGTGCTCCATAGAAACAGGACTTAGCCATCTTAATATAATTGCTGTTAACCAAATATCTGTGAGTTGTCCATTGTTTGTTTACATTTCTAAGTTTTTTAGAGACTTGAGATATAAATGGGTTAGGCACTGGGAGCATAAACAAAGCTTAAAGTTGGTAATTTAAAGTTTCTAAACAAACATGGAAAATCTATTGAATCTATTTCAAGCTTACATGTATGTAAGGGTTGGTTTATTTTCCAAACTGGGCAAGGGTTGGTAATAGCCAAAGCCCCCATGCTTTCGAACATTGCCCTTTCTCCTGGACCATTTATAAAGCTACTGTAAATCCTTGATGGCATGTGATATTCTCACAGGCACCTTCCAACAGTGAGGGAATGGTAACAACTTCAAAATAAATTGGTGACTCAGGCAAGGTGCTTTTTATGATGTCTGTGTGCCAGGAAATGTAAGAAATTGTAGAAACCAGACAGACAGGCCCATTTCTTATCAATAATGCTAATCCTTTAAAATGTATTTCCTTCACTTTCTTCCTGCTGTGACTTTGAAGAACCCACAGCTTTCTCTGGAAGCAGTGATTATTTTTGTCTAATCAGCAAGAATGCCAGCAATTCTATAATTATCAGAATTTTCTAGGGTTAAGGGCTTCTTTCATTTTAAAGCAAGCAAATTCCTCTTGAGCACAGTTTGGAGTCCACTTACTTTGTTTGGTTATGAGGCACAGAGCAAAAATCTTGATCTTGACGCTCCTGGTTCCCTTCTTGTGAATCCTGTAGAGTTCTCACTGGGTGAGACTTGCCCCCAAATATAAGGGAAGAGTTAAGCCTAAGCAACATTCCTTCTTTGAGCCCAAAGAAACCCAGAGAGATGGAGCTGGACAAGAGACAGAGAAAGGAGCAGAGGTGCTCTCTGTCCTTATCAACTCCAACAATCACTGCAAAATCAAAAGAGAGAATTAGCTACATTATTCCACCTAAGTGTTTATCTTACCAGCTTAGTTGCTGTCTCAAGTGCAAATAGGATATCATTTAAAAACTGCCAATTTCTGTCTCTGTGGCATAAATGGGTTAGCATGTTTGGCTGTTAATAGAAAGGTTATTGTTGGAGCCCACCAGGAGACAGGTTTCCTACTTTAAACTGGGCACAATGACATACACCTGTAACCTCTGAAGGCTGAGGCAGGAATTGAGCCCAGCCTGGGTGACAGAGTAAGACTCTGTCTCAAAAACCAAACGAAAGTAATCCAAAACAAAACAAAACACCTTCCAGAATATTTTCTCCTTCACCCATGAGTTCCTGCCAACTCAACTTGGCAGGAAATCAACTTTTTCAATTCTCCTTTTCTTCTCTGGGAGGAACCCAGCCATATCTCTGTAGATGATAAAACCCTACCCAAGTTCCCCATGTCCACACTAGATCTGCTTCTTCTAGACCAGGTCAAGAGGCTGGCCCAAAATGATAATAGTGAACATTGGGGTCCCTGGGGGATTCTCCAAAAGGGAAATTAGGTTGCTGCCTAGGGTCCAATGGGCTCCCTGAAGGCCTCAAATTCCCTGGAAAGTCTTTAGATTGGTATGACATCATAGAAATAGCCAGTTCTTTGTTAATAGTTTAGAACATTACAGGCTCAACACAGGCAGATACTTGATATGTATTGGATGAATGAATGGACAGACTGATGGAGTGAACTAAACAACATTGATAAATACTAGAGAAATTTCCTTACGTTTTCTTTCAAACATTTTGATTTGAAAAGTGTTAAGCATTTTCCAGAATCCTGTTTCTGGATTTAGTCTACCTAAATTGGTGAAATAAAAGTTTCTAGCTGAAAGACTCCCTCATACTATCAGCAAAACTGATTGTTGTGATAGCAGCCATCTCCCTGACCCTTTTAAATTCAGAGGTTGGAAACATGTATGTAATCCTTTAAAATATGTTGAACACCATCATCAAATTCTGAGGTATCTTTCCCATGCTACACATGACCATCAAGAAAACACAGTAAGGGGCTGGGATTGTAGCTCAGCGGTAGAGTGCTTGCCTCGCATGTGTGAGGCCCTGGGTTGGATCCTCAGCACCACATACAAAGTAATAAAATAAAGGCATTGTGTCCATCTACAACTAAAAAAAATATTAAAAAAAAAAAAGAAAGCACAGTAAGTCTATGTGACCCAGGCCTGCTGGCATTCACCTCAGCCACCAGGTGGGATGGTCAGACGACAGACGGTTGTTCTCTCTGTCTGCAACTGGAATTTTGGGAGTTTGTCTATGACATATATCATCCAGGAAGACCAAAAAACAATTGGATGACTTTAAGCAAGACCAAGGACTTCAGCCCTTGCTACGAAAGGTAATGAAGACTAGTGGGACTGTGTCCACCAATGACCATCCAGTGTATACTCAGGTGAGTCCCAGGACTACAGCTCCCCAGCACCTTCCCTGCATTAGCATTCAGTAAGTGCTTTATAAACAGCAGTATGACAATTAAAGATAATTATTCTGTTGCTATTAATGATATAATAATGATCACAAATAATATTGTTAATCACTTTAAATGTCAATTTTTATATCCAGATAAAGAGATTTTTGGTTATTTGGCTATTATGAATTCAATATATAATTTAAATGGCCCTATTTCCCATCTTTTCAATTCCATGGATAATCACCATATGATAAGGTACAAAGATAACCAACTGGACTTTACCAATTAAATGTGAACCAAACCATAATCATTCTGTTTATGGTTTCACTGCTTTGTTTTGTCCAGTTCCTGTATTTCCAAGTTGAGTCTGCCTGCCTTCAGAGTTCTTCAAATGATCATTTTGTTTTCTATTGCACTCTTGTTTAGATTTTTGGTAGATGACTTTTATTGAGACTTCAGTTTTAAGTATAGAGTGGACACTATTTTAAATTTTTGCTTGATCTGTGATATCTTGAGTTCTGTTTCTCTACTTAAAATTACAACAATGTGGGGTTGGGGATTTAGCTCAGAGGGCAGGACTTGCCTAGCATGTGCAAAGCCCTAAGTTTGGTCCTCAGCCCTGGAGGGAAAAAATTATAACAATGTAGAATACTATTTCATCAAAGGTACTATAATTATTAATTTATTTCTTTCTACTCAAAGATTCTGCCAAAGACCTACCAATGAACATTTAAGTCATTTCACAAATACAAGGTAAGTCTTATTCCTCAAGTGAATTCTAATTCTGCAAGGAACACATATTCTATTGATGAAGAATGCAATCTTTAGCTAAGATTACCCAGGCAATAAAGGTGGGCTTTCAGGAATGTATAGGTAGAGCCATTGATGTTTCACATTCATGCCAAAACA
Source organism: Xerus rutilus (assembly GCA_028644305.1). Classification (NCBI taxonomy): domain Eukaryota; kingdom Metazoa; phylum Chordata; class Mammalia; order Rodentia; family Sciuridae; genus Xerus; species Xerus rutilus. The sequence goes on along the minus strand of CM053400.1, from coordinate 64,457,216 downwards.
ACTGATACTATTTTTCTTGCACTGATAAGAATATGAGAAAAAAAATTTTAAAAACAGCAATGAACCAGGATTGGATACTCTCATTATTTTATTTCAAATTTTCAAATACAAACAGTTAGAACTTTAAAATCAGTTTTGAAACAAAAATTGAAAAATATTTTTATTGTCTGGTAAAGGCAAATCATCAACTTTTCCAGTTTGATCTTGTATCAGGTAAAATCTAATGATTTTCAAGAAGGGCATCTTCATTCAAAAGAAGAGATTACACTCTGAAAGCTTTAAACATAAAACACATGTAACGCAATCCAAGTCAAAGAAACATTTATAGAAAGATGTGAGAGCATTCTTGCGTGCATGGCTACTTTCTGTTTACCAGAACCAGCTGTACCCTGATTTCTGAGAGAAGCCACAGGTGCTGACCATTCCTTGAACTCCCGTGTTCTTGTGGTCTGAGCTTGTTTTGCAGCCTGAGCATTTTCCACACCTGGGTCTGCAGTTCCACGCCTCCCACGCCCCTCACGCCCCTCTGGGGGAAGAAAAGATATATAAGCCCAGAGTGCTGAAATAAACAAGCTGCGAACTTCTTTTTCTTCGGAATCGTTCTTATGTGTGTGTTTTTTCATCTGTGGCTCCCTCGCTGACTCAGTTTCACTTTGGTCCGGCGCAGGCACTGGCATCTGGAGGTCCTACCGAGATCAGAAGAAGGGAAGGAAAGCTGACGGACACCCCGGAACTGGCCAGTAAGTAGGGGGTGAATTGTTAATAGTTCAGGTAAAGATAGGCACTACCCACAGTAGGGAATTGTTGGAAAATAAGATCGAAACTCTGTTGGAGAAAAAGGGTATGGGGCTAAAAAAGAGTACCATAAGGGCTTTCTTAAAGATTATAGAGCAGTCTAGTCCCTGGTTCCTTCATTTGGGAGGTCTCAATGTTCCAGACTGGGAACAGGTCCGTGTGGACTTACAGAAAAGGCTACACACAGAGGGGCCACAGTCTTTTCCCATTACCACCTTCTCTGTATGGAGGCTAATTAAGGACTCTCTTTTAAGTAAAAAGGTTTTGATTCAGGAACAAGTAAGTTATCTAAGACCTTTGAATCCACCCAAGAAGAGATTTCTACCCAGTCCCTTAAAGAAGTTGAAACAGATAGCAAGGAAGGGAAAGGAGAGGATGAGGAGGAAGATGAGGAATTGCAGTTGGAACAGGATATCCAGACATTGCAAGAGAGATTACAGGAGTGGGAATTAAAAGAACAATGTAGGCAGGAACCAAAGTATTATTCAGTGGGAAGACCACCTCCCTTTAATCCAGGACATGAGTCTAGGAGGCCTGCTGGTCCTTTGGTGTCTCCAGAGCCTCAATCGAGAGGTGTGGTGTTCCCAGTAATAGAAGTGCAAAACCAACAAGGACAGACAGTCAGGCAACATCAGCCGTTGGATTTCAAGGATGTAAAAGGCTTGAAGGATGGTGTGGTACAATATGGCCCTCATGCACCCTTCACTTTAGCCATTTTTGAATCCTTTTCATCTTTGAATCTCACTCCGTCAGATTGGCAACAGTTAACCCGAGCAGTTCTATCCGGAGGTGACTATCTTATTTGGAAGGGCGAGTATCACGAGCAGTGTAAAGTCACGGCAGCTCGGAATGCTCAGGCCAGCCAAGCCCAGCATAATTTGGATATGCTAGAAGGAAATGGCCCATATTCCACTATAAATGCACAAATACAGTATACTCCAGGCACCTATGCCCAGATAGCTACTGCAGCTGCCAGGGCGTGGCAAGCCCTGCCTAATCTTGCAGCTGGGGAAAGTTTATCCAAAGTGATACAGGGCTTTTCTGAACCTTTTGCTGATTTCACAGATAGGTTAATACAACTAGCAGGGAGGATTTTTGGTAGTGTTACAGATGCCATGCCAGTGATTAAACAATTGGCTTATGAAAATGCGAATAAGCATTGCCAGCAGGCCCTCTGTGGTCACAGGGATGGGAGCTTAAATGACTATATTAGACTATGCAGAGGCATTGATAGCACCCATATTTGATTTGGGAACGCAAACATCTCTTTTTTATTACACATATCAGGGCTCACAGTCTTCCTGGCCCCTTATCTGAGGGTAATGCTCTGGCAGACTCACATACGTGCATTGTGGATGCCACACTGGAGCAAGCCCAAAAATTCCATAACAAATTTCACTGTAATGCCCAATCCCTCAAACACCATACAGGTATAACTAAGGAACAAGCAGTGCAAATTACTACTACCTGCCCTAATTGTTCCCCTTTTATTCATCTCCCCCATTACGGGGTTAATCCAAAAGGGCTGATGGCTAATGATATATGGCAGATGGATGTCACGCATGTGCCGAGTTTTGGAAAATTGCAATATGTTCATGTTACTATAGACACCTTTTCAGGGCTTATATTCACGTCTGCTCACTTGGGACAAAAGATTAAGGATGTCAAAAGCGCACTGTTTACAGGCCTTTGCTTATATGGGAGTTCCTAAAACCTTAAAAACTGATAACAATCCGGCCTACACGTCTGTGAGTTTTCAATTCTTCTGCACGGATTATGACATTAAATTAGTACATGGCATTCCATACAATCCACAAGGCCAAGCTATTGTGGAATGGGCAAATCAAGTTCTGAAGTCCTATCTTTCTAAAACAAAGGAGGGGGAATTCACCTCCCCTCATGGATGCCTTGCCCATGTTCTCTATATTTTAAATTTTCTGACTGTGGATACTCAGGGCAATTCCACGGCTGTTCAACATTGGAACCCTCCTCAGGTGACACAAAAGATAGTGAAATGGAAGGATCTAAGGACAGGAGTATGGCGTGATCCTAATCCTGTAATTTCTCAAGCCCAAGTGTCTGCCTGTGTCTATCCCCATGATGCAGACAGTGCTGTATGGGTCCCTGACAGATGTGTCAGGGAAGTTATCTGTCCAGGAGCTTCTTCCCTCCTGGGAAGCTTTTCTTTGTGTTTTCCAGAATCTGATGATGCTGGTGAAGACCTATTGAAGAGTTCCTGAGTATTCTTTGGAGAATTCCCTTTCTAGTCATCATGAAGCTCCTGATTTTTATGCTACTGACTTCTTCATGCCTGGGTAACGTTATTGGGGCCTGGTAAGGTGACCACCTGTCTTGATGCAATAATGGCCCGTGGAACCTTTACTATATTACAACAAGTTACAGCCCTAAATAATACCAAGGTCAAACTGCTGGATTCAGGGGCAGTGTTAGGTTTGTTCCAACAGATTGGTATGATGCTGCACAAATGGGCTGGAACTGTTGCTCTGGTCAGACTGCTCATGCTGTTAATACTGCTCATGATATGCTGTGGCTATAGGGTACTTCGATCTATGAGGCATCAACAGCATGCACAATACCAAGCCATGGTAGCTCTCTCCCATGACAATCCCTCTGCCCAAGTGTGGCTGGGCATTGCGCACTCCTAGGAAGTCAATGACGGGTAAGACAGGGACGAAGACTTGAGCAACCTAAGACAGGGCTGTGGCGGAACATCCACACCGTAGACCCGATGACGGGTAAGCCATGTTCTTTGGTCCCTGCAACCTAAGACAGGCTGTAGGAAAAGAGAGGGGGAATTGTGAGAGCATTCTTGCGTGCATGGCTACTTTTTGTTTACCAGAACCAGATGTACCCTGATTTCTGAGAGAAGCCACAGGTGCTGACCATTCCTTGAACTCCCGTGTTCTGTGGTCTGAGCTTGTTTTGCAGCCTGAGCATTTTCCACACCTGGGTCTGCAGTTCCACACCTCCCACACCCCTCGGGGGGGTAGAACAGATATATAAGCCCAGAGTGCTGAAATAAACGAGCTGCAAGCTTCCTTTTTTTCGGAATCGTTGTTATGTGTGTGTTTTTTCATCTGTGGCTCCCTCGCCGACTCAGTTTCACTTTGGTCCAGAGCAGGCAGAAAGACGCATTTCTGTAAATTCTGTGAAAAGATTTTATGCACTATTGTATTTTTTTTTGGTACTGCAGGCCAGATTATGGGGAAAGGGTAATCAGAGAGAAGAATCTGAACTTGATTCAGGAGTTCCTGCTGGTTCTGGAACAGGAATATGACAGGTAGACTCAGGGTTCTAGAAAGGGAAGACTAGGTACCTGTAAGAGGGAAAGGATAGAATGGAGATTTGGGCAGTTGGCCTATGAGCCTCAGATTTATTATCTGCCTTACATGGCCACTACTATGATATAAAAACATGAGTTTCAGAGCAAGTAAAGGAGAGGAAAAAGTTAACAGAATGAAACAGATAATTCTCTCAAAGTACCTAGCTTCAGAGAAAGAATGGTGCCACCAAGGTCCACCGAGAGAACTTCAGGGTGGGGAAAGCAAATCTGGTTTCCTATCAGAAACAATATTTCAAATGAAGCTTTTCCAAGCTATGAAGAGTAGAAATGCATGACTTTATTCTTGTTTGCAGATAGCTAAAGTATTATCTTCTCCTCAGAGAACTAGAGTGAGATCTTTGTTTTGATAGTACTTTGGCTCTAGAAAGGGAATTTACATCATTTAAAATTTTATTAGTGTTTAGGGGATTTAAAATAAATTTAAACTGATATACTGTAATTAGTGTTTTAATTGTTATTATTTTATGAGGTTTGTGGTTTTCCATTTTCTTTATAGCCATGAAGAGAATGTTTAAACAAGAGAATCTCCAAAGACACAATAACTTCTAAAATGTTTTTTTTTCCCTTCTGGGATGCACTGGTGTTTCTGAGCAGAGTAATCTAGACCACATGTCTCAGGATTTGGTAGAAACTGTAGATGCTCACCTACCATGTTCTTATAGTGAAACAAAGGTTCTACTTGAAGTTATACTCCACATGCTAAGACCATCGAACATAATTTATTTTTTTTTAATTTATTTAATTGCATTTCAAGTCATAGTACATATATAGAGCTCAGTTTTTCCATTTCTCTGGTTGCAAACCAGATAAAGTCACACCAATTGTGTCTTCATACATGTACCAAGGGTAGTGATGACCATCTTAATCATCTTTACTATACCCATTCCCCTTT
>CM053400.1:64411383-64451665 GCA_028644305.1 Xerus rutilus | reverse complement strand
TTTTACTTCCTGTATTTGTCTTTGTATCTCTTTATCGAAATGATCTTTTGCTGACTGAGCTTGCTCTCTTATATCATTCTTTAAATCACCAAACATTTTAATTATGTACATCCTGAATTCCTGTTCTGTCATTCCTCCTGCTGTACAGACCATGGATTCTAATAGTGTAGTATCTTGGTTTGTTTGAGTCACTTTCTTCCCTTGCTTTCTCATGATGTTTGTGTATCTCTCCTTCTAGCTCTGCTGATCCAAGTTGTTACAATTTTTATTCCTATATGGTTATAGTTTCCCTGCAGGGTTTCGTTACCTCTCCTTTAAAGGGGAGATCAATATTGATTGATCTCAATACAAGCAATATATAATTTCAAGCCAAGTAGCTCCTAACAGCTCCCAAATACATTTACAGTTTAGTCATAATATACAACAATTATGTGTTCCTTTACAATCTATTATGTAACCAATAAATTTGCACAAGGGTCTATAGTATTTTTTGGTGGGCTAGGGAAACTTGAGGGTGGGGTGTAGGACAGAATGTTTGGTTAGTAGGAAGTGAGGATATGTTTATTAAATCTTAGAGAGCATAAGAAAGGAATCCAAGAGGAGTTGGCTGTTACTAGAGAGAGCAACATAGAGTTGGGGAAGACCAGTATGGAGGAAAAAAAGAATATGGCGAGGAGAGATGATGGCAAGACAGATAAAGCATATGCACTTGGAATTTATAAGAGTATATAATACTACTCTAGTATACAGTTCCAAAATCCCAACTTACCATATCCTGCTGTATAGCAGATATTTGATGTCACAACTGTTGGGGATTAGAGGGTAGGAGAAGAGTGAAAGAGAAAAGAGGGAAGGAAAAAGAAGGGAAAGAAGAAGAGAGCAGAGAGATAAAACCAAAAGGTTAAGCAATAGAATTATTAGGAGAAAAAGATAAAGGATAGAATTAAAAATAAGCATAAAAAAATGTAAAAAGTCTCAGTGTAAATAAACAGGTATGGTTCCTTTCACCTCCAGTAGGTGGCATTGTCCGTTGTTTGCTGGACTTTCCCCACTGGTGTCCTGAGTGCTGGTCCCATAGCAGGGTCAAACTCTGAGCCGCTGGTAGAGTCGCTGTTCCACCGTGCACTGCGCCGTGGCCAAAGTTTGCTCCCAGGTGTTCACCTGCGCCCCCTGGTGTAGGAAGTTCCGCCGTGTTAGAAGGCAGTCCACAAAGAACAATAGCTGAGAGTCCGCTCAGGAGATGGTTTGTCCACAGTAGCAACTGCTAGGGGTCTCACGCGGCTGGGTAGGTGCTGGGGCAGGCACCCTGTGTGGAAGCAGGCCTGGCAAGCCTGGGGCAAACTCTGCTGGAGCCCTGGGCCAGAGCCCCTGCCACAACTACGCTCCGTCGGTGGGCGCCGAAGTCATGCTGCCCGCAGCTTCCCTTGTCTCCTGTTGGTCCTGTGCCCACACACGCGAGCGAATCTCCTGCAGGTGATGGTCAGCCGCTGAATGCTGCCAAGAAGCTGGTTGGAGAACGGCACCTCCGCTACTTCCAGCCTTGGGCCCAGAGGGCCTGCGCATCGGGCCGAGGACCCGGCCACAGCTGCGCTCCTCCAGTCAGTGCCGAAGTCACGCTGCCCGCGGCTTCCCTTGTCTCCCGGTGGTCCTGTGCCCACACACGCGAGCGAATCTCCTGCGGGTGATGGTGAGTCGCTGAATGCTGCCAAGAAGCTGATTGGAAAGTGGCACCTCCACCACTTCCAGCCTTGGTCCCAGGAAGCCTAGCCAAACAATTTATTTTATCTTTATTTAAATGTATTTGTCTTTAAATTTATTTTTTACTGGTAAATCACAGAACATTCTTAACTGAATAGTTTATAATATGAAAGTATCATCACATCTGTTTTACAGTTTCTAACATCCTGTTTTGAAACTTCAAAAAGAATGTCCTTAAGTGTGTTTAACTCAATCAAATTTGAATTTTAAAAAGAAAATATGAGCTCTTTAAAATTTACAAACAGTAAGCTTTTATTAAGCACTTGCTATGTGCCAAGTGCTGTGCTGAGCTTGTGGGGGATACTAAGCAAGTAGTTATAAATCACCTCCAGGCTCCTAGGATGTGCAGATAACTGATAGGTAAAAAGGCCAACTCTTTCTCTCTACCCTTTGGCCTCTAACCTAGCAGCTAGGGTTCCTAACTCTCATTTTTTAGGCTCAGCTCTGTGCTACACAGTCCTTTTCTAGGCAAGGAGCCTCAGAAGGTCTTGATGTCGTGAGCACTTCGGCACAGGATTCAGTTTTGCTACTGCATGAACACATCAGCATTGTGACTTTTTTCATTCTAAATGCTTTGCTAGCATTTCTCGTGCTGTTTTCTACTCTCTAAGTCATCATTCCTGAAATTGTCTGACTTTTTCATCAGGAGTTAGGCTTTCTGACCCCTATAACCAATGCTCTTAGGAGCCAAATCTTACACCTATTGGTTGAAGCCCCAGCCCTTTCCATCCTTAAAATTTTCCTTGGTAAAATTCCACTAACTTTCTGCCTCACTCCTATTAACACAGTCATCTGAGATGGTGATACTATTTAGGCCACATTTAAAGGACTTGATTTTTATTTGTCTCATAGTGTTCATCCCTACATCACACTGAGATCTCTGCCTTCTGGACTCATGTCTTCATGTATGTTAGTCAGCTTTTCATTACTGTAACAAAGTACTTGAGATAGTCAACTTATGAAAAAAAAAACCTTACTGTTTGCATCCGAAATGTCCCTCAAGGACTTATGTGTTGAAGGTTTGGTCCCCAATGCAGCACCGTTTAGAGGTGGGGCTTTTGAGAAGTGATTGGATCAGGAGGGCTCTGACTTCATCAGTGAATTAATTCATTGATGGATTAGTGATTTGATGACAGTGTGGGTGGTGAAAACTTCAGGAGGTGGGCCTAGTTGAAGGAAATAGATCACTGGGGACATGCCCTAGAATGGCATTTCTTATCCCTGGCCCCATTATCTGGCTCCTTCTCTGCCTCCTAGCTGCCATGAAGTGAGCAGCTTTGATTTGCCACACTTTTCTGCCATGATGTTCTGCCTTATCTCAGACCCAAAGCCATAGAGCCAGCCAATTGTGGACTGAAACCTCTGAAACTGTGAGCCAAAATAAATCTTTCCTTCTTTTCAGTTGTTGTGGTTAGGTATTTTGCTAGCAGTGATAAAATGTTGATGAACACAATTTATCTTGGCTCACACTTTTGGAGGTCTTGGTCTATGTGGGTAGGTCCCATTACATTTGGGCCTGTAATGAGGCAGCACATCATGATGGGGAACATGTAATGATGCAGATGGCTTACCTCATGGCTGGGAGATAAAAGAGAAAGAAGGGGCTGGGGCCCATTGTCCTCTCAAGGACAGATGCCCAGTGACAAAAAAGACCTTCCAATAGGCCCAGCCTCCTAAAGTTTCTACCACCTCCCAATAATGCCAAGCTAGAGAACAAGCTTTTAACACATGGGTCTTTGTAGGACATTCTTGATCCAACGCAATCATGATTCAATTTCATTCAGCAGGATATGTGATTCTCTTAATGTCAGGTATTGCAATAGGTACTGAGGATCGAACTGTGCACCAGAGATCACCTCTGCCTTTAAGGAGCATGGAGTCGATAGAGAAGACAACATAATTGTCAGCCTTTTTTGCTTCTTTTTTCTCCAGCCCCCTATCTCTTATATCAGTGAATCTACCCAGCCTCTATGTTCACTTTCTCACCCTAATTCGAGCCACTTTGAACTTCCATGGGATTACTGGGAAATAATCAAAATATTTAACAACTGATATGGCCCCAACCAATTAGAGCTGCATCCAGTCAACAAATGCTGACTATAAAGAACCCAGACAACATCTCAGTACTTTGCAGGTGAACATCAGCCTTGCACCTGGACTCCAATAGTTTATTTATTATGCAAGCCCCTCTATAATCCATCTTCCATGCACCCATCAGAATAACCTTTTAAATACAAATCAGATCAAGCTACTTCTGTGCTTAAAACCTTTCAGAGGTTTTCCTCTTATCTACCTTAGAATAAAATCCCAACCTATGGCAATAAGACTTTGTATGACTGGCCCCTGGTCTCCTCTTCAACTGAATTTAAAACAAGAGCCCCAGGTAATATAATATAATATAGATCTTCACAAAATTTGTGAAAACAAGTTGGCGTTATCTTGTAAACTTGAAGATTCACATCTTGTAGCCCCAACAATTTCAGTCTCTTACACAGTTATCTTAGCAGACCTGTACAAGTATCTTCATAGTCCTGAGAAGACAACAGGATGGACCCAGAAGGCTTTTCCTCTCCTTCTGTTAACTGGGAAGAAAACTGGCTCAGCAGGTCTGAATTAGGTCAGCTGATTCCAGCTGATGAGTTCTGGAAGCTTCCCTTTTCTAACAAACCTCCTTTGGGACTGGATCACAAAGCTTCCATTGTTATATCATGGTGTCATTTTCCTAAGTATACAGGCCGTGGAGTTGGGGATTACCTTTCTATTTGAACTTTGATCGTGGTAAGTATAGATATCGGTGCTCAACTTAAACTGTGGTACAATGAAATTTTAGAGAAATGTGCATGGGCTATTAAATCTCTAATTGAAAAATATTCCCTCTAATGAATGCTATTTCATATGTGCACTGTTAAGCCCCAAGTATGGGGGTCATACCCTTTTGCATTATAGCACTTTTGTTTGTTGTATCAAAAAACTTGAAAAAACACAACTGCCTATCAATAGGGTCATATCATATGCTGTGATATATTCATACAATGGAATGCTATACAGCAACAGAAAGGAATAAACTAAAGCCATAGGCATCAACATGGATGAATATTAGAAATATGATCAGAAATATGATTAAAATAATATTAGAAATATATTAGAAATCATGCTATAGAAGAATACAAACAGTACAATACCATTTATGTAAAATTAAAGTTCCAAGTCATATCTAAGAGATACTTACATATGGTGAAAACCATAAAGAAAAGCAAGAGAATGACAGACACAAAATCATGGGAGTAATTTTTTGGTGAGGGTTGGGAGACGGGGTGATGGAGGTAGATGGAAGACAGATGCACATGAAGGAACTTTAACCTATTGGTACTTCATTTAATTAAACTGAGCATTCAATTTATGTTGATTTCTTTATTTCTATCCTTCATAACTTACATTTATGGTGTTTTTCATGTATTAAACATTTTATAAGATTTAAGTATGAAAAAGAGAGATGTAGCTTAGTTTGTTTCCTCAGTTGGAGAAGCAGGAGGAATCCCTAGCATTCCTTGAAATTTTCTTGGGCAGAAGTAATGTCATAGTTGGAATATGATTTGTCCCCCAGAGGTTCATGTACTAGACGCCTGGCCCCCAGCATGGTAATGTTACGGTGTTGAAACTTTTTTTTTTTTTGGTAAGGGACTGAACTCAGGGGTACTCGACCACTGAGCCACATCCCCAGCCCTATTTTTGTGTTTTATTTCGAGACAGGGTCTCCCTGAGTTACTTAGTGCCTTGCCGTTGCTGAGGCTGGCTTTGAATTCATGATTCTCCTGCCTCAGCCTCCCAAAGTGCTGGGATTACAGGCATGCAGCACCGCCCCCGGCTAAGGTGTTGAAACTTTAAGCAATGAGGACTATTCAAGAAAATTAGGTCAGGAGGCACTATCCATGGAAGGGATTAATGCTAGTCTCATGGAGTAATTGGTTCTTGGGAGAGCAGTTTGTTATAAAAAGAGGCCACCACATATGATTGACCCTTTCTACATGCAGTGGATTCCTTTTCCATTTCTCCACCACATTGTGATGCATCCAGGGGGATCTTTCTCAGAATGCCAGCATCATGCTGTTTGGACCCTCCAGACACCAGAATTGTGAACCAAATAAACCTCTTTACTTCATAAGTTACCCAGCCTTAGATATTTTGTTGTAGAAACAGAAAATAAACTAATATAGTAATTATCTGTAAAGATGAATAAGGGTGAAGGGGTGAAAAAGTCTTCTTCCATGATCAGAGCTTTCCTCTGGATCCTTTCCTGCTAGAAGTTTCCCAATGATTCCAGTGTCCATAGGAATCCAAGGGTAGGGGTGCTATTAAAAAAAAGCAGTTCACCAGGCGCGGTGGTTCAAGCCTGTAATCCCAGCACTTAGGCTGAGACAGGAGAATCGCGAGTTCAAAGCCAGCCTCAGCAATGGAGAGGCGCTAAGCAACTCAGTGAGACCCTGTCTCTACATAAAACACAAAATAGAGCTGGGGATGTGGCTCAGTAGTTGAGTACCCCTGAGTTCAATCCCCAGTACCAAAAAAAAAAAAGTTCAAACATCTTATGTTGATGACATAAATACATAAGACTAAAAATTTTGTCATAAGCCAGGTTGGGTAGCTGTGGTCCACATTTGGGAACAAAAATATTAAGAATCTAGGAAATCTCAAAGAATCAAACAAAATGATAATTCTAATCATAGTGGTACAATCAGGGCAAATTAGTAGCTCACTCATAATCTGAATGTGATTTTAATGTAACTTAATAACTAGGCTACTTACAGGATCAAGGTTATTTCATTGGAGGTATTCAAGTCCTGCCCCCCACTATATGTACAATCAGAGATGTTATAGAAAACACAATTTGGGGCTATGTCTGACGTTAGCTATAAGCTACAGGTAATATTTTTGGGGGTGGAGGATTTTAACTCAGTGGGAATTGAACCCAGAAGCACTCTACCACTGATCCATGAGCCACATCCCCAGACCTTTCACAAAATGTTTTACTTTTGAGACAGGGTCTTGCTAAGTTGCTGAGGCTGGTCTGGAACTTGCAATGCTCCTGCCTCAGCCTCCTAAACACTGGGATTTCACGCATGAGTCACCAGGTCTGGCCAGATAACACTGTTTGTACCTTTGGAGGAGTTTTTATTCTGGGGAAAAGCTCAAGGCAAATGAGAATATTTTGTTTTACTAACATCTAGAGGACAAAAAGAACAAAAGGTAAATTAAGTAGCTGAAAGTATTTAACATATAGTTATTTAACTCTTGCTCTGATGATATGAGATTCAAAAAGAGCAAAAGGGTAAATAATAAAAGTCTCCTTAGTCCCACTTTTCCCTAGGCACCTATTTGTTTTCCTCTCCAGAGGAAAACACTGTTCCAACTTTTTTTTTTTTTTTTTTTTTGATACTAGGGTTTGAACTCAGGGATACTTGACCACTGAGACACATCCCCAACCCTATTTTGTGTTTTATGTAGAGACAGGGTCTCACTAAGTTACTTAGTGCCTTGCCATTGCTGAGGCTGGCTTTGAACTTGCAATTCTCCGGTCTCAGCTTCCCAAAGTGCTGGGATTAAAGGCATGTGCCACTGTGCCCGGCTCTGTTCCAACTTTTTCATGCATTCTTCCAGAAAGGCTATACACATATGAGCATATATAGATATTTATGCATACACAGATTCACAGGAATTTCTCATTTGAGTAGCTTGCCGAAGAATTATTAGAGGCCCGAGACTACTGGATTTGGGAGGGTTCCTAGCATTTTCTGAATCTCTGATGAGCTTCCATGGTAGACAACAGTAAACATGTTTTGTCAATTTGATGCTGGAGTAGGTACGCATTTGTATGACTCCATGGGGTCTCTTGCAGGCTTCATTTTATATGCCTTTTTCCTTTGCTGATTTTCTTTGTATCCTTCTGGTGTATTAAATCTTAGCTATAAATACAACTGAGTCTTGTGAGTTCGTCTAGTGCATTACTAAACCTGAGGATGATCTTGGGGACGCCCAACACAGGAGCTCATGTTTTCTTCTGTATTACAGACTATAGTCTGATGCCACGGGAATGACATGTTGGTTAAATGTCCTTATGGGTTAAAAGACTATCAGATTCAGAGAAATCATTCATATTAAGAACATACTTTATCACATTTATCAGTCTTAGCCCTACACCAACATTATTCTGTATCTCATCAATAAAAAGATGCTTTTGTGCCAGGTGTGGTGGTGCATATTTTTAATCCCAGCTACTCAGGAGGCTGAGGAAGAATTACAAGTTTGAGGCTAGCCTCAGCAACCTAAAGAGACCCTCTCAAAACAAATTTTTTAAAAAGGGCTGGGGATTTAACTCGGTATCAGAAAAGAAAGGAAAAAAAAAAGATATTGTGTACTTTCATCAAGACTGTTCACTCTGAAGAGAAGGTGGCAACTGATATGGGGCCTTCCAAGATATTATGATTTCTTTTCCAACAATCTTATCTGGACTAGAGCCATGTGATACTCAAATTGTCATGGGATTCATCATCTTTTGGGGGGATTTCAAGTTTCTTTCCTGTTTTTTGTTTTTTTTTGTTTTTTTTTTGGTACTGGAGATTGAACTCAGGGGTACTCGACCACTGAGCCACATCCCCAGCCCTATTTTGTGTTTTATGTAGAGACAGGGTCTCACTGAGTTGCTTAGCGCCTCTCCATTGCTGAGGCTGGCTTTGAACTCGCAATTCTCCTGTCTCAGCCTCCCTAAATGCTGGGCTTACATGTTTGTGCCACCGCGCCTGGCTGTTTTCCTGTTTTTGATTCTGTTTTCCTGTATCCCTTTTACTTCTCTTTCACTGTTTGTTTTCTTATTTTAGTGAAACAAAATCTCTAGTAGCTTCTTGAGAAAAGGTGTATTACAAGTCAATATTTGGAAATTTTGTATATCTGGAAGTATGTTTATTCTACTTTTCTACTTGATGGATAACTACAGAATTTTAAGTAGAAATAGCATTCCTTTGGAATTTCAAATTCTTGATCTTTCGTTACTTTTCCATCTAGAAGCTTTTAGAATCTATTTTCTGCCTTTTCATTCTGAAAATTCATATCCTTCAGTTCTGGAGTCTGGAGAATTACCTTTTTTTCTTTCCATTTGTACTATTGTGCTTCTCAAGCAGCCTTAAGAATTACTCATTTCTTCCTGTTTGTTCTACTCTTCCGATTTTCTTTTTCCTCCTGTACATTCCTCAGTGTTACCATCTGTTGAGTTTTTTCACTTTTGCTATTTTCTTATTTCTCCCATACTTTCTTTTTAAAAATATTTTTTAGTTATACATGGACACAAGTGTCTTTATTTTGTTTATTTTTATGTGGTGCTGAGGGTTCCTGAAAGATCTTCAATTATTCACAGAAAAGATATAAATATTCCTCTCCTTTATTAGCTTATCCTTCTCATTATTCCCATCCTATATTCATAAACTCCTTAAGCCCTTGGAGCTGAGAAGCCCGTCTGCAAGCAACTGTCCCTTTTCTCCATTCTTAGCCACTGACTCTGGGTTCAGTAACAAATGCTTTTCAAGCAGCCTTCATCTATCCTTGCTTTGTTATACTAATGCTTTCCAGCTTCCCGCATTTTGTTGCTGTCATCTCTACGTCCTGGGCGGTCTGGGTCTTTCCTGAAGTTTGGACAAGGGAGGAAGTTTGTATTTCAGCCTCCACCTTAACTCAGCACGGTTATCCCAAAGACGGAAATCTTTATGGCCACTGCATCTATATTGTTCAGTCATCCCCTTCAAAGACGTCTTCTCCATTTTGAGGTCTTCCTCTGTCCTCAGGCTCCACAAGGAATACCAAGCACCCACGACACAGATCGAAGAGCGTGCGGCGTGTTGGAACGAAGCCACGGGCCGGGTATTTATCTGGGTCGGCCACCAGGGCGCTGGGCGTGCCAGGCCCAGACGACGGCAGGCTGCGGGGACTTCCCGGGCCTGAGCTCTGGCGCATCCTCGTGGCCGCGGCGGGGCACCGCCTCGAATGCCCGCAACTGAGCGCTGGCCCCGCCCCGCGCCTGCCACGCCTGCGCTCCTCCGCTGCCATGTCCGGACCACAGCTCCCGCGCCAGCGCCTAGTCTCCCGCGCTCCCCGCGGCCACCCGGGGCTCACTCTGCTGCTCTTGCTGGCGCTGGCACCGCTGCTCGCAGCCGAGGCCCCCTGCCCGTGCCCGGAGCCCGAGCTCTGCCGCCCGATCAGACACCGCCCAGACTTCGAGGTCAGCGTCGCTCCCCTGGCCTTCCGGGTCTGGCCCTCAAGGGCGGGAGAGAAGTTAAGAGTGGAACCGAGCCATACCGAGAGGAGGTGGTGGTGCTGACACCTACTTTGACCACTCGCCGAAGGCTGTCCTGTTTACATATTGCCTTCGATTTGTGGATGAGGAAACTTGGGCGCAGACAGCTTGAGGAGCTGCTTCCAAGTCTCACAGGCTAAGCTGCTGCCTGGTGGGCAAGTGTTCAGATCCTCTGCCGGCCGACTCTTTTCATCACCCTGCTCTGCTTCCTCCGGCAACACCCCAGGTGGATAAAGCAAGGAGGGTAGGGTGATAGGGTGATCCATTTCTTGGCCGCTGGGATTACAGGCGTGTGCCACCACGCCCTGCTCAACCTAACAGTTTATAAGGCTGCTGGCAAACACCCTTTTGGAAGCAATATGAAAACCATCCGGAGTTTGATGACTGGCAGGAATTGGACAGTCAAGGAGGTCAGAAGGTTTAGTCCAAAGAAACTTTGTTTTGTAAAAATAGGACCAATTCCTAGTTCTTAATTTAATTTCGAGGCAGGGGCATTTAAATGCCAATTTAAAAAAGTACATATACATATATTAGGAGAAGAAATAGAATTGGTGAAAGTGTTTTGGAGAACCTGTCTAGTGTGGAAATTTAACATCTTCCTGAAATAAAAAATTTAGGCCAATTAAATAGCAAAGAACAATTCATGATTCTTGGCAGCACTCAAACCATAAGAAGCTCAGAGAGTTCCAAAGTGTAAGGTGGCTATTAGGAAACAAAGTAATTACTTGATTGGCTCTGGGTAGGTGCTTGCCCTACGTGGGTATGATCTGGTGGAAAGTTCCTGCTTAGAGGTTAGTTGATTACTGCTTGGTTAACTTTGTTTCCTTTTACTGTTTACATTGGGTTGCACTTTGCTTCAGTAGGAATCCAAGGCACTGGAGCCATTTCAGCTGAATGAACCACCAATTGAGTGATTTTGTGTAAGTGTGATTTATTGTAGGTCACAATACTTGGGCCATGTATTATTTGTGGGTATTTTAAAAAATAAATTTGATAAAGAAGCAAAATTATGCATTATTCGTATGTTCATAGTAAATGGATCCTTTACTGGCTTTTTTTGTGTTTTTCAAACAGGAAGTCTAGATTATATGGCTCCCCACCCCACACCCAGATATATAATTATATATAACTGGAGAGTGTTAAGTGCTGGGAATTGAATCCAAGGCCTTTTTGCATACTAAGCATTCAGTCTTAGCCTTAATAACACTCTTATGATTTCCCATATTTTCAGTTGGTTCATCCAGTTAATGATTTTTTAAGGATTTCTATTATATCACAGGCTCTCAATAGTTGTTTTTTTTTCTTTTCTTTTTGTGGTGTTGGGGATTGAACCAAGGGCCTTGTGCATGTGAGGCAAGCACTCTACCAACCGAGCTATATCCCCAGCCTATCAATAGTTTTTTTGAAAAAACAAATTCAGCCTTAATTATCAGAATTAAAATTGGGATAAGGTTTGATAGAAATATGACCCAAGGACAATGGGCCATTCAGTTTCACATTCTGTAATTTTTATAATATCATTGTACAGTTGCTTAGCAGAAAAATGAGTTGTACAAAGATAATTCTGAAAAAGAGAAAAAAAAGTCGGAGGGGTGAGAAAATTAAGAAATGTCTAACTTTTATAGTTGATGCTCCCCACATCCATTCTTACAGTAGCTTCCATCTTCCATCTCTTTCCATCTAAAAAGAGAGCTTACATCTGTTTTTAAAGCAAATCTTATGCCCCACCCCTGCTTAAGACTAATGGATCCCCATCTATTCCAAGTTATAATTCAAAATCCTGTGGTCTCAAAGCTATCTGATCTTGCCAACACCTATATCATGGTTGTATATTATTTCACAAAAGTGAAGATTTCTGTGTTCTAGATGATTATCTCACTTCCAGAATCTCAAAATCCTTTTTTTTTTTTTTGTCCATTACTACCCTCTTCCTTTTGTCATTCCACAGATTTCAGTCTTCCCCTTCCGGGAATTTTCCTGCCTCATTTGGCTAGTGGGTGCCCTTTATATGGTGTTACGACTACTTGCATTCCTTTACCGCCTACAATACTATAATAACTGATTAACTCCCAATGGACCTGGTTTGTCTTGTTAACCACTATGTCCCTAGTGCCTAGTAAAATACTAACCTCCCATTGTATTGGAATTCAATAAATATTTGCTCAAAGAATTAGTACCTAGGGATAAAAGAAACATGATCAGTGAAACTTCAGAGCTTCTAGAATTATCTGGGGGGAAAATACTGGAGAAATACAGCATCAGCTGTCATAGAATTGAACTATAATAGTATTCTAAGAAGTTAGCCTCATCAAAAAAACATATAGTAATGAATGCAGTACCTATGGCTTCAGCACAGCGGCCAGAAACCTGAGTATTATCAAACTCCTCTCCCTTGCCTTGCGCATTCCATTAGTCACAAAGTCCTCTTAATTTGCGTCCTTTAACTCTCCCAGATCTGTTCAATTACCTCACGATCTCCAGTGCTCCACATCATTTCTTGCATAGATTCATGCAAGAGCTCTATTATGCCTTCAGTTTTGGCCCCTCTTTAATCCATTTCCCACTTCAGCTGAAGGGAATTTTCTAAAGCGAGTACTTTCTCATTAAATTTTTCTTCTTCTCTCCTTTTTACTCAAGATAAAGTACTAACTTTTCCACATGGCTTACAAGGCTCTTCATGACTGAACTCCTACCTACCACACTCTGGTTCTTTTCTGTGCTCTCTTTCCAAAGTTTAGGCATCAGCCATACTAGTTACCCAACCATTGTGCTCTTTCTGCCTCCAGACCTTGTCACATGCACTATTTTTTCCTGGCCTGTCCTCCAGTTTTCAGACCTGGCTAGTTATTCTGCTACCAGTTACATTGGGACCCTTTTATCTTATTCACTCTTGATGAGCACCCTCAGTGCTCATCGTAGTGCTTGGTGTATTGTGGTATTTAATATTATTTTGGGTGGTCATCATGATATTCTTGATTTAAATGATGGTGCTTATCCCTGTTTTTCTGGCAGGTATTTGTATTTGATGTTGGAGGGAAAACTTGGAAATCTTATGATTGGTCACAGATTACAAGTGTGGCAGCTTTTGGAAAATATGACTCAGAACTTATGTGCTATGCTCATTCAAAAGGAGCCAGAGTAGTTCTAAAAGGTACGTCTTTACCAGGTATATTTGTTTAGCCAGTTGGTAAATTTATCTATCATTTGCCATAGTCCTTACTAGCAAAAAAAAAAAATTAAAAAATAGTTTTCTTTCAGGTGGGTACATACTGTAATCCCAGCTGCTCGGGAGGCTGAGGCAGGTGATCACAAGTTCAAGGCCAGCCTCAGCAATTTAGTAAGACTCTATCTTAAAAAATAAAAAGGGGTAGGGATGTAGCTCCATGATAAGGTACCTTTGGTTTTAATCCCTAGTATTTAAAAAAATTCCTTTTTTCTATTCATCTATTTTTTTAACCTTAAAATTAATCTTACATATATTACTAAATCCATTTCATAAATACAGATGTTTTTAAAGAATTAAATAAACCATTTTATGGTTTTTAACAAAGAATGACTTCCAAATTGGCATGGTGACTTTTAATTAGTCATAGTCCACAATTTTTGCTTCTAATGTGGGGATTTTATTCATAATGGTTATTTTGGAGAATAGCGAGCAATAGCTTTGTGTTATTTTAGCATATGATTTTTCCATTTGGAAAATTTAGATTTGGGCCTTAGTATTCCAAAATAATGAGATGTTTTAAAGAAATTTTGATCTCTGTGGAAATGGCTTAGCATTTAACTGTGAAAGCATATATGTACAAAAGATGTCTATTTCTTCCATAGGAGATGTATCCCTAAAGGATATTATTGATCCTACTTTCAGAACATCCTGGATAGCTCAAAAACTGGATTTGGCTAAAACACAATATATGGATGGAATTAATATAGACATAGAGCAAGAAGTTACTTGTTTGTCACCTGAATATGATGCATTAACAGCATTAGTCAGAGAAACCACAGAGTCTTTCCATCGTGAGATTGAGGGATCACAGGTAAACATTCATTTATTTTTTTTGGAAACTCCATATTTTCCTCATCAAAATGAAGGTATGACTAATGTAATGTTTATATAATGAAATGGGAAAGAATTTCAGCACCTCTTTTTTTTTCTTTTTGGTACCGGGGATTGAACTCAGGGGAACTGGACCACTGAGCCACACCCTCAGCCCTATTTTGTGTTTTATTTAGAGACAGGGTCTCACTGAGTTGCTTAGTGCCTCAGTTTTGCTGAGGCTGGCTTTGAACTTATGATCCTCCTGCGTCCCAAGCCCCTGGGATTACAAAAATGTGCCGCTTTACCCAGCATGGAAGTTTTAATTTTATTATTTAATGAATTTTACAGTACTAAGTGATCGCTATTGAAACCAAATACAAAACTGGGATTACTCCACCTGCTGGCCTTGTAGTGGGGTTATGGATGTTGTATAGGCAGCAAGAATCAGGGAGGGTCTACCTGGCTTTAACCAGTGCAGGACAGAAACAGCTGGTGCCTAAGGGTTGAGGTAGTTCTGGAAAAATGTCTTCCTTGCTCCATAGTCTGACTTACTTGCAAAGTAGTCAAGGCACAGTAAGTCTCAAAGGACTTATTCCATAGAACTCATCAGAGCTCTGACAATAGGCAGTATACGTCCCCATTGCCATAATGAGCATGATAGAGCAGATCATCGCACAGGCATCTTGCCAGGAATTATGTAGGTAACAAAAGCTAATGTGGCTCCAGATGACCAATTCTCAATCCTGGCCACATATCAACATAACCAGGGGTCTTAAAAAAAGAATAAACACTTGGATGTGCATACACATATATACTGGAGACTCACTCCCAAAACTTACTATTCAGAAGGTTTTGGGTGAGCCTAGAATCCGTAATTTTAAAAAAGTTTTGTAGGTGACTATAGTTAAGAACTACTATGTTAGACAATGAGTTTTTTCTTGGTATCCATGGAAGATTGTTTCCAGGACACCCTGTGGATACCAAAATGTTCAGATGCTCAAATCCCATACATAAAATGGTGTACTATTTGCATATAACCTATGCACAAACTTCTGCATATTTTAAACCATTCTTCATTATTTATAATACTTAATATGATGTAAATGTGACATATATAGTTTTTATACCATATTGTTTAGGGAATGAAGAAAAGAAAAAGTCTGTACAAGTATGTGTTTGGTATACAATTTAAAAAATATTTTTGGTCTATGCTTGGCAGAATCCACAAATGCAGAACTCATGTATGTTTATAATACTCATTCCATTTTAGAACATTGTAAATTCTATGTTCCTAAACCTGTCTCAAAAATCACCTGCGAGTGCATGTTTAAAATTTCCTGAAATTAGCTGGGCAGGGTGGTGCATGCCTGTAATTCCATCAAGTTGGGAGGCTGAGACAGGAGGATCACAAATACGAGGCCAGCCTCAACAGTTAAGTGAGGCCCTAAACAACTTAGTGAGACTCCGTTCCAAAATTAAAAATAAGCAAAAAGGGCTAGGGATGTAGCTCAGTAGTAAATTTCCTGAGATTGATTCAATAGGTCTGTCCTGGGGAATTGCATTTTTACCAAGTGCCCTAGGTGATTCTGGTGTAGTTGGTCATCATGAATTTGAGAATCACTGGTAAAATAATAAATGATATGGGGACTGATAGCTCTATGATTTTATGAAAGTAGGGCAGGTTTGGAATTCTACTTTTCAGATGAGTACAATCAAGAATATGCCTGGCATATAGGGCACCATACCTTTTTGTTCCTCACAAGTTTTGGTCTTAGAAAAGTTTCCTTATTTCTCTAAGTAGTTGTGACTAGTAAGTTAGATTTGGTGTGTGTAATGACCTATTTGCCATTCCTCATTAAGCTGTACTGAAAAGGCAAGATCAAAGAGGTTGAGTAAAGACTTTACATAGGAAAATCTATTTCCATATTTGAGGGGTAAGTAAAACAATTTGTCCTGCTCTGTCAAGTTTATACTAGATGAATTAGTGGAAGGTACAGTTGCAAAGGTAGGCCATATATTATGAAGATCTAGAATATTACACTGAGGAATGTGCACTTTATTGTGTACAGAATAGGTTACATGGGTAGAAGTGTGTTTTGGGAGATTATTCTATAGTAGTATATAAAACTAGAGGAGAAAGGAAGAGTAGTTAAGTACTAACTCAATTATCTAGGAACTAGAGGTTTACACTTGGATTGGGATGATGGCAAAACCCTAACACTCAGCAAATGGTCAATAAATATTTGTTGAGTTAATTAATTAATAAAAAAGAAGAGCTAAACAACTATGAGAAGCCACTCAAAGAATATGAGATTAGATTTGGGGTATGAAGGAAGGAAAAACTCAGAAAATGGCTCAAAAGTTCTTAAACTGAGCTAGGTGTGGTGGCACATGACTATAATTCCAGTGGCTTGGGAGGCTGAGGCAGGAGGATCGCAAGTTCAAAGCCAGCTTCAGCAATGGCAAGGTGCTGAGCAACTCAGTGAGACCCTGTCTCTAAATAAAATACAAAAGAGGACTGGGGATGTGGCTCAGTGGTCCAGAGCCCCTTATTTCAATTCCTGGTACTTCCCAACTCCCCCTAAAAGTTCTTAAACTGTGATCAGAAAAGAAAAAAGATCAAAATAGAATCTTAAGTGGGAAATGAGTTTGGGGGAAAGATTGATGATTTAAGTTCACAATATTGTGGTCCTAGAATAAAGAGCTAGAAATGCCTTTGAAGAGTTCTTTTTTACATCCTCATTTTTATAGGTGAGAAAACAGACTCAGATGCCTTAAGTGACTTAGCAGTGGCATAGACCAAGTTATAAGAGGGCCAAGACTGTATAGAACCCAAGTCTTTTGATTTCTTGTCTAATATGCTAATATTACTTCCTCAAAATCAGAATTATCACAGGAAATTCAGGTGAAAATACTTCATCTGAATTCAGAAGATAAGTAAAGAATGATAAAATGGTTTGAAATTTATCTGCTTAGAGGTAGTCATTTATTTTATCTGATTTACTATAGCATAGTTTTTGTTTTGTAATAGGAGGCAGTGAAAAAGTAGGCTCCAATATGTAAAAATTTCACTTCATAAGGTATTCTGTGGTAGAACTATTGGGAAAAGCTCATACTTATAAAGCACAGCCTCCTTTAATGTGAATACTTGAAGACTTAGAACTTTGAGAAAGTCTTGAAATGAGTTACTAAGATAAATTGGCCAAATATAAAAAATTTACCTAAAGTATTTCAATTTTTTGAAGTTAATCAATAAGTGTTTACTGAATGCCTAATTAAGAAAAAACAACTTTTAATGATAATATTGAGCATTTATACACATTAACATCAAATGAATATTTAGTTAAGGTAATAAACAGATATTTTGAAGAGACATCCTTGTTGAATGCTGGCTTACCATTCAAAATGAAAGATATCAATCATTTTAGTTGAATGTTTCCATAAAATAACACCATTTAAATTATTTGTTCAACATTTTGAGTTGATTAATCTGTACCTGTGTGACAAACCATTCACTAATCTCTAAATGTAATAATGGATCAAACCTACCATATAAGGTAATTGTGACTTATGGGCTCAAACTCACAACCCAGTTAGGCTGTGCTAACAACTTTAACAATACTTTAAAAACTTTTGTACCGAATTTTAGTGTGCCTTTACTCTCTAGTTTTTCAGCAGTCCCACCATACCCTATTGTCATTAAACCTGCTTTTTTCAATCACTTGAGTTATTAGCCCAGCTTCTGAAGACATTTGGATTTAAATCCCCTCATCTATACAGTGCCCCAGTTCTGGTCATTGTATATGCAAATACATGTCTAGACTAATCCAATGTAGTAAAAATAATATATTTTGTAGAACTCTTCTATTTCTATGAGTGTCAAATCCTACATTTGTATATGATAAAAGCAGTTCTTTTTTCTTGGGTAGTATGAGACAGGAGAGTAATTTAAAAAAAACATTTGATGTAATATGCATGTTTGATCATGTTACATAAAATGACATGTGTTTTTCCACAGGTAACCTTTGATGTAGCTTGGTCTCCAAAAAACATAGACAGAAGGTGCTATAATTATACTGGAATTGCAGATGCTTGTGACTTTCTGTTCGTGATGTCTTATGATGAACAAAGTCAGATCTGGTCAGAATGTGTTGCAGCAGCCAATGCTCCCTATAATCAGACAGTAACTGGTAAGAATCCACACATGATCATTTATTAGTAATATTAATTCCAGAACCTTGAGCATTAAGGTATCTTTTAGAATTTCTTAGTTATTTATGTACCCTTTCTATTTGTACAGCTTGCTTAAAACATATAAAGATCACTTAATTCAGAGAGATTTAGTCTTTACAAAAAGTTTCAAAGTTCTGAAGTTTTCACTTAAGTCTTCTAAGAATTGTGCTAACCTTGTGGGATAGATATATTACCATTAACCCTCCATTATGGATGATATGAAAGGAGTTAAGTTCTCATAGTCTCACAACTATTAGGAATTCTGCAGTTGTGATTCAAAAGTCCAGCACACTTGTCATGAAATTACATGAAGAAGATTATCTAGAATATGACAGGATGTTTTTGTTAAAATAATTAATGTTAAGTAATTTAATATCAAAGATAGTTATAACATGGGTACCTACCATTCATAGGATTTGTTTATCTTATTTAGTATCAGTATTCATAATATCTATAAAATTATATTCCTGTAAGAATTAAGAGTACTTCTGACCTGTTGTTCATATGATATTGTCTTTGCATTATCCTTTACAAAGTTTGGATTGTAAATAAAAGTAGAATCAAAGATAGCTTGCTACCTTTTGTATTCAACTGAAATTTCTGGGTTAGTGGATATTGAGATTTAGTTGTTAATTTATAAATAAAAGTTTTTTATTTACATACAGAGGTCAAAATCTTAGAAGCTTGCCTGATTTTAATATAATTTAATTGAATAGTCTGATCATAAGCATATACTACTTCAAATTGAAAAATAACCACTTTTTTCTGTTAAAATTACAAAGTAATCAATTTGGGATTCTCAACCTATGTTTTATGGAAGAGATTCTCAACCTATGTTTTACTTTCTTTTTTTTTAAATATTTTTTTAGTTTTAAATGGACACAATGTCTTTATTTTATTTCTTTGTATGTGGTACTGAGGATCGAACCCAGGGCTTCACACATGCGAGGCAAGCGCTCTACCGCTGAGCTATAGTCCCAGCCCAAGAGATTACTTTCATCACTATAATGCTCTTTTTCAAATATTTGGGAAATGAAGCATATTCTACCCTTGTTTGGGATTTAATAGGGCAGAATAAATATTAAAGGCTCTGAAAAGTAATACATTTTTGTAACTCAATATTCTAGGCAGTATGGAAGTATCTCTTTGTAGCAGTGGGCAATAAAATGATTGATAGTACTAGAATTTGTTCATTTTTCTTTTTGCTTCTTACAAGTACAAATTATCTACTATAGAATAAGAGAAGAGACATTTCTTTACCCCAGCTATCACTAAGATACTTACAAGATATTTGTAAAGCATGGAATGCTTGTTCTTTTTATAAGAAATTCTGAGTTCATCACTGCCAGAAAGCTTTAGATTTATAGAAATTTTATAAAACTTTAGAATCTAGAATATCAAATTTATCATATCTTTGCAGAAAACAGATAAAATTAGCATATTTTCCTGTAGTATACCATTGTTTCTGCAATTAGATTTTGTGAAGTTTGTTTCAGTAGGATCTTAATTGTTTTGGATGCCTTCTTTGATTCAAAAAGAAGTAGGTATAAAAAGCAAGATATGGATTTATAATTCTTAAGGGATTACTTTTATAATATTAGAGAATCACTGTTAGTATTTTGCATAAATGTTTTTATAAACATAGGTGTAAGTTAGTTGGTCCTTCATAGCTTCTATGAACATATTAATAGATATATGAAGAGAAAAAATGTTTTTTTCTCTCTGCTTGACTAGGGTATAGAGATTATATCAAGATGGGCATTAATCCTAAGAAACTTGTGATGGGTATTCCTTGGTATGGTTATGATTATACCTGCCTGAATCTTTCTGAGGTAAGAACAGGTCATTTGTTATGCAATTTTTTCCAATTATATATTTAGAACCTCTTTTGTATCATTAAGAATATATAGCCAGTGCAGTGGAGCACGCCTATAATCCCAGTACTTTGGGAGGCTGAGACAGGAGAATCACGAGTTCAAAATCAGCCTCAGCAATGGCAGGGCGCTAAGCAACTCAGTGAGACTCTGTCTCTACAGAAAAAAAAAAAACACAAAATAGGGATGGGGATGTGGTTTAGTGGTCGAGTACCCCTGAGTTCAATCCCCGGTACCAAAAAAAAAAAAAAAAAAAAATATATATATATATATATGTATATATGTATATATATATAAACTTTAGATTTTTAAAAATATATTTAAAAAACTTAAAGGTTTATTTTAAATTATTTAATTCCATGGAAGCTTCTGAATGTCATACATTTCTTTAACTTTTATTCTGTATAGTCAGTTATCTATTTGTTGCATATATTTTATTTCTAGTAAATAGCTTTTTTAAAAAATATTTTTAAAGATATTGGTGGACCTTTATTTTATTCATTTATTTATATGCAGTGCTGAGAATTGAACCCAGTGCCTCATGTATGCTAGGCAAGTGCTCTACTACTGAGCCACAACTGCAGCCCTATTTCTAATAAATAACTTTGCTTGATAATTTATAACATTAATATTTTTTCATTTCTAGGATCATGTTTGTACCATTGCAAAAGTCCCTTTCCGGGGTGCTCCTTGTAGTGATGCTGCAGGACATCAGGTGCCCTATAAAATGATCATGAAGCAAATAAATAGTTCTATTTCTGGAAGTCAATGGAATAAAGATCAGCTGGCTCCTTATTACAACTATAAAGTAAGACTTTTCACAAGTTATGAACATTTATTCTGTTAATTTTCGTGTAACTATATACTTTTGTAACTATATATTTGGTATAAGAATTTCCATCAGTTTTAGGGTACAACATAAAGACTGCTGTTTATATGAGTAAACTTGTCTTTGAATCTGTGTAATCAGGAACTTCAGTTCTCTGGCAGAGCAGTATTCTGCTTGGCCACTTCAATTTAGATGATGCTATAAAAACATATATATCACAAGTAGGACTTCTTAACAGTTGATAATTATGTTGTAAAATTTGCTTTTGAAATGGCTTTGGGCTAAAGTAGGTTACTAACTCTGAAAGCCTACATTTCAAAGCAACCTAAAGAATCCAATGAGACTTTTAGGTAAGAATGAGGCTGAGAATAGAACTGCATCATCATCTATTTAATAATGGAAAAATGGTATCATTTCAAATTTATTTTGTAACTCAAACAAGTTGTAAGTAAAAATTTGACAGAAAAATATTACAAAAGGAAACCTGAAGAAATATAGTAATGGATTAGTAATTTGGGTAGGTAGTATTTAATAAGTAGGAATTGCTATACCAAAGAAGGAAAGTTAAAATTTTCATAATTTACCTGTAGCAAAACTTTTCACACCTCAAAAATCTAAGTACCAATAATCTTTGAATTTTCTTTGGATTGTATTGCTTTAAAAGGAGTTCTGAAATAATATAAATTAATTCCAGCAAGATTTATATTCTTAGCTGGACATGGTGGTGCATGCTTGTAAACCCAAGACTTGGGGAGGCTGAGACAGGAGAATCGCGAGTTCAAAGCCAGCCTCAGCATCAGCAAGGTGCTAAGCAACTCAGTGAGACCCTGTCTCTACATAAAACACAAAATAGGGCTGGGGATGTGGCTCAGTGGTCGAGTACCCCTGAGTTCAATCCCAGATACCAGAAAGAAAAAAAAAGATTTATATTCTTTTTTTTTTGTGGTGCTGGGGATTGAACCCAGGTCCTTGTGCATGTGAGGCAAGCACTCTACCAACTGAGCTATATCCCCAGCCCCAAGATTCATATTCTGTTTTTTTTTTTAATTTGTGTGTGTTTTTTTTATCTTTATTTATTTTTATGTGGTGCCGAGGATCGAACCCAGTGCCTCACGCATGCGAGGCAAGCGCTCTACCACTGGGCCACAATCCCAGCCCCAAGATTTATATTCTTGATTAATGATCTGATGCTCACATACAAAACAATGACTACACACTACTATATATAAT
Organism: Xerus rutilus; assembly: GCA_028644305.1. Lineage (NCBI taxonomy): Eukaryota > Metazoa > Chordata > Mammalia > Rodentia > Sciuridae > Xerus > Xerus rutilus. The sequence goes on along the minus strand of CM053400.1, from coordinate 64,429,364 downwards.
AAATTATAATTAATATACATATGCCTGTATACCAATTATATACAAAGCTTTATTTAAAACTTTCTAAACTACAGAATCAAGTATATATAATTATTAGTTAAGTTGACAGCACTCTTAGAAACATTCTAGCAAAGTATTTTATGAATATAGTTTGGTAAAGGCTGTGATAAATAATTACATACAATTTAATATTATATAATATGAAATGATAGTATACACTATGATGTACTGTTTTTATAATCCTTATTTTTCTTTAATGAAAAGATCAGGAACAAATTCTTTTTTTAAAAAAATAAAATTTTTAATTAGCAAGAAAAATTTTATACATATATATGCTGTACAACATGTTTTGTATATAAACGTACTGCAGAACAGCTAAATCAAGTTATTGAACATAGGCATTACTTAACATACTTACCTTTATTTATGGTAAGGTCACTTTTTTAAAACTCTACTCTCACAATTTTTAAGTATACAGTATATTCATTGCTCCTAACTACAGTCACAATAGTGCATAGTAGATCTTTTAAACTTACTACTCTTTGACCAATATCTCACATTCTCCTCACCCTCAGCCTCTAGCAACTACCATTTTAGTTTATATGTAGGAACATATTTTTGTTTTTAGTTCAGTGTGCATATTTTATTTACTGTCTATAAATCAGTTCATTTTAAGTATTTTTAACAACATGTATTAATTGTACATATTAATAGGATTAAGTGTGATATTTAACACTTACATACTGCATGCACTGAATTTCCCCTTTCCTTATTACTTCGTTTAGATCCTTTGAACTCATCTCTTTTAGATCTCCACACATTATATAATAGGTTGCTGTGATCTATAGTCATCTCTCTGTGCTGCAGAACACCAGGATTTATTCCTTTTCTCTGTGTTTTGGTACCCATTATCCAACTAGAAACATATTTTTGATGTTATAAAATTCAGAAAACATTTTCATGACCCTTTTGAAGGCCATTTAATGGTATTTAAGAAAAAAATCTAGTTGTAACTGTTTTGTTCATCTTTTTTTATTATAAAATTCTGTAGTAACCAAAGTCAAGTTTCTGTTGTTTGAAATAATTCATTCTGCATTCTTCTGCTGTTTCAACCCTAATGGCTTCATCATTTTGGACTCAATATTCTGGAAGGCCTATATGCTTTAAGCAGGCCTAAATCAATTAATTCACCCTTCAATCCTTCACTATTTTGAGACATTTGGAATTTCTCAGTAATATCAAAAAAGCTCAAAGTACTAAATAGGATGGAGGCAAATTCAAAAGTATATGTCTTTACCCCTGAGTCTTCAAAGATTTTTCATATTTAGGTGCAGGTTCTGCAAGCTGCCCTTTGATAGTGAATCACAACTGTTACTACAGCATGCATGGCTTTGGTTAGAACCTAAAAATATTAAAGTATGGGTACAAGATATAGAATGCAATATGCTTGTATGTAATGAATCTACTATACTTATTAATTTACCAAGTTACTAGTAACCTTCAAATTAGTCATCTTAGAATAACATTCTAACTCCAGAAGTACTACCATAGTTAAAAATTGGCTGGCACTTATTCACAATTGCAGTTTCCCAAAGATATATAAAAATTAGTAAGTTACTTTTAGTCACAGGTCTATTTTTACCTTGTATCTTTTTTCTCCTTCATTTACTCTTTTGCCTAGATCTGCTCTTTTCCTTTTTCCTCTTTTTTTCGGGGAAGGGGGTGTACCAGGGATTGAACTCGGGACACTGGAACACTGAACCACATCCCCAGCCTTATTTTGTATTTTTATTTAGAGACAGTTTCTCACTGTGTTGCTTAGCACCTCGCGTTTTGCTAAGGCTGGCTTTGAACTTTGCAATCTTCTGCCTCAGCCCCAAGCCACTGGGAATATAGGTCTTTGCCAACATTCCCAGCATCCTCTATCTTTTTTACCCGGTAGCTAATGTGCTTACAGAGTAGAAGGTGAGAATATAAGATCAGGCTAGGTGCAGTGGCTCACACCTGTAATCCTAGCAGCTTGGGAGGCTGAGGTAGGAGGATTGAGAGTTCAAAGCCAGCCTCAGCAACTTAGCAAGGCCCTAAGCAACTTAGTGAGACCCTGTCTCTAAATTCGATATGAAAAAGGTTGGGGTTGTGGCTCAGTGGTTGAGTGCCCCTGGGTTCAATCCCCAGTAACATAAAAAAAAAAAAAAAAAGGAGAGAGAGAGAGAGAGTATAAGATCAGAATCTAATTGATGATTCTTAATTGGGCCTGTGTTAAGTCACCCATCAAGTCACCCCTGACAGTCTCTTAGAATCCATTCTGTAAGACCAGGAAAAGGGAGTACTTTCCTCTTCCATTGCCATTACCTTTTGATTTGGCTGATTCATCATAAAAAAAACAAAACAAAACAAAAAAACCCATCTGGTAAGCTCCTAGCTAGGCACACTTCCAGGAACTGTAAGGAATACAAAAAAGTATGTAAGCTGGTTTTAAAAGACCAGAGCAGTAGTTCTTCCTAACTTCAGCTGCATATCATTATTACCTAATGGAACATTAAAACAAAACAAACATACATTCTAGCACCATTGCTGGAGGATTTTGATTCAATAGATTTTATGTGGTAGGGGGCCCAGGAACCTGGGGTTTGTTTTTGCAGTGCTGGGGGTTGAACCCAGGGTCTTGCACATGCTAGGCAAGTGCTCCCACAGCCCTATGATCTGTATTTTCAAAACTTCCACAATGATTCAGATATACATCTTGGTTGATAAGCATTGAATCAGATCAAGGAAAGAATCTTAGTACATGAGAAGGACCTTAAATATTCTACATTAGGAGGCTCATTTGTATAATCTGTTGTTGTTATAAGTGCCATAAGCAGTAATTTCTAGGAAGTAGCAGATATAGAGCCATGGAATAATAATATAGCAGGAAAGTATTGTGCTGTGAAATTTTCTTTCTTTGCTTTTTGAATAATTTGACTTAAGAAACATTTTTCCCTTTTACTGTATTGAGTATCTTAAGTTTCCATTTTAATTTATTTGTGTAGGATACTGCTGGCTATTTTCATCAAGTGTGGTATGATAACCCTCAGAGCATTTCTCTCAAGGCAGCATATATACAAAACTGTGGCTTACTGGGCATTGGCATGTGGAATGCAAACTGTCTTGACTACTCAAAAGATGCTGTAGCCAAACAGCAAACTGAAGAAATGTGGAAAGTCTTAAAGCCAAAGCCATGACAAAAGTAAACATCTTGTTAAACTCTGAAGTTTTAAAAAATTATCTGTAAAAATAAATCTAGTTTCCTGAAGAGATAAAAAATATATATACATTTTTGTTGTGTTTCTATATATTTGGTTACTAGTATAGTGAAAAAACAGATAAAGAATAAAGAAATGGTTTGATGGAATTTGAAAAAAAAAGACAAAAATCTTAAATATCCAGGAACCTAAAGGCACGAAACAAGTTAACTTACATGTTTAATTTTCCTCTTTAGTATGTTTTAGCACTATAATTAGGAAAAATTGCTTTCAAAATTTTATTATGCCTAATTTTACCCCAATATTAAAAAATATGAATCAATGCTAGTTTTAAAAATATGTATAACTTGAAGTGGAAACTGTTGCTTAGAATAGAGTTTTAAAAAAATAGCCTTTGAGAAGCACTTTGTTTGGTACTTTTTTTCCAATAAATTTTAAACCTAGAATTTAGTGTCTGTCTTCTCTTTAGCTTCATCAAAATGATGAAAATAATTTTCTGCTTCCTGACTCGATATAGTACATACTCATGTTTTCTAAGGTATTTGAAATAATGTCACTTAAACTTCCTGACAGTGAATAAGGAAAAAAGGAATACAAAGAATTAAATGTACTCACAAAATACAAGGACAGAAGATAACAGTAATATTGTGAATTAGTAAATTAGAGCTACATAATATATTCCAAACCAATTATTTTTATGAGGCTTATGTGTGGAAAGTTTTCACAATAGGAATAATGATGTTGAACTTGATTCTATTCACTGTCATTTACACTTCCAATTATTCAGATTCCTTCATTTATGGACATGTATAATTTATTTCTTGGCTAGTTTTCATGGTCAAAATTTTCTCTTTCTGGATCTGCATTTTACTTTTAATTATCTAAGGATATTGAATATTTTCTCAACTAGTTCCTTTTTCTAATAGATTAATTTTATGCAGAGAACTTTTCTAAATATAAAGAAGTCTTTCATAAAATAATTAACATTGTGCTGCATTTGTTCCTGTGAAGAGATTAAAATTTTGCGTCCTTGAACTGTAGATTTATATTAATCTTGTCTTTTCTGCATATAATCCCCTCCAAATTGGAATAAATGATGACTCAACTTGTTTTGCAATATATTTTATCATATTTTATTTTACAACTCATACAATATTTTATATATTTCTTTCTTTCTCTTTTCTCTCTCTCTCTCTCTCTCTCTCTCTCTCTCTCTCTCTCTTTCTTTCTTTTTGGTAGTGGGGATTGAACTCAGGGGTACTTGACCACTGAGCCACATCCTCAGCCCTATTTTGAGTTTTATGTAGAGACAGGGTCTCTTTGAGTTGCTTAGCACCTCGCCATTGCTGAGGCTGGCTTTGAACTCACGATTCTCCTGTCTCAGCCTCCCAAAGTGCTGGGATTACAGACGTGAGCCACCGCGCCCGGCTTATATTCCTTATCTATACAGTTTATAACAGAATAAAACGAACCATTTCCCTATTATACATTGAATTACTTCATGTTTCTAAAAGAATCTCTACAATTCTAAATTATTTTAAATTTATATTTAAAAATAAGTTAATAATTCTTAGATATTAATTTCTATCACAGTTCTGATACAACTTTTAATCAAGATTTAATGAGCAAATTTAATCTATTCATGTAAACACATAGTATTTATTAAAACATTTTTTTTGAAATTAGATTTTAGTTATGTTAGCTCTAATTGATGATTCTTAATTGGACCTATTAAGTCACCCATCAAGTCACTCCAACAGCCTCTTAGAATCCATTCTGTAAGACCAGGATAAGGGGGTACTTTCCTCCTCCTTTGCCATTAATTTTTGATTTGTCAACAAAAAGTAATTTAAAATTTATAAAATATAGTACTGTAAAATAGACTTGAAATCTTTAAAAGTAAACATCAACTGTTTAGCTTTATGCTACATCTAGTATTTCCTGAAACACTTTGTAATACCCACATGAAAAGTAAAGAGAGATAAACCTTATGATTTTTAAAAAATTTATTTTTAAACTGATACATGAATCTTATGATTTATATAATGCACTGCCAGGAGAACAACGTTTAATCTGTTCAAATAAATACTGAAGGTTTTCAACAAATAAGTTAAATTAACATACCTAATTGAGATTGAAAAGATGTATTGGTTTTCTTCTGTGCCATTTCAGCTTTCAGTGTTCGTAAGTCTGAAACTGCTTGTTTTCTCATCTATAAAAAATAATTGCCTTTCAAAAATGAACTTCATTGTACCCTTCTAGGAGTAGATCAGAATTGTCATTTTTATAACTGTTTTAACTGCCTTCTCTCACTTGCCTTCCATGCCATCATTCCCTCTGGATTACTACAGTAAATTCATAGGTCATAAATCCTGTTTAATAACTATGCTTATATAACTAGATATGCTATGAGATAATTTTATTAGTATATACAGATAATACAACTGAACTGTCCTTAAATAAGGTGAGAATAATTTTGTTTTTTCTTAAGCTTCAAAAATCTGTTGCTATCAATGTGTAAAGAAAATAGTAAAAAAACAAACAAAAACTCAGAAATACAAAAAACCCTGAATTCCCAGTCCTTTGGAACTAAATAGATATTTAAGACATATAACAGTTTTTACTCTGTGCTAAGCACTCTCCTAAATGTATTAACCCTTTTTTTTTCTAACTTTTCTTGAGGCAGATACTATTATTTATCCCATTTATAATAAAAGAAACTTGAGACCCCATGAGGCTAAGTACCTTGCTCAAGGTATAAAATTAAAAAGTGGCACAGCCACCTTGCTATTATAGGTACTGTTGGTGGACAAACAGCATTAGCATCACCTACAAACTTGTTAGGAATGAAGAATCTCATGCTTCCCCCAGTCCTACAGAGTCAGATGCTGCATTTTAAAACAAGCACATTATTAAACACCTTTATATGCACTTTCAATGAACAGTATATATATATATATATATATATATATATATATGTATCTGCTTATAATTTTGTGCAAAGTTAGAAAAATTATGATTATAACAATTTTTTTCAATTTGCCTCAACAAATGTTTTCAGTGAACAGTGTGTATAGCTTCTGAAAATTTTTTTTTCTGTTATGTTTGATAACATGTATTAAAATGTAATTTTTGAGAAAAAATAAAAAAATAAAAAATAATAAAAAAAATAAATAAAAGAGTGAAAAATTAAAAAAAAACAAGCACATTAAACTGAATAGCACATTAAACTTCAAGAAACACTACTTATGCTGTACTATCTTGAATAAATATGGTCGCAACAGACTTAGGCTAGATTTCTGTCCCTTAGTTCTGAATGTTATAGGTAGGGATGTTTTGGGTAGTTCATTCAGAGATCAATAAATACTATAAGTATCTATTATGTGCCAATCAGGCACCATGGGTAAATATAGGAAATATTTTTCTAGTCGGTAAGCTGAAAACTTTGTTCTCTTTTTTCTTCTTAATTTGCTTTATTAATTTTATACTATTTAGATTCAAACCATAATTTTATACGGTTTGATATTTATAAGGTTAAAATGTACAAAGAAGGTAGGCTCTACTAAGCATGCTTTCCAGAAAAAAAGAGCATTGGCGAGTCATAATTGAAGGCTCTGGGGGCATTTTAATTATTCCTTTCTACTCACCTAACTACCCTTCAGTGTACAAGTTTCCATCCTGGCTTTCTCAAACATATCAAAACAAACAGTCTTCCTTCACTGAACTGAATTTTAATAAAATTTAAAATTCAGTTCCTCTGTCACACAAGCATTTCAAGGCTCAATATCCATAGGTGGCTATTGGCTACCATATTGAATAGTGAGGTACAGAACATCTCTGTCACCACAGAAAGTTCTATTGGACATTCTAAATCTAGAAAGGGATCATTATTCTGAGTCATAAAGCTTTCTGATAAAGGGTGAATGGAGGGCATTCCTATAATTATCATTCTTATTTTCCTGTTCTATTATAACTTGTGTGAAAACGTATAATTCTCTTGTTTTATTTTCAACTAAAGAGCTTTTAAAGACACTGTATTCTGAGATTATTCCTATGATATAATAATTACAGTTTTTATCAAGTAAGTAAAATATGCTCAGAATCCTCTATTAAGCATCTACTATACACAATGCCTATCGAAGAAACAAAGTTAATTAAGGTACAATCTCTGCCCTGAAAGAACTTATCTAGTTTTAGTAAGATTCATAGTAAAGACAAATAAAAAAATATGAAAATAATCAGAGAGAATGAGATAATTCTCCAAGTAGAGGTAAAGAAATTGAGATTTCAGAGGAGAGGTCAGAGGTTTGTCAGACTTATTTACGAATGGCTTTAATATAGGAAAACTATATTTAATATATTTTTTGAGATTATATTGACTAGAGTGAAATTTTATTATATTTTCCTTTGGCCTTGCTATAACCTGCATCTTTTCACAGAATATAGTTTTTCATTCATGCTACATATTGTTAAAGTAACAATTTTAAGAAAGTCAATCCTGACTGTCCTTTTACTATCAACGGAAAAGTTGATACACTTGGGCTGGGGTTGTGGCTCAGTGGTAGAGTGTTCGCTTAGTTTGCGTGAAGCACTGGGTTCGATCCTCAGCACCACATAATAAAAATAAAATAAAGATATTGTGTCCATCTACAACTAAAAAATTAAAATTAAAAAAAGTTAATACTTTTATATAAATAAGTTAATACTTTTATATAAATAAGTCAATACTTTTATATAAATATTTTATTTCAAGATGAATGTTATAATCTGATTAAGAGAAATATAAATTACCTTAACTTCTATTATGAGTTTCATTTTATCAGTATCCAATTTTCTCTTAAGTTGGTCAATTGCATGCTGTACCTCAGTGATCTGGATTATAAGGTTATTCTGTGTGAGACATAGAAAGATGAATTTATTTAGCATAACATCTATGCATTTTAATGAAAGGAATTTTATACTGCCTTGCAAGCATAAACTGTGAACTCATAAATAACAAAAGAAAAAAATCACAATAGTAAAGTAGTCAATCAAATAAACTTATTGTTTTAGAATAAATTACTGTTACTTTCTGTTTATTTCTTGAACTTTAGGGACTACTTTCTCTTCTATCATTGTATCATTTGCTATTTAAAAAACAGATATTCATAAAAATCACCATTAAATTAGCACCATAGAAACCAATCACTATTACTAAGAAAGAATATGCTAGGTTTAAGATACTAGCATGATTTTAGAAATTTTCATAATGTGTTTATTAGCTGAATCAGATTGGAATTATATTTAAATATTTAATAATGGAACACTTTGTTTTATATAAGAAACATTCTAATTAAAAAATCTAGTTAAAATAACAAGACTTTTTGGTCAGTGTTCAAAAAAGTTTAAAGGTATAGTGGTCTTCACTAATGAAATTATTTAAGAATTTAAACATGTTGAACTCGATAAAATTGTAAGAAAGCATCAGCTGTGCTTAAAAAAGTCTACTAATATGGACAAATAATTATTTGAGCCTATTTGGATTTTATATTAAAATTTTCAAAAATATTAAACTTTTAATATTTCATTATCTCTGAAGTTAAATTCTTACTCTTAATCATAATTAACATTTTAAAATCATGTGGATGAATGTGATCAATCTAACAAAAATCAAATTGCTAAATGACCTGGAATTTTTTGTCTGTTATTTAATTATATGGTAGAATTACTCAATAATAAATTTCATATGTCTGATACAAGTAAGATTCAAGAATATCTCAAGAAAAATGAATTGATCAAAATTTCATTAGAATATCAATATCTTTAAACTCTGTGAGTATTGTGATTCACCACCTCCAAGAAAAAGTAAACACTGTTTTTCCCTACCCTGCTTCATCAGGTATTTATCTCTTTGCCATGGAATCAAGAAATGTGGCCCTATTAGTCTAAGGCAGTGCACCGTACTCCTTGACAGTTATTATTGATCTACAGTTAGGCCTGTTCCCCAACAGACTAAACAGAAAAATTTATATATTCTGTGATTCAGAGATAGGTTTCTTTCCTGTTCTAAGAATAGATAGCCCTACTTGCCTTTGGCAACTCGATTGCTACTATTAGAAAAAGTAGTCTAATGATTAAGCCAACACTAAAACTAATAAGGGGGAAATATCAGAGGCATTTAGACCCTTTAAAAACATTTTTAATCTGCTGACTATATCTCCTCAGTAGCCCTCCTCCTATTACATGAGGTCATGAATTTTGTTACTAAGGAAGTTTAAGTCAAAGTTTTGTTATCTGTAGCCCAAAGCATCCTAAGTACAATAATATGAACAATTATACATGTAATTGTAGAAGTGGGACACATTTAGTACCTTAGAGTCTGTGATATTTGCCAGATTCTTTGGTCTCATCTTGATCTCCCTGGCTTCAAGTTGCATGAGCAGTTTTTTATAATAAAGTTCCAAATCATCTCGAAGTTTTGTTAAAACCTCCTCCAGTGATGCTGTGACTTTCTTTGTTTCCAAGTATTTTTTCTTCCAACCATCAAAAGCTACAATAAAACAAAAAACAAACAAAAACAAAAAACAAACAACACACACACACACACAAAGGTTGAGTATGGTTAAAGGATTAAACTTTTCAATATGGAAAGCCTTAATGTCAATTTAAATTATTTTCCTCCTCCTCTTCTCCATCTCTTATATGCTTAGTACATTAGAGCTAAGGAAGAAATGTTTGTTGGATAATAGAAGAAAGCACCTATAAGTACAGTAAAATAATGATACATTTAGAAATTATAACCAAGTTCTCCTTTAAACATGTTTCTTAAAAATATTATCTATACTAAAATATATAAATTTATTTCAATTAATTGTTTCCATAATCTTATTTGAAATGTCATTTATATAATTAAAACTATAAAGTGGAAGACATATTGTAAAAGATTTTTTTTCTTATTTTTTCAGCCCCCACAATGACTTAGTTTTGTGTAAACAGCCGATTTGGATTTTTTATTTATTAAATTTATTCCAAATATTTGCCCAAAATTCTATAGGGCAGAGAGAGAATTAGAAACTAAACAGTACCAGCTTAGAAAATCACCTTGACACCAGTGAGAGTCTAAATACAAACTTAAGAAGATCACAACCAGTATGCTAGTGTACTAGAATATATATATGCTTATTTCTTTTATATGAGCATAGAAATGAAAATTCCAAATTAAAAAGTTCTACATTATAAGGCAGTTATATAGCTGTTTTTATGGCAATTATATAGCTGTATAAAACTTTGGCTCAAGATTTTAGCTGTTTCCCCATGCCTTTTATCCAATCTGTCAGCAAGTTCTATTCATACTACTGCCAAACTATTTTCAACATCTGGGATATTCCACATTCTTAAATGCTACATCTCTATACTCAATACTCTATCTTTTGTCAAGAAAGCTATATTTTTTTCCTAACTGGTGTCTCTCTGCTTCCATTCTTGCCCCTCTAAAGGCTATGTCATACAGTAGTCATTCTGATCTATTTTTTTTCTTTTTTTGCAGTGCTGGGTCTTGAACACATGGCCTTGCTTTCTACCATTGCTATACCTCCAGCCCCTAAAATATTTTTTCAAATCATGTAAATCCCTAGCTTAAAATCCAATGATTTCCCACCTTACTTGGAATAAATTCCAAACTCTGAATTGGCCTGTCTGTGCATTGCTAAACTTTCTGATTTTTCTCTCCCTCTACATTCTTCCTTATTTATTGTGCTACAACCACACTGGCCTTTCAGGACCTTGATATGAGGTTATTTTTGTCTCTGGACCTTGACATTCAGGGGTCATTCCATTCATCTTGTTTTCCTCCTATTTCTTTATATACCTGCCTCCTTACTTTATCAAATCCTAATGATATCTCTTCAGAAATTCTTTCCCTGAAAACCCTAGCTAAAACATCTTTCCCATGCCACATCACTCTTCACTATGCCCTTTTTTTTTTTTTTTTTTTGGTACTGGGGATTGAACTCAGGGGAACTCGACCACCGAGCCACATTCCCAGCCCTATTTTATGTTTTATGTAGAGACAGGGTCTCACTGAATTGCTTAGTGCCTCACCATGGCTGAGGCTGGCTTTGAACTCGCGATTCTCCTGTCTCAGCCTCCCTAAGTACTGGGATTACAGGCTTGCGCCACCACGCCTGGCTTACTATGCCCTTTTTAATTGACTTTTCAACTCTGATCAGTAACTGATATTATCTTAATTAATTGTTTATTATCTTTCTCCTACCATTTAGAAGCAAGTTCCTTAAGAACAGGGCCCTGTCTGTTTTGTTCACTGTTATATCTTCAATGTTTAAACCAATGTTGGGCACACAGTAGGTTCACTAAATATTTCATGGTTTATATATACCTTTTATCTTGAAACATTACTTTTTTTTGGTACTGAGGATTGAACTCAGGGGTACTCGACCAGTGAGCCACATCCCCAGCCCTATTTTTGTGTTTTATTTAGAGACAGGGTCTCACTAAGTTGCTTAGCTTCTTGCCATTGCCGAGGCTGCCTTTGAACTCGCGATTCTCCTATCTCAGCCTCCCAAAGTGCTGGGATTACAGGTGTGCGGCACCACGCCTGGCTGAAACATTACTCTTGAAGAAGATACCAACTGATATTCCCATTTTATAGAAATAATGAGAGGCACAAAGTGGAGAAATAATTTGCCTAAGTGAAAGATTGATCTGGTGTTAGACTTCAAGTCCTGTGATTTCTAGTCCATTGTTCAAATCTGTCTGATAAAATCACTCTTAACACTGTTAGAAGGCTGAGTCACTGCCACCACTTCCAGGATAACAATTTAGCATTATTAGGCAGTTTGGAAATATCTCCTGACATTGTTTATAATCTTTAGCTGGTTCTAGTACTGAAACAACAATTTGGCTATAAATTGAGAATGCTAAAACCAGTTGTTCCATATATGCCTTTTATTCTTATAATCCTCAAAAACAACCAAGAGTGTAGGCCTCTCAAATGATTTAACATCTCTCAAACCATTATTCTATACTTTCTTCACTTGGGCTCATTTTTCCATTTCAAACAGGACACTGTTTCTAATTCTTCTACAAGAAATCTACTTACATTCCCCAACTTCTCTCATTCATTTACTTTAGCAAGGCAGAGTGACACACATATCCTCAAATTAAGCATCTAGAGAAGTTCAAAGGACTCAAGATGGCTCATAAAGTAAGTGATATCTAAGTTGATACTGAATAATTAATAGGAAATACCCAGATGACCTGGGAAGAAGAGAGTAGGAAGAAAAGGTAGAAAAAAATAAGTGAATGGCAGAGGAAAAAGTATGCCTGAAGTCCTGGAGCTGAGAAACACTTCAGATCCTAGCATCTCTACAAGTTCCTGGAAGCCTCCCTTGATTTCTTCCATCTGATTTAGGTGTTCTTTCTTTATACTCCTATCTATAGAATTTTGTAATTCATTTCTCAAGAATGTATCATCAATGTTTAACTTGTCATTCCCCACTGGACCATGAGACTCAAAATGGTAGGAATGAGATAGTCTGTGCCTATTAGTGTCTCCTCAGACCCTAGAACAGTAGCTAGATTCAGGGGGCCACTTAATAAATACTTAATAAATGAATGGAAGAATGAATAAATAAATGAACTTCAGTTATAATTTATAAAACTCTATAGATAATTTATTGTATGAGTTGAATGATTTTATTTTCTATATTAAAATCACCTCAATCATGTACCACTTTAAACTATATCAGCAAAACAGTAAATTTTTTTAAATTTTTAAATTTTTTTAGTTCATTTTAGTTATACATAATATTACAGTTCATTTTGACATAATTATACAAGCAAGGAATATAAGTTGCTCTAATTCAGTCCCCAGGACTTCCTTTCCCTAAAACAGTAAATATTAACTCTATTATTTATTCTAAAAGTATCAACTCTTTAAGGCTTGTTTTCTTAATAGTGATAAAATCTAAGTAATAAACTTTACCATGATATCGTTTCACTTTGCTTTGATCAAATAACTTTTCAACTTTTTTTATTAGTTCATCTCTAATTCTTTCCAGATATCTTCTCTCTTCCTTTACTTGTTTCATTTGTTCAATAATCTTCTCTCCTAAAGAAATTGTAATCCATATTTATCAATGTCAAAAAGCTAAAAGATGGTTCATGTTGCAAAATATGGGGTCTAAAACAGCAAGAATAAATTTTACCCAAAACTCTTGTTTTTCTTTCTGCCATTTACCATTCTGGAGAGTGTGGAAAAATCTTTTTGGTTTCCAAGAGTGTATTTATAAAACAGTGTATCTTTTGCATTTATATGCATGTATTTGCAGAAATTAGGTAAAGCTCAAATAGATGTTTATATTTTTTGATCTAATTCTTTTGGCAAATTTATCTTAGGCCCAAAGTTATTTAATCTTTTGTGGAAAAATATATTTTAGAGTTAATTAGTGACTAAAATACAAAATTCATATAATTTCACTTTTATTGTAGTGAAATATACATAATAAAAGTTACTATTTGAACCATTTTTAATTATACATATCAGTAACATTAAGTACATGTATCCACACTGTTGTGCAACCATCACTATTGTCCATCTCCAGAACTCTTTTACCTTCACAAACTGAAACTCTGTACCCATTAAACAATTCTCCATTAACATATTTACCTTTATTTCACTGAATCATCTATACTTGTGATCTCACAGTACTTACTCTCAATCTTTAAGAGAGGTATATCAGTTATTCCTGAAGAAAGAACAGGCTGACAAGGAAATGAAGGAAAATCAGTAAGGTCTGGCAGGGTGATGCGATCCTTTTCACCTGTCTGTAAACAAACATGAAAGTCAATAAAATCTTGTAGGGTACACATTCTTTTTCTATTTGTCTGTAAGTACTAGGTAATGCACACCAGCAATACCTTTTTTATACAGTGATGAACTCTCAGATTCTCACTCAGGCTCCAGTCTCTCCATTCCATTATTATACAAACATTACATACAGACATTCAAACAAAAGTTGTTTTAAAAAAGAATCCATTATTTTTTTTCTAAACATGACTTGTTTCCAAGATTTCTGGCCTCAGTTACTTGACATAAATTTTGTAAGATGGTTATACTGATTTTTCTCATCTTGAGTCAGTTTTGGTATTTGCTTAGAAAAATTAGTGGTTCTGTCACATTTTCAAACTTTAGCATAGATTTTACATTTTATTCTCATATACCTTATCTCCTTTGTATTTGTGCTTTTTTTGCTTTCATTTTTCCTAATTTTTGTGTTTCTACCCTTCTTGATAAACTGCCTTAAGCTATTCCATGTTGATGTTCCTCCCACTACTACTTTATAGATCTTGAATTTTTTCAATTCTGCTAGATTTTAAATTCTCATTAGTTTCTACTTTTAACTTCAAGTTCTAACTCCTTTTTGTTTTATTATTATTTTCCTATTATTTTATTTTATTAAGTTATAGAATATAGTTCCCATAGGATAAAGGAGATTACCTAAGTTAGAATTTCTGTGTACATATTTCCAGCTACCCTAAGGAAAGCAAACAAACTCACCCACAACTTATGCCTACATCCTGGAACACAGAATCCTCCAATTTACATGTAAGTGGGGAAATAAGGACCCTAAACTAGAGTGTGGGCAGGAGCTCATAGATGAGCGGAGTCATATGTAGATTTTCTACAGGGAGTACTACACACAGATAACATAGGAAATACCAACCATGGTTAGGTCAGGAAGGAGAGTGCCCCACTGGCGTGGAGAAATACTGAGAACAAGGAAATGACCTGGTAGATCACAGTACTTTCTATGAGGGTCCAAAAGAAAGGGCCTAAACAATGTAGGAGGCCAGAGGTGGTAATCATGGGAAGACAGTTTCTGAGAGAGAAGAAAATGCTTGAGGTGTCTCTTAGGAGTTGGTGGGTTAGTGAGAAAATAAGAAGATATCTATGATAAACATTCCCCTGAATTAAGTTAGTATGAAAGAATAAAAAATAATAACAAAAATCAAATCCAGACCCCTTCCCCCAAAGCCCTCATTTACAAAAAAGAAAGAACTGCATTTCACTATAACAACAGAAGAGGGTGCTCCTGATCTAAGAAACAAAATAGGTCACCACTCACTTCTTAAGAGTACCTGTTAGCATTGTAACAGAAAAATCAAGCACAAATAAACATGAGCATTCATAAAGTAATCTAGGATCCAGAGAGTTGCTTATGAAGGAAACCTAAAAATTGAGGGTTAAAATCAAAACAAAAACAACCTGGAAGCAGAGAGAAAGTTGACATTACCAACATATATTAAATATAATTAATCAAGTATTTGCAGGTATCAAACACCATAATTTTTTTTTTTAAAGAGGGGCTATGGTTGCAACTTAGTGGTAGAGCACTTGCCTGGTATGTGTGAGGTACTGGGTTTGATCCTCAGCACCACATAAAAATAAATAAGATAAAGGTATTATGTCTATCTACAATTACAAAAAAAATTTTAAAAGAATGAAAACTGAAAACAATAGGAGAGATGAGGAGATTAGACTATAAGAATAGTACAAAAATGTTACATTCTTAAAGTGGAAATAACACTACCAAAAATAAATGTGAAGAAAGGAAAAAAGGTAAAAGTAGAGCAAGTCTTTTGATTACACAAAATATTTTAAGAAGGAGTGAGAGCATAATTTTAGAGGTAATAAATCAAAAGCAAAAGTATAAAGTTTTAAAAAGAAAAAATGAAATACCAAGAATACGAGTATAAAGGTAAACACCAGAGTAAGAATTCAAAACTTCTTAAATGCCAGAAGGAAAAATAAAAATGCAAACATGACACAATAACTATAACATAAAACAAAATGACTTATCTAAGACCAAACACATCAGTCCTATTAGTAACTTAAATGGATATACTTCATCTAAAGATGTTTAGATGGCTCACAAAATAAAATCCAACTTCAGACTATACACAAGAGAGACACATAAAACAAAGTGATTCAGAAAAGCTCAACAAAGGACGAGAGTGAGGAATGAGAATATAGCAAACAAATACAAGAAAGTAGAAGATCTCAATATTCATTAAAGAAGAATTCAGGCCAAAAACACATTAGTGATATATTATTTCATAATGAAAATAATACATATGAATAATTTTTTAGAAACCAAGAAATGCAAGGATATTTAGTCAAAGTATTTAAAGGAGATTCTAACATACTGTTTTCAGTCCAAGACACAGAATGTGAGAAAAAGAGTAAGAACATCGAGTATCAGCAAAGTAGACCACAAACAAGCCACAAAGTAGGAGAGGGGATATTTACAACACAGTTAAGTAGCAAAGGAGTACCTTCTAGATTATATTTAAAACTGCCTGTCTCCTAAATGGCAGAGAACCCAATAAAAATACTTGAATAACTCATTAAATTCAGAGGTTATCAAAATGGGGTCAATAAAATACAAAAAGATGATCAAATTCATGGATAATCAGAGAAATGTAAACCACAGTGAAATAGAATTAAGTGCCCACCATATTGCCCCATAATTTTAAAGTGTGAAGACAACATGTGTTATTGAGGATGCAGAGAAACAAAAAATCTCTTGGATTCCTAGTAAGAGTATAAATTTGTACAATAATTTTGGAACAAAATTTAGCATGATTTAATTGCTATAGATAGGCATTTCCCAAAATTCTAGACATACATATATTCCTCTCTTGTGTGTACTGTTGGTAATAGGTACAAGCTGGAAACAATACAAATATTCATCAGCAACAGAATTATTTGCAGATGGCATGCCTTTGCTCCAAAACCCAAGGGATCTGAGCTGTGATTGTCCTACCAGGATTTGTACAGACTCCATTCCACATTCCAATCTACTAAGTATCTAGTATCATTGGACTGGACATTAAAACATAAATGGCAACATTGCTTGCAGTGTCTCTTGGATCACCATGCAAGTCTTGTCTTGTTTGAGTCCTACTCAGTTTGCCGTCTTCAAAATTATTTAGTTAAAAAAAAAGAAAAGAAAAAAAGATTACAGTAGCACATCCAAATATGGCAAATTTATCTTCAAATTCCCAAAGTGATCATCAAGTGTTTTGTCTCATTGTCAATGGTACCTGGGGCAAAGTACAAAAACCTGCTTTCATTTTAAAGGAGATAGTTTAACAAGTCTCCACTCCATCCAGAAACTTTAAAATTGTAAGATCCTGAAATTTTTTATTGGTGTATTTTTTATTGGTGTGTTATAGTTGTACCTAATGGTGGGATTTGTTGTTACATATTCACACATATATAAAATATAACAATATAATTTGGCCAATAGCATTCCCCAGTATTTGTCCTTTCCCTGCTCTCCTCCCTCCCTCTCCCTGGTCCCTTTTCTCCTTTACTGATCTCCCTTCAATTTTCATGAGATTCTCCCCCATCACCTTTCTTTTCCTTTTTCTTTTTTTAAAAATTTATTTATTCTATTTAGGTTTACATGATAGCAGAGTGCATTTTGATTCATTGGACACAGATGGAGCACAACTTTTCATTTCTCTGGTTGTGATGTAGAATCACAACATACATGTGGTCATACATAAAGCTAGGGCTATAATGTCCATCATATTCCACCATCTTTACTGTCCCCCTGCCCCCTCCCTGCTCCCACCCGTGACCAAAGTTCCTCCATTCTTCCTGTGTTCTCCCCAACATTATGGATCAGCATCCACTTATCAAAGAGAACATTTGGCATTTGGTTTTCT
>CM053400.1:64334829-64411283 GCA_028644305.1 Xerus rutilus | reverse complement strand
TGTGAATTGAGCTGCTATAAACATTGAAGTGGCTATGTCACTGTAGTATGCTGTTTTTAAGTCTTCTGGGTATAGACCCAGGAGTGGGATAGCTAGGTCAAATGGTGGTTCCATTCCAAGTTTTCTAAGGAATCTCCATACTGCTTTCCAGAGTGGTTGTACCAAATTGCATTCCCACTAGCAATGTATGAGTGTGCCTTTCCCCCCACAACCTTGCCAACACTTATTGTTGTTTGTATCCTTGATAATTGCCATTCTGACTGGCGTGAGATGAAATGTTAGGGTAGTTTTGATTTGCATTACTCTAATTGCTAGAGATGTTGACCATTTTTTCATATGTTTGTTGATTGATTGTATATCTTCTTCTGAGAAGTGTCTGTTCAGCTCCTCAGCCCATTTATTGATTGGGTTATTTGGTTTTTTGGTGTTAAGTTTTTTGAGTTTTTTATATATCCTGGAGATTAATGCTGTATCAGATGTGCGTGTGACAAAGATTTGTTCCCAGAATGTCGGCTCTATGTTCACTTCATAGATTGTTTCTTTTGCTGAGAAGAAGCTTTTTACTTTGAATCCATCCCATTCATTGATTCTCCTATTCTTGTGCTATAGGAGTCTTGTTAAGAAAGTAAGGTCCTAATCCGACATGATGAAGAACTTAGAAGATGGAAAAATCTCCCATGCTCCTGGATAGACAGAATCAATATTGTCAAAATGGCCATACTACTCAAAGCACTATATATATCCAATGTGATTCCAATTAAAATCCCAACATCATTCCTTATAGAAATAGAAAAGGCAATCATGAAATTCATTTGGAAGAATAAGAGACCCAGAATAGCCAAAGCAATCCTTAGCAAGAAGAGTGAAGCAGGAGGCATCACACTACCAGAGCTTAAATTATACTGCAAAGCCATAGTAACAAAAGCGGCATGGTACTGGCACCAAAATAGACACATAGACCAATGGTATAGAATAGAAGACACAGAGACGAACCCACTTAAATACAGCTATCTCATATTAGACAAAGGAGCCAAACATGTACACTGGAGAAAAGATAGCCTCTTCAACAAATGGTGCTGGGAAAACTGGAAATCCATATGCAGCAAAATGAAATTAAACCCCTCTCACCATGCACAAAATTAAACTCAAAGTGGATCAAGGACCTAGGAATTAGACCAGAGACCCAATGCCTAATAAAAGAAAAAAATAGGCCCAAATCTTCACCACGTCAGATTAGGACCTTTCTCCTTTCAAACTTCCGCATATGAGAGAAAGCATAGGACCCTTGACCTTCTGACTTTGTCCGATTTAACTTAACATAATGGCCATAAGTTCTATCCATTTTCCTGAAAATGACATTTTATTCTTCTTTATGGCTGAATAAATCTCCAGTGTGGATATAAACCACATTTTATTTACTCATCCATTGATGGACACCTAGGATGGTTCCATAGTTTGGCTATTGTGAATTCTGCTGCTATAAACATGAGTATGCATGTATCCCTATAGTAAGATGACTTTTAGTTTTTTAGGATAAATATCATATGGTGGTTCCATCCCTAATCTTTTGAAGAACCTTCATACTGATTTCCATAGTGGTTGACTAATTTACAGTTCCACAGTCAGTGTAAAGTGCTCCTCTTTCTCCATATCCTCTCTAGCATTTATACTGTTTGTATTTTTGATGGTTGCCATTCTTACGGGAGGGAGATAAGATCTTAAGGTGGTATTGATTTGCATTTTCCTAATTGCTAATAATGTTGAACATTTTTTCATACATTTGTTAGCCATTTGTATTTTTTTTGAGAAATGTCTTTAATTCATTTGCCCATTTATTAATTGGGTTATTTGTTTTGTTGGTGTTAAGTTTTCTGGGTTCTTTATGTATTCTGAATATTAATCCTTGGTCAAGAGTAACTAGCAAAGATTTTCTTCCATTCTGTAGGTTCTCTCTTGACATTCTTGTTTCCTTTGCTGTGAAGAAACTTTTTAGTTTGATGCCATCCCATTTATTAACTCTTGCCATTATTTCTTGAGTTTTAGGGATGTTATTGAAAAAGTTGTTGCCTATACCTTTATGTTGGTGTGTTGACCCTATATTTTCTTCTACGAGTTGCAGATTTTCTTTTCTAATTCCTAGGCCTTTGATCCATTTTGAGTTGATTTTTGTGCAGAGTGAGAGATAAGGGTCTAGTCTCATTCTTCTACATATGGATAACCAGTTCTCCTAATACCATTTGTTAAAAAGGCTGTCTTTTCTCCAGCATATGTTTTTGGCATCTTTGTCAAGATGTGTAGTATGTTTGTGTCTTCTACCCTGTACCACTGGTCTCTGTATCTATTTTTATGCCAGTGCCATTTAGTTTTTGTTACTATAGCTCTGTAGTATAATATGAGGTCAAGTATTGTGATGCCTCCAGCTTTGAGTTTTTAGCTTACAATTGCTTTGGCTATTCTGGGTCTTTTATTCTTCCAAATAATGACTGGGTTTTTTTCCTAGTTCTGTGAAGGATGTCATTGATATTTTGATGGGAATTGTACTGAATTTGTATATTGCTTTTGGTAGTATCGCCATGAACATATTCTGCCTATCTACGAACATGAGAGATCTTTCCATGTTCTTGTGTCTTCTTTAATTTCTTTTTCAATGTCAATAGTTTTCATTGTAGAGATCTTTTATACCTCCTTGGTTAGGTTTATTTCTAGTTTGTGTGTGTGTGTGTTTGTGTGGTGAGGCTATTATGAATGGGATTGTCTTCCTGATTTCTTTGGCAGCAGATTCATTATTGGTATATAGGAAAGCTACTGATTTTTGTTATGTCAATTTTATAACTTGCTACTTTGCTGAATTTGTTTATTAGCTCTAACAGTCTTTTGGTGGTACCTTTGGGATCTTTTAAGTACAGGATCATATCATCTCCAAATAGTAATTTGAGTTCTTCCTTTCCTATTTTTATCCCTCTTATTTCCTTCTCTTGCATACTCATTCTGGTTAGAATTTCTAGTACTATATTAATTAGGAGTGGTGAGAATGGATCTTTGTCTTGTTTCAGATTTTAAAGCAAATACTTTGTTTTTCCCTATTCACTATGATTTTGGCTTTGAATTTTTCATATTATAGCCTTTATGATGTTGAAGTAGGTTCCTTCTATCCCTAGTTGCTTCAGTGTCTTATGAATTGGTGAATTTTGTCAAAAGCTTTCTCTGCATCTATTGAGATGACTAAGTGATTTTTGTCCTTAACTCTATTTATGTGATGAATTACACTTACTGATTTGTGTATGTTCAACCACCCTTGTATTCCTGGGATAAAATTAACTTAGTTATGATGTACAATTTTCTTAATAACTTGCTTAATACAATTTGCTAATATTTTATTGAGGATTTTTGCACTCAGTCATAAGGGATACTGGTCTATAGTTTTCTTTCCTTGATGTATCCTTACCTGGTTTTGGTATGAATATGATACTTGCTTCATAGAATGAATTTGGAAGTGTTTCATCCCTTTCTATTTCATGGAATAATTTGAGGAGCATTGGAATTAGTTCTTCTTTAAAGTTCTAGTAGATTTCACCCGAGAATCCATCTTGTCCTGGGTTTTTCTTTGTTGGAAGATACTGCTTCTATCTCTTTGCTAGTTATTGGTTTGTTTAGATTTTTTCTATGTCCTCTTGATTCAATTTTGGCAGGTTGTATGTGTTTAGAAATGTATCCATTTCTTCTAGGTTTTTCAATTTATTGGAGTGCAAGTTTTTAAAATAGTCCATAATGACCCTCTGGATTTCTGTGATGTCTGTGGTGATTTCTCAATTAATACTGGCTATGATCTTCTAAGCTGCACAGCAATGAGCTGCAACATTGCCACCTTAAAATGGCTCCTGCCTCAGCTCTCCACTGGCCAGTTGAGAAATATAGAGCACTTTTCAAACACCAGTTTACTGTGCAGGCTCTGGATCAGCTAAATTTAGGCTGCTTTTCTGATCTACAGGTTTTCTGTGCCAACTTTTTCTGTTGTGTTTTTCTCTGTGTATTATCTCTTTATTCTGTAGTAAACCAGTACCACTGCCACTGCGGCTGCCATTGTCACTGCAGCAACTCGTTTGGCTCTGATGTAGTCTTTCTTGTTCTTCGTTCAATGAATCTGAATTTATGAGTCTCTAAAAAACTCTTGACTGTTTGGTATTAAATTTTAGTGAAATCTCTCTTTTACCCACCTCTCTTAGAAGCAGTTCTCCCATTGCTTGAATCCTGAGCTACAGAGCAACTGGAAATGTAGCCTTACTCTAATATACTATCACTTGTCCTTCAAGCTCCTGAATTTTCTTGAGGCTTATATCTACCCTCTAATAAATACTGTCTCACCTAAGATATATATATATAGAGAGAGTATTTGTTATTTCCTGTTCACCAGGTCCAAAGGGGATCAATTCATTATGAACTAGAATGATAGACAACCTTAGGCAAAATAATGAAGGTCTCCTGCTGTTTTTACTTTTTGAAAGAAAAAATCTCTTGGTTTTCTCTGTTAATTGGGATGGAGAAGAGAGCATCTTCCAGATAGAGAGTGGCATAACTGGAGCATGAGGGTGTGATGATTTGTTCTAGTGAATAGTAGCTGCAATTATCACCTCTTTATGGCTAGCCAGGTGAGTTAAATGTGGTTATGATAGGAATTACCCTCCCTACTATTTTCAAGTTTTGATTATGGCATAAGACTCTGCAGTTCCTCTGGGGGTCTGATAGTGCTTTGATTTGTTATTTTGGTATAGAAAAGGCAGTTCCATCACATTTTACTTGGCCCTGTCTTAAGTTCCTTATCACCCATGCTAATGTCAAGGAGGCATTATGGGGATTTGGTCAGTTGCTAAGTCCTTTTAAATTATGTATTCAGGAATTCAGGAAACAACTGCAAGGATTTGCAAACCCTTTTGGCATGCTATAAGATGGATTTAGCCAAAATTTTATTTATTATCTGACCCCTTTATGCCTCCATCCTATTAGTGAAACACAAAGGTATTTAGATCCCGGAGATTTTAATCAAGTCAAAACCACTGTTCACTAATCTAAAAAATCTTGCTTTTCTGCAGTGCAGTTACCCTAGTAACAGCCTCTAATTTATTTAAGGCAAGTAAAGGAGAAAATTTACAGTCCATTTTTACTTATGGCAGGGTGACAGGGTCTTTCCTGAAGGAGACCTAGCCTCTCTTTCACTCACGGAGTTTTAGTTATGTAAACTGGTTGAAGAATAGTAAATCAATAAGGGGATATGGTTATTCCAGATAGATCTCCATTTTCTAAAACAAAATAATTTTTGATTACACAGATAAAGAGCTTACTGATGCACTTGCCCATTTAAGTCTGAGGGACACCAAGATCAATTAATCTTAGGGACTCCTTGCATGTTTATTCTTAAAGATTTCTCAAATATCCTTATAGTCACCCTGGTATAGCTTTTTATTGTATAGTAAAATGCTATAAATTAACTTCTGCCGCTCAAATCCTGTCATCTCTAAGGAAACCAAGGAATACATTCCTGTCTTCATTTCAGGCCACATAAAACAGGAGTGCAAGTTTTTGCACTATAGGGTTTTGTCAAGAATGCTGGGCTTGCCAATCCAATATATTCCTTACTACTTGATTAAACAGATGAGAGGGACTATGAAAACCAGTTACTAGCTCCTGACATCTTTGCATTTCATGTTCTCCTTTTTCCAAGAAATTTCTAGTGTTCTAAATTTATTTAGCACAGTCTTCATATAGTTCAGGTTCTTGTCAACCTGTTTGTCAATTAGGCAAAATATTTTTTACCACTCACAACTGCTGAAGCCAGCACATTAAATTCAGAATTTCTGATGAGTTATACTATACTATTAAAATTGCATCAATCTATAGTTATAGTCCTTCATTTCTGGCCTTAATCTATTCCCAATAATATTCTAAATTTCTACTAGCATAAATTAGCAACATTTGTAATTATTTTGCAATAACAAGTTTGAGATTCTCATTTTTAAGAGTTTGTTGCTCATATTTCACTTTCTGTATCAAATACTGAATTAGTTCAGCACAAGTTTAAGCAGGAATTAAATACTAAATTAGTTCAGCACAAGTTTAAGAAAAAATTTTATAAAGGAAATTAAGGGCAACAGAAAGACTTACTCCCTTGGAATGACTTTTCCACTACTGAAGTTACTATTTTTGAGGCCATCACTAGAACTAGGCTAAAAGCAAGAAGCCAATTCATATGGAAGTCTTGTGCAATATGATAACAAAAAACTGCTATAAAGCCTCCGTAATGAAAATGGTGTAGTACTGGTATAAGATAGAAAAAAGATCACTGAGCAGAAAGAGACCAGAAATTGTCTAAGATCTTATGGTCGATTGATTTTTGAGTGACACAATAGGAAAAATAAAGTCTTATTAACAAATGGTGGGAGAAGAACTGGATATCTGAGGATAAACTGAACCTCACCTCCAACTTCACTCAGTACATTGAGACGTCATGGCTGTCTTCAAATTGTTCCTATTTTTGCAAAGAAAAATTATCACTGAGATTGCAAAAGAAAGGAGGTATTGATAGTTTGAAGAGAAGGTAAGGCAGAGTTGTCTAGAAGAGTAGTAATGGACCAGGAATACATAATAAATGGCAGAATTAAAGACTCATCTGAGGGCTGTGATTGTAGCTCAGTGGTACAAGCGCTTGCCTTGCACACGTGAGGCACTGGGTTCGAGCCTCAGCACCACATAAAAATAAATAAAGATATTGTGTTCATCTACAACTACAAAAATATTTAAAAAAAAAAAAGACTCATCTGAGGTTTGTTGTTTTGTAAACTAGTGTTGGAGTTTTGCCAAATGAGTAGGAAAGACTTGTGACCATGGAAAAGTTAATGTAACCTGTAATTTAGTTTGTTGATCTGAAAGGTGGATAATAGAACCTTCTCTAAAAAGTTGTTGAATTAAATGGATTAACATATGGAAAGCACTTAGAACAGTGATTAGCTCAATAAATGCTATATAATTAGTTGTTGCTAGATTGTTATTATTATTTAGACAGTTAATTATAAAAGATGAATTCTAGAGCCAGCCTAGACCCCGAAACCTCTAATCTCTGTTCCAGTATTTACTAGCATTTTAGCAAGCCACTGAATCTCTCTTGTGCCTTGGTTTCCTCATCTGTAAAATGGAGATGATAACCATGACTTATCTCATAGGATTTTTGGGGGATTAAATGAATAAATAAGTGTAAAACACTTAGTGACAGATTGTTGGGAGTTGTTAGCTATTAGTCAAACTATTACTGTTAGCAACTAAATTTATCCTATAAATACTTGCAGAATTCTCCCAGTCCTTCCCTTTCTTAAGAATGAGCTGATGATTTGGAAAGTGTTTGTTAACTCCTTTAAATTACTGCTGTTCAAAATAGATAACATATCCAAGGACATATAGCTAGTAACTAGTAACTGGTACTAAACACCCACTACTACACTTCCTAGCAATAATCTTGAGAAATCTTTTTAAAGAGCTGAATTAATCAAAGACAGGTGTCAACATATTAAATATCAATTTAGTTACTGAAGTTGCCAGTTAACTAAAGGTCAGTGTACCTTAAAACTAATAACATTTCAGATGAAAATCCAAACAGGTTTTGGTGGATAACCTAATTTATTCCCTCTCTCATTCAGGCATATTATTTCTTTACTTATAAAGCAGAAGTAAAAGCTGGACTACCAGTGACAATAGTGATATTAGAAAAATATACTTTTTCTGGTATTATGACCAGAAAACTTAAATATCTTAATCTGCAGTATAATTTCAATTTCTGTGTATATAAATATGATACAATGCAGTTAAACAAAAATTTTAAAATCATACCTGACTGTCCTGTTTTCTACTGGTAGTTGTATCTTCTTCATTTTTCCAAAGAAACTGACTTAAAAGGACAGATTTGAAAGTCACATTAAAATATGATTCCATGAATATTAACTTTCATATTCACATATGAATATTTTCTATATTTTATTTGGTGTTCTGTAAACCCAAATATCACATTAAAAATTTTAAATCAGCCTGAAAACTGGGCAGGTGGTGTGCTCCTGTAGTCACAGCTACTTGGGAAGTTGAGGCAGGAGGATCACTTAAACCCAGAGGTTTGGTACCAGCCGGGGCAACATACTGAAATCCTATCACTTTTAAAAAAAGAAAAAGTCAGCCTGGGGTTATTATCATATTTTCTTTCAAATTCTTTTTTTTTTTTAAAGGTTTTTTTACATATTGTTTTTATCTGTAGTTGGACACAATATCTTTATTTATTTATTTTTATGTGGTGCTGAGGATCGAACCCAGTGCCTCACGCATGCAAGGCAAGCATGCTACCACTGAGCCACAATCCCAGCCCCTTCTTTCAAATTCTTAATGATCAACATAAACTACATTTAGTATGAGTTCATAAAATCATTTTATACATACTGTAGCTAAATTCAAATCATAGTCCAATGTCTATGACAAAGTATAGTAACTGGAAATTTTAGAAATATATTTTGTTTATAGTTCTTTTGTGAATAAAACTCTTGTCAAAATTTCAAAAGACTGTAAGCAAAACTGTTGTTTAAGTACTGTAATTTTTAATGAAATGATACCAAAGTAAAACTCCAATATACTGATTAGTTTATCTATAACCAAGAATTTAAGAGAGGTAGTAGTTCTAACAAAGGCAAACAAAGAAATCTTTCTGCCATCAATTGTCCCTGACGCCAAAAGATCACAACATCAATAAATTTAAGTAATAAATTATTTCTCATTTATTGGAGAGGAATGTTAGTATATACAACAATAAATATCAAAACAAGGTAATTGTAATTAAAGATCAATAATTTCAATCATATCTTTCTTCCAATTAAAAGTTTTTTTAAAATTTTTTTTAGTTATAAATGGACACAATATTTTTATTTTGTTTGTTTTTTAAAATTTTTTAAATGTGGTGCTGAGGATCGAACCCAGTGCCTCACATGTGCGAGGCAAGTGCTCTGCCCCTGAGCCACAACCCCAGTCCCTAATTAAAAGTTTTTATAGCAGTAGTTTGATATCACATTCTTTTTCTTATAGTTTAGATTATAACATGAGAAATCAGCATCTATACTAATCACCTTTTTTTGTTGGTAAAATAATCATTCGAATCTTCCAATGATCCTGGTAACTCAGAATTTCCAACGTGATATTTTATAGTCTGGCTTTCTTTAGGAGTAGCTATTTCCTCAGCTGATATTGATGTGCATGCATGATAAAAAAAAAGTTCAGAATATTCAGAAAATACTAAAATAAAATTTTCTATGTATATATAATTGTGTCCTATATTTCAGATTTTCTCATGAACTTTACTATATAGGTATAAGGCAATCTATAGATATAAGGCAAAAATATAAAGGCAACTTTACTATATAGATATAGATATAATTTCTGAAGTGATTTTCATGAAACATTAATTTATGTTTATAAATTAAACTGTTTGGTCAGCTCAGTTGGGAAACAATGAATTAAGCAACACTAAACAGGCACACAACCTTCTTACACACACACACACACACACACACAACATCAGCAATTGTATTGCACAATTTCTCTATGAGCAACATGACTCTGAGAGAGGAAGTAAAGTGGGCTGTACTCAAACTGTCTTCAAGATACCTTTTGACCATCCATATTTCTAGAGAAGTGAAAATTAAAACTATACTGAGATTCCATCTCACTCCAGTCACAATGGCAATTATCAAGAACAAAAGTAACAATAAATGTTGGCAAGGATGTGAAGAAAAAGGTTCACTCATAAATTACTGGTAGGACTGCAAATTGGTGCAACCACTATGGAAAGCAGTATAGAAATTCCTTGGAAAACTTGGAATGGAATCACCATTTATCCTACTCCTTGGCCTATACTCAAAGGACTTAAAATAAGCATACTACAGTGACATAGCCACATCAATGTTTATAGCAGCTCAATTCACAATAGCAAAGCTATGGAACCAGCCTAGGTGCCCTTCAGCAGATGAATGGATAAAGAAAATGTGGTATACATACACAATGGACTATTACTCAGCCATAAAGAAGGATAAAATTATGGCATTTGACAGTAAATGGATGGAACTGGAGACTACCATGCTAAGTGAAATAGCCAGTCCCACAAAACCAAAGGCCAAATGTTCTTGAGTATGTGTGAATGCTAACCCACAAGAGAAGCTAGGGAGGGGAAGACTAGAAGTTCACTGGATTTGACAAAGGAGAATGAAGGGAAGAGAGGAGGGATGGGAATAGGAAAGACAGTAGAATGAATTGGTTATAACTTTCCTTTGTTCACATATGAATACATGATCAGTATACTCCACATTATATACACCCTCAAGAATGGGATCCTAACTAGAATGGGGTTGTACTCCACATGTGCGTAATATGTCAAAATACACTCTACCATCGTGTATATCTAAAAAAAAAAGACCACCTTTTACCAAAAGCATCTTTTGAAATAATGTTCTGAGGAATTTTTCCTCGAAAATGTTTGTATAAATACAGAGCATAAAACGTCATTTGTTATTTCACATACATTTTCATTTATAAAATCTCTCTTCATTTTAATAGTATTTTCTCCATTTTATTTGTTTTTAAAACATGATCTGTACATTAACATAAGATCCATGAACTTGGCAGTATTCTTGTAGATTTTTCCTTCTAAGAAACCAATTTTTTAATTTAGAAAAAATGTCAAATTAATATTTGAGAAGTTATTTTGCAAAGGTTGCCAAATTATTTTGCAACCTGAAGCCCACATTGGTTTAATTTCAGTTTGACTGCTACTATTTATTCCCCAGCTGGCATTCCCAAAATTATTTAAGTCTAATGAACAGAATTTTTTACAAAAGATGTATTC
The DNA here is from genome assembly GCA_028644305.1 of Xerus rutilus. Taxonomy (NCBI): domain Eukaryota; kingdom Metazoa; phylum Chordata; class Mammalia; order Rodentia; family Sciuridae; genus Xerus; species Xerus rutilus. The sequence continues at coordinate 64,400,368 of CM053400.1, read as the reverse complement.
AATGCTAAATAAATAAAAAATGGATATACCTAACACTCCCTGTCCATGCATCACCAAAATAAACAACGATGCAAAACTCAATAGATACCCAGGTACATTTTGATAGGAATGTAGGACATGTATCTGTTAATCCTAGTAAGCAGTAAAAACATAATGTAGAGAACCCCAATCAGGATTTGAATAAAATTAAAGTACTATACATTCCATAATCATACTGCTGAAAATCAAAGGAAAATCTTAAAGACAGTAGAGGAAAAATAAAAATAAAAAAATAACAGTAAACTTATAATCTGAAATTATGCAAGCCAAGAGACAATATAGAGATCTTTAATACAGGTATCTTTAAATACCTAAAAAACAGCAAACAAATCTGAAGAAATTATTCAGAATGTGGAGCAGAGAAACAAGGAGATATAAAATGTCTGATATAATGGTTCAATAGGAACTTTAAGACTTGATTATGTTTCAAATTTAGCACTTTCTTTAATCTTAAGTACACTAATATTTACTGTTTATTGACGCCAGTGAGATGCTCAGTAAGAATCTTTACCTTCTTTGTCTGGATATGTCATTTAAAGGCTAATGGAAAGGGGCTGGGATTGTGGCTCAGTGGTACAGCACTTGCCTTGTATGTGTGAGGCACTGGATTCGATCCTCAGCACCACATAAAAATAAATAAAATAAAGATATTGTGTCCATCTACAACTAAAAAAAAAATTTTTTAAAAGGCTAAAGGAAAAAGACACCTGGGAAACAAACATCCAAAGTGAAATCCCAGTATTCCCGAACAGAGTGCAAGGTCAAGTGGCTATTGAAGTGGGCAATTGCCCTCCATAAAGCTTTGAGTAGTATCTTAATTCACACCGTGGGACTGAATTACGTACTAAGATTCTGGGTACAACCACTTTGGAAAACACACGGACTTATAATAACCTCTTTGTTGTTACCATTTTAGTTGAAATCACCTTCTTCCTGATTCTTGTTAATAAGGTCTTTCAAAGTGTTTTCTAAGAAACTGGGATCCTTTCCAAGTTCTTCCTTTGACAAAGTTACACTAACTGGTTTATGGATTGTTCCATCAATCTCAGCAACATCGCTATTAATCTGCCGCCCATCTAAAGTAACTGATGATGCTGCTGAATAAACATTTCCTAAATGGTCCATTACAGGAAGCAAATACAATTCTGGTTGAAGAGCCTAAAACATATAGGAAATTTTAAAAATTAGTTTATAATTAAAAAAAAACAGTTAAAACTAGCATCATTTAAAATGTTATATTACATACGTATGGAGGAGCAAATGATTTGAGTTTCAGTTCTGGTTCTTGCTTTTCTTTCACCTACAAATAAATTAATGAGAAAAAAAGCTTTCATAAAACTTTCCAATTACTTTTACCTCCACTTTTTTGTAAAGGGCATATATCTGTACAATATAAATCCAATTTAAAAAATAATAGCTATGGCTATATTTTAGAAAAAATATAGAGTTTAATCCTATTTCTATTCACTGTACAACCAACATAATAGAAATTATATGTCACTTAATAATAATAATTACAGTTATCTTACATGGACTCACTTTGTGCAGGGCATTATTTTATGTCATTACATATATAGCTCAGTTAATCCTCAACAATTTCATGTGACAGACACTAACATTACCTATAGTTTACAGAGAAGGAGACTGAAGCAAAGAGAAGTTAAGTAACCTGCCCAAGATTTCATAAATATAAGGTTCCAAGTTAGGATTCAAAATCTAGTCCAATCTTGTAGACTTTATTTCCCATATATTCAACTCATAGAGTTTGCTTTCTATTTATTTATTTTAACAGATATTAAAGATATACTATATGTCAGGTAGTGTTCTACTTGGTGAGGATACAATGACAAATAAGACAAAGTCACTGCTCTCATAGACCACACATTCTGCTTGTGAAAGCAGATATTAAATTAAAAAAAAAACAATTTAGGACTGTGATATGTGATTTATGAGAATAAAACAGAGTGATGTAATAGAGAGTAACAGTAACTTGGAGGAAAAAAATCTAAAACCTAGATGGTCAGGAAAAGTTCTTTTGAAAAGATTATACTTGAGCTCGAACTGAATTACAAAAAGCAGCCAGCTATCCAAAACTCAGAGAAAGTAATTACAAGGCAAGTGCAAGGACTGTAAATCAGAGATGTCTGTTATATGTGAGGACCAAAGGAAGATGTTTGGAGCTGAAGTATGTAGAACCAAGGAGAAAATGGTAGTAGATAAAATCTGAGAGGCAGTCTTTTCTTAGGTCTTCCTTATCTCTTGCCTAAACCACTATAAAAGCCTCCTTGCTGGAATCTCTGCCTCTAGTCTCTTCTTACTTCTCAGTGAGATCCAATTATTGTACTGAAAACTCATCATGTCACTCTATTGCTGAAAAGAATTTTCAGAAAAAAATTGTCAAACTATTAATCTGGCATTCAAGAACTTCAACCTTTAAGTACTTCGTAACTTATTTTCCACTGTTGCCTTTCTCACAGTTAATGTTTCATGAGATGAATCACTTCTTTTTTTTTTTTTTGTACTGGGGATTGAACCCAGGGGCACTCGATCACTGAGCCACATCCCCAGCCCTATTTTGTGTTTTATGTAGAGACAGGGTCTCACTGAGTTGCTTAGCGCCGCCTCGCTGTTGCTGAGGCTGGCTTTGAACTCGTGATTCTCCTGTCTCAGCCTCCTTAAGTGCTGGGATTACAAGCGTGAGCCACCGCTCCCGGCTTGAATCACTTAATTCTTAGTTGCCTGGTTTACTACTTCCATGCTTATCTTATTTTCTCTGCTTAGAAAGCTATTAACATACTTCATTTTTGCAAGACCAAATATTTATCTTTCAAAATCCAAATTTAGGTATTGCTTCTTCCTCAAATTTCTCTACCCCTTTCCTCTGCTGAAAGTAATCTTTGTTTCCTTTTTGTGAATATAGATAATGTTTTACCATCACCACTTATTTTATCTATTTTCACCACTACACTGAACATACTTTAAGGAAAGGATTCATATCCATTTTTCTGGCTTTATATAAAGGGAAATATTAATAAATATTTGTTTAAAATATCAGAAGGAGCTGGGTACAGTGGTGCACACCTGTAATCCCAGCACTTTGGGAGGCTGAGACAAGAGAATCGAGAGTTCAAAGCCAGCCTCAGCAATGAAGAGGCACTAAGCAACTCAGTGAAACCCTGTCTCTACATAAAACACAAAATAGGGCTAGGGATGCGACTCAGTGGTCAAGTACCCCTGAGTTCTATCCCTCGTATCAAAAAAAAAAAAAAAAATAGAAGGATTTTAGAAGTTTATCTAAGTTACCTTTAAGTTTCCAACCTTGGATTCTGTGATTGATATTGTAAATTTACATATAACGAAAAAGAACAAAAAATTATGTTTCCTTTCTTCTCTGAAGAAAACTAACTTAATGATCAGTAAATTAATATTCTGGCATACTAAATAGAACACCAGTAATAAAAATATCTTCAAATTTAGCTACTGAGTTAATCCTACATTACAAATTATAGTAGTACTTTAGGTGGGGAGATTTATTATCCATTAACATTTATTACTTAATTTGTTTGATAAATATTTAAACATATCTAAGTGCAAAGCACCTTGTTAGGCACTGGTTATAAATACAATGGTAAATAAAGTCCCTGCTCAGAAAGAACTAAAACTTAGTAATAAGCGTTAAATATTAAATAATCACATCAATGAACATTTGGTAATGATATATGTTAACTTGAGTGGCATATGCATATACTCCATTTTTAAGTTTCAATGTTGACAATCTTGAATAAAGAAATAAACCTTATATATAGACAAGATAAATCAGAAACTTTGATGTCTGATGGCTTGAAAGATTGGAAATTTTAGCTAAAAATGTCCTCTGCTTAGAATATCCTGCCACTAGATTATAGAAACTACAAATAGGAGTGTTCAGTAGATAATAGCTGACATCAAAAAATATATTAGGGCCATTATCATTTTAAAACCACATAAGGCTAGTTGTGGCCCAAATAATAAGAACCCTGTTTTTGCTAGAACACAAATACTTATTTAAAACACTTTTGAAATTACCATTTTGATTAAAAATATATACATTATTGATATTATTAGCTAAATTTGTCTTTTCAAGGAAATTGATACATCCCACCATTTTATCAGTGCCTGATAACATGGCAAAGAGATCCATCTTTCATGGTCTATGTGCTTAGTGATATTTTATGACTAAGATTACATATCTCATAGTATGTTAAGAAGCTGAGTTGATAAGCATTTAAGAAACAATTTGATAAAGGATGATTTTCTTTAATCAGAAGGAAAAAATAAAAACTCTTACCACAGCTAAATTATTTCCAATGCATTTCAGGAATAAAAATTTTTCTGCAACAGCATCTTCACCAAGGAACTCACCAAGGCGCAACCTCAAGGCTTGTAAAGTAAGTTGAGGAGATACTCTGAAATATAATGAAATTGCCTTATATGAGGTAAAAATAAATAAGAGTTCGGATATACTAATGGTTCAATAATTTTAGTCAGTTATATCAAACACAAATGTTGACTTAATTATCAGATGGAGTTTATTATATTACATTTCTACATTGCTTAGCACTTTATAATCTTTAGCAAATATTTTCAAAATAAATGATTAAGTCTGTCTTCTAAAATTATGCAAATGAATACTATTTATAAAAATCCTTTTTATACTGAAAAGGAAAATGATTGTCTACTTTGCTAGTCCACTTCCAAATTTTATGACTAAAACAAAATTTTGCTGTGTAATTTATATGCTTTTACATATATATTAAAGAATGACTTAAGCATAGATATTTATTTTGGAAGTTTAATAGGAGTAGCTAGTGCTTAAAATGTCTTTAATGATCAAATGTTGCCAGATTCTACTACCTTTGCTCATTAGTGATCTTTTTCTCAATGTCTAAAATTTAAAGACAATACTTACGTTATTGTTCCAAGTACTTCTTTTTAAAGGATATTATGGGAAATATTAGAGAGTTCATTCATTGAACCATTATTTGATTAACAAATATTTATTGTACACCTATTATGTGTCACATTGTTCCAAAGGATGGGAGAACAACGATCAACAAAACAGACAAAAATGCATGCCCTCATAGCTTTTATAATTTAGTGATGGGAGAGAAAAATAAGCAAAGTACATAGTAAAAAACATAATTCATAAGACACTGCTGAGTACTATAGATAAAAGTAAAGCAGGAAAAAGGAAAAGGGACTGTAGCTGTTATTTAAAATACAATGATCAAAGAATATATACATGAACAAGTCATATTTGAGTATATACCTGAAAGAGATAAGAGGGAAATGAGATTAGAGGCAGAAAATGTATTCTAAACAAAAGGGACTGAAAGTCTGGAGGTAGGGCCATGTCTGATGTGCTCTAGAACAGAAAGGAGACTGACAGGATTGAAAAAGTGATGAGGAAGTAAAGAAGAAAGGCACTCACTAAGAAAGGTAACAACAGGAGGTCAGATCATGTCATGTCATGTGTGTTTCTGTGAATCTGAAAATACACATATACACACATAAAAATATAAACATATATATATGTTCTTTGCTTATATTTTTATTTTGGGGGGTTTTTTTCCCTTGCCATGCTAGGGATTTAACTCAGGGTCTTGCATATGCAGGCAAGCACTCTATCACTGAGTTATATCTCCAGTCCTTTGCATATATTTTTAAGAATTCTAAGAAAATAACCTAGTGGATATATTGCTATAAATATTATTCACAGCTCTTCAGCAGGTTTTTAATTTCAGATAATTTCTTCCTTAATTCTTTTTATGTATAATCACAGCAATACACGTTATATACTATTCTCTGGGTGGCATATTATGGTCAAATGACATCTGTTCCTACTGCTACTTAGTACTATTTTGTTAATATTCATTAAATTAGGAATGGATCCATGACATGGACAAAATATTTTTCACTTATAATTTTTAAATTTCTACAAAGTATTTTTCTCTGTAGAAAAAAATATTTTTAGGTACCTTTTTACATGCACAAAATACCTATAAATACTTGCCTTATAAATCCAGCAGAAATAAATTTGTTAATAACTTCTATTGAAATAGTGTTTAACTTATAGTTCCACGATCCTTCAGGGACATAAAAAACATGAAGTTCCACCAACTGAATGAGAAGAATATCAGTTAAAATGTTTCTAAAGTGGGAAAAAGAATTTGATCTCCTATAGAATTTTAAGTTTAATAAACACAACTGAAATAAACATGGAATAATGCATCCCTCTGAACAGACAAAAAAAACCCACAAACAAAATGAAGAACCCCAAAATTTTCACTTGGAATACATTTCTTTTTTTCTTTTAAATTTATATTTATTTTGAGTCCCATAGTAGATACCAGTCGCATTGCTGGGAGCTGAAAGTAGACAATATTATATAATTGGGTCACTATTGTTTTTTAATTTTTTTTGGACTGGGACACAATACCTTTATTTTATTTATTTATTTTTATGTGGTGCTGAGGCTCAAACGCAGTGCCTTTCAAGTGCCACACAAGCACTCTAGCACTGAACCACAACCCCAGCTGGAATATATTTCCTTTGGAAACAAAGTCATAGATGTGGCTTGGCTCCTAAATTTCCTCAATATCCTTGATGAAGGGTGTTTTTTTCTGTAGCTTGTAGTGAGAATACTACATGGCAAAGATCAATTTTCTGATTACCAACCTTTATTTCTCCCTGACTTCTCTCTTACTAAGTTCCACTACAGTGACCTTGTGCAATCCTTTGCTTTCTGCACCTACAAAAGGGTTAATACTGTGGTTTGTCAGTGAACATATTTGTTTCCCAGAGTTCTTGGAAGAATCTATTCCTGATGTAGCAGATGACTTTAAGCTTGTCTGTGCTTGTATAAAACTACTTCTCTATTAAAGCTACTTGTCTACTAATGTTTTGTTATGGCTCTAACCAGAAATCTTCTATGTAGAATATTTAGATGGCTACAACAGAAACAACCATTACTGCAGTCTCATTTTTTAGTCTAAGGAAGGTTGATACTCACTTCATATTAAAAGTGAAAGCACTGAAATGATTGTACTTGCACATGCTAGGCAAATATGATATCACTGAACCACATCCCCAGCCCTGTAACATTGAGCTTTTTAAAGTGATAGAGCCAATTATCTTATAGAATGTTCTACTTCTGAATTTATCTGCTTGCCTCTAAGGTGGCATTTAATTTATTTCTCCAACTCCTTTAACTCTTGCAAATAGTCAATGGTACAGCCTTTTAATGACAAAGGTTATCCATCTGAGGTAAAAATATTTTATAAATGGTGCCTTGTATTTCATATTGCATTACACCACGACACACAGTACTGTAAAGTATTTCTAAATTTGGTAACAGGTTCAAGCAATAGCCAAAACAGATTATAAGGGGCAAGAAAAGCTGTTATGAAACTATTAGAGTAACAAAAGTGCAAGAGGATGTTAACACAGACTAATGTTCTAGCAGTAGAGATGAGTAGTCAAATTTTGTGTGTATGTGGAGTTTGAGAGAAAAGAATCAAGTAGGAGTCATGTATGCAATAAGAATCAAGTGTGACTCCAAGGCATTTAGCCTCAGATAATAAAAGAATAGATTTGTCATCACCTGAAATGGGAAAATCCATAGGCAGTGCAAGTTTACAGGAGAGGGGAAAGATTATGTTTCAGACATGTTAAGTTTGAAATGTCTATTGATCATCCAAGTAGAGATGTCAAGTAGTCAGTTGAATACATGTAGATATGAATCTGGAGTTTGGGAAAGAGGACTGGGATGATGATAAAAATGTGTAAATCCTTACCATAAAGTTGGTACTTAAATCTACTAGATTGGATGAGACCACCATGGAATGAGTGCAGACAGAACAAAGAGCTGAATCCTGAGATAATCCAATTTTAAGAGGTTAGACTTAGTAATGAAGAGGTAACTTTAGCAAGAGCAGTTTTGTGAAAGGTGAAAGATTAATTGGAATTGGTTTAAGAGAATGGGGGAAAGGTTTTGGGGGTTTGAGAAGGTATGAAATACTTGTATTGAAGAGAAGAGAGGATGAATAAGTGACAGATGGTATAAATGCCAAAAAGCAAACGATTCTACTTGGTCATGAATTTAAAGCGAGAATAGTCCTTATGCTGGTATATTTTTTATCCATTCATTTTCAGCAACTAAGAAATAGGTGCAAAATAGGTAGAGAAATGAATTAAACAGGTTGATATTTTGCAAAGGAGTAGAATGGAACAGAGAGGGGCAAGAAGTCAAAAGTATGAGCAAAGAATGATCAAGACCGTGTATAGAATTCAAGCCTATGGAGGGGATCATAGTTGGGTAATAGTGTAGGAAAAAAAAGGTGACACAATCATTTCATTGGAGGTCCCAACTCAGAATACTAGAGAAAATGAGTTAAAGACAAAATAGTAGAATCAGCTAATGGGATACATCAAGTTGGGACTCTGATGGAATCAATAATACTTTATATAACTCATTTTTGCTTTATCAACTTTTAAAAAACTATGATAAAAATTATTTTCTTACCTCTGATGAGGAAGGCTGACTTGGATTGCGAGACATACTCACCAATGTCTGAACAGTTGGAATTTTTGTTGTCTTTTTATCTCTCTTCATTTAAGTAGTATTAATTTTATAATAGACTTTTGGCTTATTTAAAATAGCATTCCATGTATTTCTGGTCTCTGATTTGTTAAAAAAGTGAAAATAAAAATATAAAACTTCTAAAATAGACTCCAAATGAAAACTTGGAATGTATACAATATTATTCCAATTTTAAAAATCACTACTAAAAAATAGGCTGGTAATTGCAATGAGATGAGCATATATTCTATAGATGGTCCTCCAGCTTACAACAATGCAAAAGCAATCCTGCACTTCAAATTTGGAATCTTGATCTTTTCCTAGGCTAGCAATATGTGGTTTGATATTCTCTTGCAATGCTAGGCAGTAGCAATAAGCCACAGTTCTCAGTCACTCACAAGATTATAAGGGTAAATAGCTGATACTTGACAATGTACTGTGTTGCTAAGCCACAATATTCAGTAGGTTAAGTGTATTAAGTGCATTCTATTTTCAACTTTTATCAGGATATTAACCCCATCCTAAGTCAAAGATAATTAAGCAAACTGGTAAATTAAGTTGTAATGAACTTTTGGCAAGAACATATTTTACTATTCCAAACACTTCATTTTCTCTGGGGTCAAAAATTTAGGTTGAGTTTCAAAATGCATTCTATTGTCATGTATAACTCGAACAAAATTTAAAAACTTAAGGTTGAATGTTTAACCTTGTATATTAAATGCATTTTATATGACATAGGGAATATACTTTTGAAAGTGGAAAGATTGAGTACAAATGGCTGTATGTAAAAATCACTCCAGATGAAAATACTTGTCTTTAAATATAATGAGCATCATTTGTGTATTATTTCCTGTGTTTTTTTCTCAGAGTATTTATGGCAATTTACAATAATGCATGATAAAATTTAAAATATATAATAAAAATAGAATAATAAAGTAGTTGAATTATCTTAAAAAGGAATTATCAAAGTGAGTCCATCCTTAAGGATGTACTAATCATACCAACACCACATCAGAAGCTTTTTTTTTTTTTTTAAGATTCCAAAGCATTGCTTCATTGGCTTACATTACAATAGTGATGTGAATCTAACAAAACTTAAAACTCCTCTGATCTGTTATTGATTATAGCTCTTTGAAATCCCACCAGATACCAGTTTTTTAAAATTTTGTTTTCTAGTAATGGAAAGTAATCCCAGAGTGTTCTAACACTGAGCGACATCTGTACCCCTTTTGTTATTATTTTTTAAAAATTTGAGAGAGGGTCTCACTCAATTGCCCAAGTTGATCTTGAATTTGTGCTCTTCCCACTATAGACTTCCAAGTACCTGGGATTATAGGTGTATACCACACACTTGGCATGAACTATTTTAATTGTATCAAAATTAAATGGTATCACATTTCATACTAAATCCTCACATACATTTCCTGGAACATATAATCTTCTGAATCAAATTAGTTTTACATGTTATATCCTACACAAATTTCTTATAGTAATTGAAAAAGTGTGCTTTGTTGTGACTATCTCAAACACTATTTTAAATATATTAGTACTTTAAGAAAACATTTCTATATCTACTCAAAGGCTCTTTCTGCCATTGTACTAATATTAGTCTATATTATGAACCTAAATGAAACATGACCCATATACATATGGTCACTTCATTATTAGATAAGAATGGTAATAATCTATAATAATTACATGGAAATTCATGGGTTAACTGGTATGGAAATTAGGAAACTAGAATTTTTAAATTTCAGGAGATACATTAAAAACTTGATATTTTATTTCAGAACAAATTTTTAATTAAGCAACCTCAAGACAGGTCTATCAAGACCAAATTTCTTATTGGCTCAAGGTAAACTGCCCTGCTATACTATCCCTTCTAAAGTAACAGCAAAGAAGCCATGTTTTGAACTCTAAGAACTCTCTTTGTCATTTCTGACTAAATCAGTGCTAAAGGTAAAGTCCTGGGTTGTCTAGAAACATAAAATCTAATAAGATGAGCACTCAGAAGTTAGATTTGAGAGAAGAACTCAAGATTTGAGTATTAGTTTGTAGACAAAGAATGTAGATAGAGAATTCATAAAATAGTATCATAGCCATGAAGCAAGTCCATGATATGAGAAAGCTATAATTGCAAATAGAGATAGAAAAAGAGATTTAAAAAATACAATGAGTAAATGAACTGGTTGTAGAAGGCAAATTGAGGAAACATAAATGATTCATGTTTATTGCTAGGCAATTATACAGAAGATTTAAGAATTCTTGCTGTTGAAGTCCTAAGCCTTTCAGTTCAGACCATTAGTGGAACAACTCTTATTTTTGGATTTCCTTGGACTGTTTCCACTATTGCTGTATGTTGATCTTTATGATACCTTGAGTAAGTCTTTACTATTAAAACCAAAAGAGGCTCATCATAACTTTAGGCATGCTTATAATTTGTAGTTGATTTTATCTAAATAAAATTTCACATACTAAATCCTGACACATAATTTTTGGGATTTTCAAATTCCTTATCCCTAATTAGCTAATAAATAAAATAATGTGAACAGTTCAAACAAAAGGAAACTCAATTACCAAAGGACTATACAGTTCTAGTCTAAATCTCATTGAGTGCAAAATTTTGCTTTACAAAACTTCTGCTAGGAATGGAAAATCAACTTTATTAGGCATACTAACTCTAATCAACTGGTATTGGCTATCTAAAAGTCAGTTACTAGGATGAGGTTGTAGCTTATGCAATGCCCTGGATTTGACCCCCAGCAATGCAAAAAATAAATAAAAATACACTAATAAAGGTGAGTTACTGGAGATCTACCACGCACGCATGGAGGAGGAGACCGACCATGCTGTGGCCCCCTAATCTACCAATGCATGCTGTCCTAGCCTGCTTCCATCTAGAGATCACAGCCAAGGTCCCTGCAGGTCTGGTTACACCAGAGGTGAGGTACTGGTAACCTTCAGGGACACTACAAGATTATAGGGTAGACTCTATAATACTGCACATTGGCACTGCTAAAGAGGAAGACACATGAACAACATGGAAAAACAAGGGAAGAAAATGTCCCAAACAAACGAAGATGCTAAAATAATAGAATCCATTGACAGCACAGTAGATGAAATGTTAGAGAAGGAGTTCAGAACATACATAATTAAAATGACATGTGAAGCACAGAATAATATAAGAGAGCAATTACAGGCAACAATTGATCTTTCCAACAGAGATAAGAGAGCAAATACAGGGAGTAAAAGATTAGTTCAAGAAAGAGATACAGACTCTGAAAAAAAACCAAACAGAAATCCTTGAAATGAAGGAAATAATAAACCAAGTAAAAAATTCAATAGAATGCAACACCAACAGATGAGATCAGGGCTGGGGCTGTGGCTCAGCGGTGGAGCACTTGCCTCGCATGCGTGAGGCCCTGGGTTCGATCCTCAGCACCACATACAGGGCAATGGAATAGAGACATTGTGTCCATCTACAACTGGAAAAAATATTAAAAAAAAAAAAACAAAACAGATGAGATCACTTGAAAAACAGAACTGAGGACAAAATACATAACCCTGAAAATAAAGTTGACCATACAATGAAGATGGTAAGAAACCATGAACAGAACATTCAAGAATTATGGGCTAACATCAAAAGGCCAAATCTAAGAGTTATCAGGATAGAGGAAGGCACAGAGATATAAACCAAAGGAATACCCAATCTATTCAATGAAATAATATCAGAAAATTTCCCACACATGAAGAATGAATTGGAAAATCAAATACAAGAGGCTTACAGGACACCAAATATACAAAACTACAACAGATCCACACCAAGGCACATTATAATGAAAATGCCTAACATACACAATGATAGAATTTTAAAAGCTGCAAGAGAAAAGTTTCAGATTACATACAGGATGAAACCAATTTGCATCTTAGCAGATTTCTCAACCCAGACCCTGAAAGCCAGAATATCCTGGAACAACATATACCAAGATCTGAAAGAAAATGAATGCCAACCAAGAATCTTATATCCAGCAAAATTAAGCTTCAGATTTGATGATGAAATAAAAATCTTCCATGATAAACAAAAGTTAAAAGAATTTATAATGAGAAAGCCTGCAATACAGAACATTCTTAGCAAAATATTCAATAAGGAAAAAATGAAAAACAATAATAAAAATCAGCAAAGCAAGGAACTACACTAAAGGAAAAGCCAATCAAAGGAGAAACCAAGTCAAGGTAAAAACCAAAAATAAACAAAAATGAAGAGGAATACAAACTATATTTCAATAATAACCCTAAACCTTAATGGCCTAAATTCATCAATTAAAAGATATAGACTGGCAGATTGGATTTTTTAAAAAAGACCCAACAATTTGCTGCCTTTAAGAGACTCATCTCATAGAAAAAGACATCCACAGACTGATGATGAAAGGATGGGAAAAAACATACCTCTCATGTAGACCACATAAATAAGCAGAGGTCTCCATCCTCATATCAGATAAAGTGGACTTCAAACCAAAGATAGTCAGAAGGGATAAAGAAGATCATTTCATACTGCTTAAGGAAATTGTATATCAACAAGACATAACAATCATTAATATCTATGCCCCAAACAATGGATCATCCACATATATCAAATAAATCCTTCTCAATTTCAAGAATCAAACAGACCACAACACAATAATACTGGGTGATTTTAACACACCTCTCTCACCACTGGACAGATATTCCAAACAAAAACTAAAAAAAGAAACCACAGAACTCAATAATACAATCAATAATTTAGAATTAACAGATATATACAGAATATTTCATCCATCAACAAGTGAATACACTTTTTTCTCAGCAATTCATGGATCCATCTCTAAAATAGACCATATGTTATGTCACAATGCAAGTCCTAGCAAATACAAAAAATAGAGATACTACCCTGCATTCTATCAGACTATAATGGAATGAAATTAGAAATCAATGATAAAATAAAAAATAGAAGCTACTCCAACACATGGAGACTAAATAATACACTATTGAATGACACATGGATAACAGAAGACATCAGGGAGGAGATAAAAAAAATTCTTAGAGGTAAATGAGAACTCTGATACAACATATCAAAATCTCTGGGACACTATGAAGACTGTGTTAAAAAAAAAAAGTTCATTGCATTGAGCTCATTCATTAAAAAAAGAAAAAGCCAACAAATAAATGACCTGACATTATATCTCAAAGCTCTAGAAAAAGAACAAATCAACACCAAAAGAAGTAGAAGACAGGAAATAATTAAAATTAGGACGGAAATTAATGAAATTGAAACAAAAGAAACAATTTAAAAAGTTGACAAAACAAAAAGCTGGTTCTTTAAAAAAAATAAATAAAATTGTTAAACCCTTAGCCACCCTAAAAAAAGGAGGAGACAGTAAACTCAAAATTACTAAAATTTGTGATGAAAAAGGAAATATCATGACAGATACTATTGCAGAAGACAATTAGAAACTATTTTGAAAATTTATACTCCAGTAAAATAAAAATCCCAAAGACACCAACAAATTTCTAGAGGCATATGATCTGCCCAAACTGAATCAGGAGGACATACACAACTTAAACAAATAAATTTCAAGCAAAGAAATAGAAGACACCATATCAAAAGCTTACCAACCAAGAAAAACCCCAGACCAGATGGATTCTTAACCAAGTTCTACAAGACCTTCAAAGAGGAATTAATACCAACACTCCTCAAATTATTCCATAAAATAAAAAATGAGGGAACTCTACCAAACTCATCTTATGAGGCTAGTATCAATCTATTTCCAAAACCAGACAAAAGAAACATCAAAGAAAGAAAACTTCAGACCAATATCCCTGATGAACATAGACGTAAAACTTCTTCAGAAAATTCTGGCAAATCACATGCAAAAACATTAAAAAGATAGTGATCAAGTGGGTTTTATCCCAGGTATGCAAGGTTGGTTCAACATACAGAAATCAGTAAATGTAATCCATCACATCAATAGACTTACAGAGAAGAATCATATGATTATCTCCTTAGATGCTGAGAAAGCATTTGACAAAATACAGCACCTCTTCATGTTCAGAACACTAGAAAAACTAGGGATAGTAGGAACATACTTCAACATCGTAAAAGCTATCTATGCTAAATCCAGCATCATCCTAAATGGAGGAAAATTAGAAGCATTCCCTCTAAAAACAGGAACAAGACAGGGATGCCTTCTTTCACCACTTCTATTCAACATATTCCTTGAAACTCTAGCCAGAGCAATTAGATGAATGAAATTCAAGGGATACAAATAGGAAAAGAAGAACTTAAATTATCATTATTTGCTGACAACATGATTCTATACTTAAAGGATCCAAAAAATTCCACCAGAAAACTCCTAGAATTAATAAATGAATTCGAATTCAGCAAAGTGTAAAATCAACACCCACCAATCAAATGCACTTCTTTACATCAGTGATGAACCCTCTGAAAGAGAAATTAGGAAAACTATCCCATTCACAATAGCCTCAAAAAACAAACAAACAAACTTGGGAATCAATTTAACAAGAGAAGTGAAAGACCTCTACAATGAAAACTAAACAAAAGGACACTAAAGGAAGAAACTGAAGAAGACTTTACAAAATGGAAAGATCTTTCATGCTCGTGGATAGACAGAATCAATATTGTCAAAATGGCCATAATACCCAAAGTGCTATACAGATTCAATGCAATTCCATTTAAAATCCCAACATCATTCTTTACAGAAATAGAAAAAGCAATCATGAAATTCATTTGGAAAAATAAGAGACCCAGGATAGCTGAAGCAATCCTTAGCAAGAAGAGTGAAGCAGGAGGCATCACAATACCAGACCTTAAACTATACTACAAAGCTATAGTAACAAAAATGGCATGGTACTGGCACCCAAATAGACATGTAGACCAATGGTACAGAATAGAAGACACAGAGACAAACCCACATAAATACAGTTATTTCATACTAGACAAAGGTACCAAAAACACACTGGAGAAAAGATAGCCTCTTTCGCAAGTGGTACTGAGAAAACTAGGACTCCATATGCAGCAAAATGAAACCAAACCCCTATTTCTCACCATGCACAAAACTCAACTCAAAGTGGATCAAGGACCTAGGAATTAGACCAGAGACCCTGTGCCTTTTTTTTTTTTTTGGTACCAGGGATTGAACTCAGGGGTACTCTACCACTGAACCACATTCCCAAGCCTATTTTTTAGTGTTTTATTTTAGAGACAGAGTCTCACTGAGTTGCTTAGCGCCTCACGGTTGCTGAGGCTGGCTTTGAATTCATGATTCTCCTGTCCCAAGTTCCCAAAGTGCTGGGATTACAGATGTGTGCCACTGTGCCAGGGTCCCTGCACCTAACTGAGGAAAAAGTAGGCCCAAATCTTCATCACATTAGATTAGGCCCAGGCTTCCTTAACAAGACTCCTAAAACGCAAGTAATAAAATCAAGAATCAATAAATGAGATGGATTCAAAGTAAAAAGCTTCTTCTCAGCAAAAGAAACAATCAATGAAGTGAACAGAGAGGCTACATTCTGGGAGCAAATTTTTGCCACATGCACATCTGATAGCGCAATAATCTACAGGATATATAAAAAACTCAAAAAACTTAACACCAAAAAACCAAATAACCCAATCAATAAATGGGCTGAGGAGCTGAACAGACACTTCTCAGAAGAAGATATACAATCAATCAACAAACATATGAAAAAATGGTCAACGTCTCTACAATTAGAGAAATGCAAATCAAAACTACCCTAAGATTTCATCTCACACCAGTCAGAATAGCAGTTATCAAGAATACAAACAACAATAAGTGTTGGCAAGGATGTGGGGGAAAAGGCACACTCATACATTGCTGGTGGACTGCAAACTGGTGCAACCAATCTGGAAAGCAGTATGGAGATTCCTTACTAAACATGGAATGGAACCACCATTTGACCCAGCTATCCCACTCCTTCGTCTATGCCCAGAAGACTTAAAAACAGCATACTACAGTGACGCAGCCACTTCAATGTTTATAGCAGCTCAATTCATAATAGCTAAACTGTGGAACCAACCTAGATGCCTTTCAATAGATAAATGGATAAACTTTTTTTTATATACACAGTGGAATATTACTCAGCACTAAAATAAAATAAAATTATGGCATTTGCAGGTAAATGGATGGAGTTGGAGAATATCATGCTAAGCGAAATAAGCCAATCCCAAAAAACCAAAGGCCAAATATTCCCTCTGATAAGCGGATGCTGATCCATAATGGGGGTGGGGGCATGGGGAGAATGGAGGAAGTTTGGTCAAAGGGGAAGAGGGGAGGAGAGGGGAGGGGAGGAATCATGGGGGCAGGAAAAATGGTGGCATGAGATGGACAACAATGCCCTAGGTACATGCATGACTGCACATATGGTATAACTCTATATTGTGTACACCCAGAGAAATTTAAAGTTGTGCTCCAGTTGTGTACCATGAATCAAATTGCATTCTCCTGTCTGTATACCTAATTACAATAAATTAATTTTTTTAAAAAATTGAGTTACTTAAAAGGATCTCAAGGTCACCTCTGGCCTCCATAGAAAAACGAATATTGAAATGGATCATTATATTCAATTTTGGGTTTGAAAAGAATGATTTTGAGTGTCAATAGAAGAGCTGAAAATCAAGCATAGCATTTTTGATACTCTGGCTGGAGGGATAATTCAGTGGGAAAACACTTGCCTAGAATGTGGGAGGCCCTGCTTGTCTTGAGTACTAGGGAAAAAAGATAAATAAATGAATTTCTGGTACTCTGTTTCATGCCTACAAATAAAGATTCTAGTAATTTTTAGTTCCTCTCTGATTTGATAATAGGGCATCCAAAGAGATGTTCAATGAACTTTCAGAAATCCTAAGAAAATACTAAAATTGGAAACTTGATGGGTTGTATTTAGACATACCAATATAGCAGAATCTCATACAAAGTAATCTAATAGATTGGGAGCTAGAAAAGCAGGTTTCTAGTTTATGTTGTCTGTAAGATTCCTCATTGATCTGTTTATCTGTCAAGAAAGTGATTGATGGGCTTAAGATCCCATGCAGCTCTAAAGTTCTTTTGACTGCTCGATCGCTCAAAGAATGCCAACAGTGAGAGGGATAGTTCTATTCTGGTAAAAGAGAAATCAGAATATAGTCAACTTCATGTCAGATGATAGGAGTCCTTTTTAACATAATTTTTGATTCTAATATTATCAAGGCTCAGGTCTATCTGATCAGTATAAATTCATGTAACATCTGTGTTCTGAGAGTTTTACATTGTCTAGGTCATGGTTAACCTGTAACCATCCAATGGTAATTTAACTTTAAATTTTAATTCATTTAAAGGGTAAATAGATTTTAGGTAAATAGATTAAAATACCTCAGGGCCCCCTAGAGCCTATATACATTTAGGTTCCTTAGAATTGTAGGACCAATTGAGGAATTGTCTATACACGTCCTAGTGTAGACAAAATTACATACTTGCCTTGATTTGGGATTTCCAAGATTTATAAGGGCATTTTAGATGAAGGACGATTTGATAGGAATCAACAGAATGATGTTAGAATTAGAATGTCTGAAAAGGAATTATAGAATTTTTTCCTCCACATATCTCTTCAAGACCTTTTGAGCAAGTTTCATTTTCATAATCATAAAATAGCAACAGAACTTTTTAGCAAATTCGTTTACCCAACTTAAAAAACAACTTACGTTTTTAAAATAGAGATATCTTCTTGCCCAGCATAAAACCAGATTACGCTTCTCTTCTGAATACCTAGTTTCAGAGTATCTCCAAGTTTATACTCTCAAAATAGAAAAAGTTTTTAAGACTGAAAATGACTCGGCTTCAAATATAAAGCAGAATACAGAAAACAAAATCTTGTCTCATTTTTCCTGAAGGTACTAGTTAACATAGTGTTAGTGCACACTGGCAGCATAAGCAGGGGTTTATGAGAAGTAGAAAGAATACATTTCCCTCTGTTTATAAAGGAACACAGAGTTTTTGAACCTTATATAAGTCCAGTGATAAAAACTGCTCTTTGACTTCTCCACGTACATTTTGGAAGTATGTCAAAAGGATCAACAGAAATAAAATAGCCTATCATTTTTCAAATTAGAATGATAACTAATGAACTGCCAGCTAATACTATCACAGAATACTTGAGATAACCAACTAATTAAAAAGAAATTTTGTTTTGGTTCAGTTTCAGTCCATGATCACTTGGCCCTGTTACTTTGGGTCTGTGGCAGCATAGTACCTCAAGGCAGGAGCACATAATTGAAGTGTTTATCTCATGGTGGCTGGGAAGTCAGAGAGGAAGGGGCCAGGGTCCCAATATTCCTTTCAAGGACATTTCCCCAGTAATCTAAATTCCTTCTACTAGGTCCACCCCTTAAAGATTCCACCCTAGGAATAATGCCTCAAACTGCTACCAAGCCATTAGCATATAGATATGCCTTTGCAGGATGCTTAAAAGCTTAAGGTGAAGGTAATATAATAAGGAAAAAAAAAAAAAACTTAAAAAAAATAAAGAATATTTAATTATACTTCATTTACTGAAAATGGGCCATAAAATCAGTACAAGCTAAGCTACAAATACAATGGAGTCTCATGACTACACTATTACTGAACAAGCTAAGCTACAAATACAATGGAGTCTCATGACTACACTATTACTGAATATCTTAAGTCTTTTTGCTGTTTCTTGTAATTAAATTTCCTCATAATTCATATGAAAAATAATTATTATAATATATGAGCAATTCCATAAAAAGAAATACATTACTTATATATAACAGTATAAACATCAAGAGACCCAAGTTCTATAGTCTTTTCTCTACTGTAATTCAGCTATATGGCCATAAGCAAGTCATTCATTCTCTTCAAAACTCAATTTCCTTAGCCACCCTGAAAAACAGACTAATGTAAGCTCATTCTGAGAAAGGAGTCAGAATTGTAAAATCTACCCTTATAGAGATGTGGCTTTTAGTTAAAATACAAAGTAAGGTGCATGAACCTTAAAAGTGTTTTATTTATTCAAATACTTAACTTGGAGCTAGTGAACTAAAGAACCTAGGGTACTAATTAAATAAGGTGAAGAACCCAGGTAAATTTAAACTTACAATTTTCTGCTGACAAAACAACAGATTTTTTGCATTTTCTTGCTTTTCATTGTTGCAAGGAGTCTCTGGGATTCAAATTGTTTTACAACAGCCTGTTTCAAACAATCTAAAATGTAAAGTCCTATGTATCTATGAATGGTTAGTCCTTTGAAATATTTTAGATTATTGGGGAGGGTCAAAGAACAAGTCTTTGTTTAGAAGATATTTGTAGTTCATAAACTATATTTATTGCTAATCACTTCAAATGCAAATGAACTTACTTTTTTTTATTCTTTCCTATCCCAAACTAAATTCTTCATTAGATACATACCACAAAAACTAATAGAATCCATTCTACTTTCCTAATGCAGTAGTTTAAAAAAAAAAAAAAAGGAAACATTTTCTGAGACTAAGCCTAAAGCACACTATAGGTTTTGCTTATTCCTCAGCACTCTTTCTCAAAGAAGGGAGTGGGCCACACCTTACTTGAAAACCCTTCCAGCACATTTCTTAGTAACTAAGTTTAGAAGTATACTGTATTTCTGTAAAATAGAACTTTCTTTGAGGAAAGCTATTTGTGTTTTATCTTACACATCTATTAAGTATGAGCATTAGTCAACAAGGCACCAACGAATAATTTAAAATACTAATAGGGAAAAAGAATATTTTTTTTCAAATTCTTTACCTATGTAATTTCATTTCATTCTTAAAAGCAACTCCAGAAAGTAAGCTTTATTATTTCAGTAACAAGCTTTATTATTTCATTTCAAAATGAAGAAACAGGCTCAGTGAAGCTTAAATGGCTTGCTCAAGGATCCCACAGTAAGTAGCAGAATTAGAATTCAAAACCTGGTTTGTAGCCCCAGTTATTACATCTAAGACTTAAAAAAAAAAGGCTAAACTTACGCTGTACATTTTTGTGAATAGATATTCTATTTAGTAAATAAATCAGGTTTTGTTAACCCAGAGAAAATTATACGTGATTTTCCTACTATTCAAAAAATTTAAAATGAATTCATGTAGAAATTACTCATGTTTATAGAAAACATCAGTGTATTCAAAGATGGTCTACTTCAACAGAAATAGAAAACAACTGTCTTATGCGTCATGGCATAAGTTTCCAGGGGTGACATGCATTTTGTTAAATCCTGTCTATCCTAAAAACTCCTTGGGGGTTCAGTGTCAAGCAGGAAGTAATTAAAACTTAAATACAAAAGAGCAAACTTTACCGAAACACAAAAACGTTTTATTTTAAAAAAATAGAGTAAGAATTCTTCAAACGGGATGGTTAAACAGACACAGCTGTAATCTTCGGCCAGCACCCTGGCTTCTTCACAGCCTCTTCTAGAAAACCGATTTTACAGTTTAAGAGGCGACAAAAATCAAAAACCCCGAGATCTTCTTTTCTCCAGCGCCCATATCCCCGCCCGCCCGGTCCCCTGAGCGAGTCAAAGTGGTCTCCGCGCCCCCTTCCGTCTCCACGTCCGCGGGTGGGAAGCGGGAGGACGCCGTTGGACAAAGGGTCACTTCGGCGCACGACCTAAGCGGGAATGCGGGAGACTCGCGCGGGCCGGTACGGCTCTCCCCTTCCTTCCCTCAACCCCTGCCGCAAACTCCCTCAGTACAAGTGGGGCCTCTCGGTTCCTCAGCCACCACCAGAGCTTCTAGAGACCTTCAAACGTCTGACTTCCCTCACCAGTCCTCTTCAATGTCTCCTCTGGTCTAGGTGGCTAACCACAAGCTCCTTCCTTACCTCTCCCAAAACAGCCTACGCGGAGTGGGAACGAGAAGAGTGCCATCCGGCAGTGCTCGCCCTCCACCGCCACGCCACGCCCATGGACCGCTCCGCCCCTTCTACTCCCGCTTGCTCGGGCTCGAGCTCCAGTAGGGCGAGGGGCTGGAACCCAAGGCGAAGCGCGGCGCACATGCGCGCCGAGGGTTGTGTCGCCCAGCACAGAACCGGAAACTTAGAGACAAAGTTCGGAGCCCCGCCCCCGCTGCGCGCTGCCCAGTCGTCTGGCCCAACCGTCCCGCGACCAGCCGACCCTCTGACCGACGAGTCGGCCGGGCCTGCGGATTCGCCATGTCTGGTTCCTCCAGCGTCGCCGCTATGAAGAAGGTGGTTCAGCAGCTCCGGCTGGAGGCTGGGCTCAACCGCGTGAAGGTGAGTGGGGGCAGCAGCCGAGCCGGGTCGGGGGAGGCAGCGGCGGGCGAGCCAGCTGGGGCTGGCGGGCACGCGATGCCCCTCACTTCGGAGAGGACTGGCGCTCGGATAACGATCGCGGAGCGGCCACCTTTAGAAAAGTTGCTGTGCGGATCCCCGCGGTGGTTTGGGGGCCCCTTAGTTCCCGCTTCCGCCCCAGGACTTTCCAAGGCGGGCTGGCCTCCGGGCTAAAGTGCGGCCCGCATTCCGGTCCTCCTCCCTCCCTCCGCTGTGACTCCTCGGCTGGCTTCGCCAGCTGCTGCTGGTCCGCACCCTTCCCTTCCCGCTCATCTTTACCAGCCTCCACCGATTTTCGTCTCTGGACTGGGTATTTTGACTTTTGATTAAGGGCCGACTTAATACCTTTTTTCATTTCAGATCTTTACCAGATCTACTCCAATTAGTACTAGGTTCTTTACCTCCAAATTCTCTAATCCACTGAACATATAGTTGAAAACGAATTTTCTTGCATAACTGAAAAGAATGTAATGAGCATGTTTTGTTTTCGAAACGTTCCCGGAGTCTTACTACCTTTGCCCCGTACAACCTCGCACAAAGCGTGCATTTTATACCTGGGCAATTTAGATCAGACCTTAAGGGTATCTACTGGTCTGCATGCCGAGAAAGTGATTAGGGTGGGCCAACATTGGTTTTATTTTGCTGTCTTGTTAGCATTGGCCTTGTTTTGGTATATTTTCTTTTGGAGAAAAAAACTTCTGTTGGCGTTGGTATTGACAACCTGACGCAGAAGTGTTGTTCCAAGTGTTTATTTTTAAAATACTAAACAGACTGACGATTTTCGTCTGTTCTTTCTAGTGCAGTAGGTAGGTTACTTGTGAAACACTTGTGATTAAAAAAAGAAGAAGAAGAAATTCAGGAATTATAAATCACTACTAGAAGCAGCCAGGTTCCAAGATGATTTGATTTTACACTCATCAGGCAAGTCAGTATTTCTTACTGAAATGTTTTGTGGAGTGAGGACTCCTATTTAGAAATGTCCTATTTAGGGACCTGCTTACTTGGTCGTGATAACCTCAGGAGGGAAGGGAAACTCCAATTGTCTTGCTGTGGAATCTCCCTCACTTCGTGTTCTTGACGTGTAAACTGCATTGTTGTTCATTTCTCTAATCCCCAAATTCTCACCTCATCCCAGTGGTTTATGGTCAGTTTTGGCTGGATTGAGCTCTGAAATTTGAAGTCATTTGTTTCTTAACCATTATCGTTTACGTGTGCTTCTATCAGATTGAAATGAACCAGGAAAGAACCTGGCGGGTCAGAGACACCCCTGCCCCCCAAAAAAGACTGATGAAAGCAGTAAATATAAGTAGTGCTGCTCAGCCTTTGTTGCCAAAGAAAATGAGTCCTCAGACAAAAATACTCCAAGAGCTTTAGCTTGAGAACCCTAGTAGCTGCTGCCTCTCCAACTCTCCAGCCTGATTTGCCTCATATACCCAATTCTTCTGTAGATTTTTGACTGGGATCATTAAAACCACCACAAAATGATTTGGTTTTGCAATCTTCACTTTCTGCCTGATGTTAGGGCTGTAGCAAGGAGGGGAGGGCATCCTACTTTGAGATTTTAAATGAGTTTTCTCAGTCATATTGCAAAATGTGGTCAGGTTCCCTTTCATATTGTACACCTATTTTATTAGTGCCTCTGGTAGGTGATTTTTTTTTTTTTCTGGTATTTTAAAACTAGCACAGACTTACTTTGCTTAAACCTTTATGAATGAGTACAGTTGATAAAAATTATTATAGGTACTTAACAGACTTTCCCACAGATAGGTCAGGAGAGTGAAAAGGGATGCTAATAATTTGTCAGAATTAGTTTCAACTTTCTGGATGGTGATTATTATTGTGCCTTGAAGGGTAGCAGCTTGTACAGAGTCCAATTTTAGTCTGTTAGTGTGGGGTGCTGTTTTCACTGATCCCTTTTGTGTTAGATCTGTTATTGAAATCTCAGCTTAAATGTCACATCGTCTCAGTGTGACATTTAGTACCCAGTCACTTTTTAACAAATCACTCTTTTTACTGCACAGAACCTTGTATTTTTCCCAGAACTGTCAGCTCGGAAACAGCAGGCATCTCACTGTTCTTTGTTATTTTCAATGCCTAGAAGTAGAGCTGGCACATAATGGTGTTTGAGAAGTTTGTGAAAAGGAATTAAGTTGAACCCTACCTACATTTGAAACAAAATAAACAGGCACTGCACTGTCTGCTTACTAGGTCAGTTTGAATGAAACCAAATTCTATAACATTGTGAAAGCTGATTAATGCCCATTTCCCCACTTTTAACAAAACATTTTAGAGGAAGAGGAGTGAGGCAGGAACACAGCCATATGTACTTGGTACAAGGATTTTAAAAATGCAGGTACTTATTACTCATGGGAGCCAATGGAACTCATTGTGGACTGTTGTATAAACCAAATAAGACTGGAGAAGTTTTGATTCTCAGGATGATGGATTCTTTTATTAGGTCTGGGATACAGCTTGGGATCTACAGGGGTTTTCAGTAGAAGAGGCATTGGTAATGGTATTAACTCTCAAAGGCCACATAGCCATAGCAGTGGACATTTGCCATCCCTCCTTAGGGATAACTAAGACAATGAAATAAATGATTATTTTTTCTATCTTCCTAAACTTCAGTTCAAGATGGAGGATACTAGGGCATAATAGTCATCTATGTTCTATATTTGAACCATTCAATTTATTATTTTGGTATTAGTGTACCGTCAGCTGTTAATGTAAAAAATTGTTGGCAGTGACAGCTTTCTGCCCTGTTATGTGACTTGAACAGCTAATCACAAACTTCAGTTTAACAACTTTTCTGAGCAGCCTGCCTTTAAGAAACTGTATTTGTCTCAGTTGTGACTTTCATATATGTGTGTGGTGCTCCCCAACTAGGATTTAAGGCACATCTGTGGTTTTATGCTTATTTTGTTGATACATCATCTTACCAGAATGTCCAAATAGTAGATAATTATGTGAATGAAGGCAGGCCTCTTTTAGTTTTAAATGAAAAGGAGTATAACGCTATAAATTTGAAGACCAGTATACTGAATGCATTCTCAGTGTTTGGTTTCCTAAACTCTATGCTAGTTATTCCACATTATGTTCATTTACAGCAGTATTTTTTCCCAATGATACGGCTTTCAGGACAAGGTAATAGTTTGCTAGAATGTTAAGACTCTTTTTGTTTATTTCAATAATACCATGTACTGCTTTTAATTTAAAAAAAAAAGATGTTGAGTACTTGAACAGCCTATTATTAATAAACAAGAAGCGCTGTGTTTTGTAGATAAACTTAATTGTAGTTTGTAATGAATCATTTTGATACTTTTAATAAGCAAGCAAAAGAAAACATACTATAGTTTTGTTTAGAAGGAATGTTTAAGAGCCAGCATATGATTGTTATTTTTCATTTAATGTATTCTATCTTCTTCTGAGGCAAGAAAAGTGCTATTCAGTACAAGTATTTTCAAAGATTTGATAAAATCATTAAAACTTTACCAACTTGCATCCCCCCTCCTCTATTGTTGTGTATAGGTTTCCCAGGCGGCTGCAGACTTGAAACAATTCTGTCTGCAGAATGCTCAACATGATCCCCTGCTGACTGGAGTATCTTCAAGTACAAATCCCTTCAGACCCCAGAAAGTCTGTTCTTTTTTGTAATCAAATGGATCTTACTGAGGTAAGTTTCCTTAAGTAAAACAAAACAAAATCCCTTTTTATTTGCAACACTTACAGGATCATTCCATGCATTTTTGTTTGGCACTCCCAAATTTCCAGTCTTTTTCTGTGTTGTGAGAAAGTGAGGATCTATGAAACTTGATTTAGTAGTCATGAACTATCATTTATGTTTAATCACAAAGAGGGTTAAATACAAGTTTTAATAACAGAGGGTTTAGGATTTACTATAAAACTCCACTGCTATGATAGCCACGTGTTACTTTTTATAGCAGTGGCTTAATGGCATGCATATTTTGGGGTCCTCAAGTACTCGATTAATTTTATTTTTCTGTACCTAGAAAATACTTAGTATTTGTTGTGAAAAAATAACATAAGAGAAATTAGGTATGACAGTGGAATAGATTTCTGAGGATTAAGCAGCAGCAAGAAACCAATTGCTGTTTTGTCATAAAAAGCACATTTCCATGTTAGTTGGTCTCTTCCAGATCAGATGTCATTGTGTAAAAATGTATGTTTGTCTAAAAGAGAGAATTTTTTTTTCCCCCACCAAAAAAAAAAAATTCTCTGGTAATTTAGAATACACATTCAAGGATGCTATTTTTTGCCGTCCTGAGGAGGATTGAACCTAGGGCCTCACATATGCTGGCAAACACTACCACTGAACTCCATAGCTGCATTCCCAGCCCTTTTTATTTTGAGATGGTCTTGTTAAGATTGTCTAGGCTGGTCTTCAATTTGTGATAAGTGCTCTGGCCTCTCACCTCAGCCTCCCAAGTTGTGTGTGCGCAACCATGCCTAGCTAAGGATGCTATCTTTTTAAATCCTTAGTATTTGAATTAGGGCATGTACTCAACTAATATTGAACTGTGACCATCAAACTTTAACAGTGCTTTAAAAAAAAGATTTTTGTATATAGCACACTTCCATTACTTTCTCATTTGAAAAATTCAGGAAGCTACTTCTTAAAATATCTTGTTAAATAGAATGTGCCCTCCCTAATTAAGCTTTGTAGACTTGGGAGTATCCAGGAAGTGTGTGTGTAAATACAGCATGTTTCCAATAAATATAGTCACTGGTTAGGATGGCTAAGTTTTTTGAAACCTGGGGGCATTGGGGGCACAGTAAAAAAAAAAAACCCTTTAAGTAACAGATTTTTTTCCCTATGTAATATTTTTTAACAGTTTAACACCTTCATATTTAATAGTCTATTTCCTTGCTTATGGCAATATTAATTTCATTCTTCATGAGAATTTCAGGATGTTTCATATTTTTTTGGTTGGTCCTTTTTAAAACTTAGGTCTTATTGTGTTCATTTTACAAAATGGTTTTTTTCATCTAACTTTGTTTAATAATATTTTCTTAAATACTGTTAAGAACTATAAGCAGGCTGTTCATAGTTTTATTTCATAGGAACGTACAGATAAGTGTTGAAATAACTTGCTCAGTTGATAAATGTGACTAGAATAAAAACCCAGATTTCAAAGTAAAATAATGTCTATTAACCCCAGCAAAATAAGGAAGAACATTGTGGATATTATGACTCAAAGAAATTTTGGGTATATAAAAGCATTGCTTCTCAAAAATTTGAATATATTTACAGATCACCTTATTAAGATGCATAGTATAATTCAGGAGGTCATGAGGTGAGGCTCTAATACTTGGATTTCTTATAAGGCTTCATTTTATATACCAATGCTTATGGTGCTAGGTCTATACTGAATGGCATGTATATAAAACTCTACATAGTATTTACACTTAGAAATCACCATGATCAGTACACCTACAATGACCATTTCACCAGGTGCGTATTTTTCATATACTTAGGATATTTCATAGTTTTAACTCCCCCCCCCCCCCACTTTTTGGTACTGGGAATTTAACCCAGGGACACTTGACCACTGAGCCACACCCCTAGCTCTTTATATTTTTTATTTTGAGACAGGGTCTTGCTGAATTGCTAAAGCCTGGCTTTGAACTTGCAATCCTTCTTTCTCAGCCTCCCAAGCTGCTGGGATTACAGGCATGTGCCACTTTGCCTGGCCTAAGTATTGTTTTCTAAGGCATAATTATTAATGTTTTATTTTTTTTTTAATTTTCAAATTTTTTTTTAGTTGTAGATGGACACAATATCTTTATTTTTATGTGGTGCTGAGGATCAACCCAGTGCCTCACGCATGTGAGGCAAGTGCTCTACCACTAAGCCACAATCCCAGCCCCTTAATGTTTTATTTTTGAGATTTGTGTTTATCTGTATAATTAAGTCATTTTAATTGCTGTATAGGATTCTACATATACATCAGCCTTAGTTTATCCATTACCCTACTGAGATACATTAAGGCTGTTTCTAATCTATTGAAACAACTATGATATAAATACCCTTGTACATTTTCTGTACATTGGTTTATCTAGGCAAACAGAACTATGATTGCATTTTCTACTTAACTATTGCCAAACTGCTCTTCCAAATAATCTTATTGAGTTTCTAGGGATGTTCCAAGTCTTCTTGATTTAAGACTTGTATACACTTTGTTATGATAGAGTGTATTTCAGCAGTAATCTTACCAAGTTAACCTATTTATAAACAGTTAATACTGAGAATAGTTATGAAAATTAAGAGAAAGTTGGATTTTTACTGCCCACAACATCACAGGGTTTTCCATTTCCTTCTTATTTTTACATTCTTAAAAATCCTGTGATGTATCTGTTTAAAAAAAAATAGATAAGTTTTATTCAGTTGAAAGCCCTTCAATATGTGGTAGTATTATGTCTCAACAAACCCTTCCTAAGTCAAAAATGCATTTAGTACACCTAACTTAACAAAACAGGATATCTTAGCAACATAGTTACACTGTGGATTATGAGTTATTTATCCTTGTGATCACGTAGGAGTTGGGGAACTATGCTCACTGCTGCTGCCTAGCACCCAGAGAGGATCATACTGAATATCTCAACCCCAGAAAAGATCAGAATTCAAAACCTAAAAGTATTGTCTCCTGAATGCTTATTGTTCTTACACCATCGTAAAGTCAAAACATTGTAAGTTGGAGACTGTCTATACAAGAAGTACTGTCAAAGAAATAGGCAAAGGACATGAGCAATTTAAATACATACATACACACATATATGTATATACACACACATATATACATATATAAAAACAAAAAATGGTAACTGTTATGTATTTCTTGGAAAAAATGTAAAAAACTATCCTTGATACTTTAACTTGTCTTTTTCCCCCTCTCCTTTCAGGTTTTCCAAACCACTGCTCTAAGAACCAGTGAATATTCAAGAGAGCTAAATTTGAAGCCTGTACAAACAGCTTCCCTATAACACGTGCCATAATATAATCTACTTTTGTCAGTCCTTAACATCTACCTCTCTGAATTTTCATGAATTTCTATTTCACAAGGGTAATTATTTTATATACACTGGCAACAACATACAATAAAATACTTACTATAATTGGTTTCTGCTTTATTATTGGTATGAAATGCATTGTGGTAAGCTGTTTTGGCACCTGAAGGAGTTGACTTAACTTTTTCTTCTCATATTACTTTGTGCCTTACACTAGGAAATGAAGTAAATTGCAAGTCTTTATTCTTTTAAAGTTGGGGTAAGGTGCAATTTCTGTCCTAAGTTATTTACATAACTTTGTTTAATAATATTTTCAGAATCCTCCTTTCTAGGGATATTACCAGTTATACTCAGTAGTTAGTTGATTTATAACAGATAGCTCTAATTTAAAAAGAGAGAAAAGATTGGCAATGAGAATTCCATTAGAAGTATTAAGAAAAACTTCAGGATTTGAAACAGTACCTGAAGTTCTATAGTACCAGGTAATGAGGTTAAAACAGAGCAAGATAAAAGAAACCAAAGATGTAACTTCAGTAATTTGCAAATTTGCTTCAAGTTTTGATAAATCATTTCGAAATATCCTAGAAATCTAGCTTCCAAATTAAAGTTAACACTATGTGCACCAGACATTGGGGATCCAAATTAATCTGGTAATAAATCGGAGTTAAAAGGTATCCATCAACCATTCTATTTATCTCTAGCCCACATATTATTTGAAAATGTAGATGAGAAAGTTAATCTGCGTCTTTATTTCAGTTTGAATTATTCACAGTTGCCCCCAAATAAGTTAATTGTTAGGAAGCCTGAATTATAACTTCTAAATGATCACCCAATTACTTTTATTTTTATTTGCTATGTACAGTGGCAATTCATGGCACTTAGTCAACTATTCAGACATGAAGATATATGAAATCAATAAATGCCATTTTGAAAAAAGGGTTCTATCACAAATAATTTACCAAGCACAGAAAAATCCAGTATTGTTTCCTTAGGACTTTATAAATGGAATTTTCTTCGACTTGTATCCATTTCCCGGGGCTGAAAATTAGAGGGGGAAAAATATATTATGAAAACCATTTAGGTTAAGATAGTAAAAACTAATCTTTAGGTCTAGGGAATACTAGCAGCAGTTCTCAAGAAACATGTAGAATCACATGACATGCCTAACAACAATGCTATCCTCCGCCCCCAGCCATAGCTGATCCAAGTAGACCAGGTTCCCAAGAATTTTCATTGCTAAAGTGACGGATGCCAGTTCCACCTTGAGAATCATGATCTTTTATGCTATTTCAAATAAATCACAGTTAATCCTTAGACCCAGATACCATAACAGATCAGTTCTTTCTAGGTCAGGGGAAGAAAACTCAGAAGCATGGTTTAAGGTATAAATACCCAAAGTTAAAAAGCACAAGGTTTCCTTTTCATCACATTTAAAATGATTTAAATGGGTTTTTTCAAATAGTAAGCACATACCTTATGTACCCATTCATATTCTCCATATTTAGAATCAAAGGTTCCTTTCTGAAGTGACCTTAATTTTAAGGTAAAACGTGGTCCAAGTTCCTGAATTCCCACCTTCTTTTCACTCTTGAATATATATCTTCAAAGACAAAATAAGTTAATGATAAAGAAATAATAGTTGGGTCATTCAGACTAATTTCCTTATGACAGAACTTAAAAGATTTGTCATAATATATTAGAAAACAGGTTCATGTTAAAGGATTGGGGATGGGGCTCAGTGGTAGAGCACTTGCCTGGCAATGTGTGAGGCCCCAGGTCTGAGACCCCCAGTACCACACACGAAAAAGAAAGAAAATAAGTTCATGTTGAAAACGTATTTCATGATTGATGTTAAAGTCCAGAGTACATTCTCACCTGTGAAACCTGAAGAAGATATAATCACGCTGATTGTGGAATGTGGCAACCTGCCTTCCGATAAATTGAGGATCATGGGGAAAGAGAGAAGCAAACATACGTCCAATTGAATGACCCAGTCGTGTTGTAAAATTATTCAGAATTATTTCAGGTACGTGTTCTGTGGGGTCCTTGCCTCTTCTCTAGAAAAAATGTGAAAAATCACAATAACAAATTAAGCTAATTGTCAAAACAATACCTCTCTCAAGGCAATTTCATTCAAGTCTTAGAATTTAGATGTCAAATGAGAAATTTAGAGTTGTTTTTTTTTTTAAATGATAGACTACCACAGCTTATCAAGCCAATGAAGTAAGATGCAGAGTACACCAAAAAAGTCAAAAAATCAGCAATTTCTTAATTAACGAGGGCTATTTCCTATTTGCCATAACTCATCACAACAATAGAAGAAAACTGTCAGTAGGTAAAATTATTGCTTTAATCAGGAGAACATATTATTAAAATCAATTTGATCTGTAAAATGAAATAATCTACTATTCAAATAATATGAAATTGATACCAATCAAGGAGTGCATAAAACTTACCTTAATTTCTTTACGAAGACGAACACTGCTCATTTTAAAGTGAGCAGTTGGACCATTTGGCAAGTGACTCAAAATAAGTCCATCTGTTCATAAACATTAAGAAACACATTATTTTAAATTGTTTAAGATAGTGTTATGGTTTGGGTGTGAGATGTCCCCACAAAGTTCATGTGTGAGACAATGTAAGGTTTAGAGGAGAAATGATTGAGTCATAAGTCTTAAACCAGTCAGTGAATTAATCCTCTGATGGGATTAAGTGAGTGGTGATTGAAAGTGGGTAAGGTGTGGCTAAAGGAGGTGGGCTTCTGGGGGTGTGTCTCTGGGGTATATATTTTGTATTTGGGGAATGAAGTCTCTGCTTTCTGATTTTCATGTGAGCTGCTTCCCTACATCACACTCTTCCTCCACGTTCAGTCTCACCTCAAGCCCCGAGGAATGGAGTCTGCTATGAACTGAGACCTCTGAAACCATGAGACCTAAATAAACTTTTCCTCCTCCACACTTGTTCTGGTCAGGTCTTTTAGTGACAGCAACCAAAATGGTGACTAAAACAACTAGTCTCTCATATGTCCAAAGGACCTTAAAATCTGAAGTGATAACTTATTAGAACAAATTCAAAAAGTTTTTTTAAAAATCTGGGGTAGGTGAATGCATATATTCCCCTGGGTTAATATGTTTTCCTACTGTATCAACTCAAAACACACCAGCCAACCTAAATCTTTTCAAGAAAACAGATTAACCTAGAGTAATTCTGCTTTTTTCTTTTAAAAATAAAAGTCATCACTCTCAACAAAGTATCTTGAACTTTCAACTAAAGTAGGTAGAAAACAAGCTACTTAAGGACCACTACTCAAGCAGGAATAATGTAGCAACATAAATAATATGAGTTTACCTCCATCTTTGTGAAGACTTACAACCTAAGTTATAAAAAGACTTATAACCTAAAAAATGCCACCTTTTAAATGTTTGTATGTTTAGGATCAGCTTAGAATATACCAAAAGACCAGAAGTACTTAAGTGTTCTTTTGAAATCAAAGTTATTAATTCTTGAGTTTTATTACTATACTAAAAATTCAAGCAATTAATAACTATGTATTGTCTACCATAAGCCATTATGCCAGACACTCTAAACTACAAATGAAATATATTACATCTACCTATAATCATCAAGGTTAGCAGCCCAAGGACTAAAAGTCCCAGGTGCAACAAAGTATCATTATTACCCATTCAACATTCCTCAAGTCTCTAGCACAACTTGGCTTTAACCTCTATTTTACTTTTTCATGAATTAGTTTTGGCTATTGTCCATTTGTACTTTAAGCAGGAAGACTTAGTGACTATGGCCTGGGCTTTCAATTTATAGTGTGCTTTTTGAGTTTAAGAGGAGTTTTCAAACATGATTTCATCTGACTCTTTCAAAAATTGAACCTTAAATGTAAGTCAGAATCAAGACTGTTTCAAGTCTATCTGTATACAACATGAAATTTACAAAATAGATATTGCTTTTCCTCCATCCCACGAAATCTTAATGCTCTCATCTTCACTTAAAGTTCTCATTTCTACAGCCACCTCTTTACCTCTTACTGGCTCTTTTTACATTTTCCATGTACATCACTGAAAACAGTATTGTGTTTGGTTCTATCCTTTCTATTTCAAGTACATTCTAATATAGACTGTAATTCAAGTCTGGATTTAGGCCTTGGTTCTCTAGGTAATAAGCTATGTGACTGCAGTGTCATTTCATCTGCACCATAGTTTCTCATGTGCAAAGGGACAAACTAGATACCTTCACTGGTCTTGATAGCTGCAGCTCATTTCATATTCTGTTGTCACTCACGACATCAATCCAGCACTTGTTTTTTTTTTTTTTTTTTTTGGTACTGGGATTGAACTCAGGGGCACTCGACCACTAAGCCACATCCCCAGCCCTATTTTGTGTTTTATGTAGAGACAGGGTCTCACTGAGTTGCTTAGCACCTCGCCATTGCTGAGGCTGGCTTTGAACTCGCAATTCTCCTGTCTCAGCCTCCCTAAGTGCTGGGATTACAGGCTTGAGCCACCGCGCCCGGCTCAATCCAGCACTTGTAATGTGGCTACTAACTGCCTTTCTTATTTCCCCTTTTTTCCTCCCCAACTATGTCCTGACTGGTAGGCACCCACATAATCTTATAATCTTATAATCTTGTATTGCATGTTAATCCTATCAATGCATTTTTGGTGTGGTTATTTTGAATATCTGCAGCATTTTACTCATCCTAAGATCCACTGCAAATCCCACCTTTTTATAGTCAGAATTCTGGTCCAAATCTAAGCTGTTATTGTTATTTACCATAGCACTTGTCACTTAAAATTTAGTTAAAAAATGCCTTTCCTCCAACTATCTGTTAACTCTGGGAAATAGGTGTGTTTCTTTAGCTGTTAATGCCTACTATATCATACATTACCAGCAAACATTTGAATTCTTTTTAAATATTCACCACAGGTGCAACTTCATGAAGTATAGGAAGTGTTTCTGTATCATTCGCTCATTGAGAAAATCATCAAATATTAAGGGGGCTAGGAGATGTAAAGGTCATTTCTTCTAACCCTAATCAAAGCTTAAAATCCTTTCTAAGACATTCCCACTAAGTTGTGGTTTATGTCAAAAGCAAAGTACGAAATTCAAACTCATCAGTTCTTAAAAAACTTTCCTGGTACCTGTATTGTACAGAAAGGTTTATGTTATTGCTAATCCTTGACACAAATCATGCAAACAAAATAAGGAATCATGCCTATTTCAGTCAGTAATGAGGAAAAGAGGCTGACAGCTTAACCCACAAGGTATCCAATATGGTAATCAGATTATAATAATATATATTAAATAATTATATATTTTAGGAAAAAAATACAATTTTATAAAGAAAAGGCAATATAAGTTTTCTGAAAGACACAGATGATATAAATGAAATCTCTGTGTCTACATGAAAAATCTCACTCAGTAAAAAAATAAAAAATTTACTGAATTGGTGAATGTCTGCTTATTAACAAAGAGTTCCTACAATCTTGAAATGACTGTAGTTTAACTGATAAAAATAAAGAGGACAACAGACCTTGGCACTTTATTTTAAGGGACAGTTAAAATAAGCAGCATCTACCTTAAAAATGGATCTTTTCTGGAATAGTTAAGTGTTCAAAAGGTTTTAATGTACATTAATCTGGTTAAGCCAAATTATAATATAGCCAACAAAGCACCACATTAGAATACTAATTTTTGCCTGTTTTTGTTTCTGGAAAACTACTATTATAAGTGAATAAATACATTTCAGTTACACTGAAAATAATAAAAGCAATAAAAATTACTTACATTTAAAAAAAATAGCCTTTAAAACAACATTTAAAATGATCAATGTTCACTGATATAAAAAGAATGCTGTTCCATGGCAAGAAAGTCCTGTTGCTATTTTTTGTAAATCCTTAATTTTTGTAATTTAGACTCCATTAAATTGGTCATCTTTAAAGATACTGAATTCATAGATACT
Organism: Xerus rutilus; assembly: GCA_028644305.1. Lineage (NCBI taxonomy): Eukaryota > Metazoa > Chordata > Mammalia > Rodentia > Sciuridae > Xerus > Xerus rutilus. The sequence continues at coordinate 64,365,345 of CM053400.1, read as the reverse complement.
CTTTAATTAATAAGGAATACAATAGCAATAACAAAACAAACGTAGATTATCTTTATGTGATCTCTTATTTCAGAAATACGTGGGGTTCAAGTGACACATATACCTCAAATCTGAGAATTACAGGAAAAGATTCATTGTTATTGGCATCTAGACCACCACCAACCACAACATGGGCTCAAAATTCCTACTTAAAAACTGTGATATCAGCTTTGGCAACATAAAACCTTGCCATACCAAAATATATGCAGATCCCCAACTCACTGGGTCAGCCCTTTGATGTCTCCTTTCCAAGCGACTGTCCCTCTGTACTAAGCCTTCCTCTTCTGCCTTATTTACCTCATTAACACATATTCATTTTAAGATCCAGCTTCTACATCTCTGTGGAGTTTATCCTCCCTGATATCCCCAAGAAGAGTGTACCAGCAACAGGATTTCCACTACATCCTGTATCTCTCTCCTTAATTGATCTACCCACACTATATTTGGTTAGTTTACACATCTATTACTATGACTGAATTCACTGAAGGCTGGGTGTCTCTTTATCTTTGCATCTTTTATCTAAGGATTAAAACAATGTCTTGGGTATATGTTCCTGATAAATGTTTGAATAAAAATTTTTAAAAATCAGTTTGTAGAATCTTGGATAGAGATATTAAGTTTTTGGAAAAAAAATATTTTCTGGAAGTTATAGGGAATAATTTCTTATTAAATATATTTTAAAACAGTGTAGAAAACAGGAAAACTTCCTTTTAAAAAAAAAAGGATACTTGGTGTTTTACGATCTTCATTAACCACAATCAGATCTGTGAAATCTCTTGAGATACACTGTGGAATAATTTTTTTCAGAGCCAGTCCTCTTCTATAATAAACATGTGAGTCTGGTATAACTGTAGAAAGCTGTTCACAAAGTCGTACTGTTCTCTGTAAACAAAATAGCAAATATTCTCAAAAGTGCAAAAGAATGTTATATGGCATATATTCACAAGGAAAGGAATAATGATTATAGTGTTATTAATAGAGAACAAGACTGGGAAAAGAATGAAATCAGAAAAACTTTTCATCTTTTATCAAAGGCTAATCATCATAAAGCTCAATTGTCAACAAGGAGTGATTTTGCTCCACCAAGAGACCTTTGGCAATGTCTAGACAGTTTTATGGTTGGCACAGAATGGACAGAGGCTCGGGACACTGCTAAAACATCCTATGATGAACAGGACAGCTCACCCTGACAAAGAATTATCCAGCCCAAAATGTTAATAGTATTGAGATTGAGAAAACCTATCTTGAAGAATCATGCTTAATGAACTCATATCCTATCACCAGTTATTTTTACATAACTATTCACGGGCATTATCTAAGACAATTAACTAACTCTTGTGAATAGAGTACTTTAAACAGTAGTAATGTAAGTAAATTAAGAGTTCTAGAACTATACTAATAGATGTGTTTACCCCATGAGGTCTATCTGATGTTGTGATGAGAATCTTGGGAGAAGTTTGCCTGTTGAAGTAAGAAGCAAATTCATCTGTAGCTTCATCATAAGCAACCTGCAAACAGGGAAGATAATTTTACATCAAACAAGTATGCTCTACTGGTCCTAAATTTTAAAGCACTGTTTATGACCACCTATCTGACATTTAAAGACGACACGGGAGGAACTGATGTTAATGGCAACATGAAGAGGGTGGATGATTTTGCTTTTGTAGAATACAAGTATAAAACTAGAGAAAATCATCAAAAATTATTTCAAGACACAGAGTGTTATGGTTCAGGTAAGAGGTGTATCATTGATGTTTATGTCATTAATGCTATGTTCTCCTATAAGGAGATAACCTATAAGGTTAAAGAAATTCCATTTATGCTTATTTTGTCATGAATGAATATAGAATGTTATTGGATTTTTTTTCTGCAAATACTGAGATGATTATAAGGTTTTTCTCCTAGCAAATGACTACTGATTTTCTAATATCAAATGCCTTACATTTTTAGGATAAACCCATTTTGGTTATGATATTTTACCTTTTTCTAAAATCCTGGAGTTGTTAATACTTTGCTTAGAATTAATATTTGTCAGTGTTCATAAGCAAGACTGTAGTAATGACCCCCTTTCATTCCTAATTTTATTTATCTGGGCATTTTCTTTTAGTCAGTTTTTTACCAGAAATATAACCAAAGTACTTTTTTCTTTGATCTTCTATACCAAATGCTTGTTTTGCTAATTCACTTTTATCTTTTTATTTCCTTTGCATTTATTCTGTTTTATTTTATTGATTTGCATATTTTTATCATTTCTAATATGAGCAGTTAAGGTCACAAAACTCCAAGTACCACTTTTGGTATTTCCCACAACTTTTAAAATGTGTTTCTTTAATTTTTAAGTCCGAGTATCTCTTAAAAAGACAGCTTTGTTGATTTCTTGTAATTTCATTTAGTTTTGTTTGGTTTTAAATTTTTTAATTGACATTTTATAGGGTATACTATGATAATTTATTAAATATCATAAATGGAATTTCTTTAACCTATAAGGAGAATCTAGCATTGATGACATAAACATTAACAATACACCAGCAGTATTCTCTTTCAAATCAGAAGCATGGCAAAGATGCCATTATTGCTTTGCTATTTATCTGACATTATGTTAGAAGTTCTAATGAGCACCAAGTAGGGAAAAAATAAAGCATTAATGGATTAAAACAAAACTGTCATTTGAAGAAATGAGTATCTACACATAAAAATGAAAACAGTATTTATACAAATTACTAGAAATGAATTTAGGTAAGCTATTGGCTACAAGACCATTATCCAAAATTCAACTGCATTCTAATAAATCAGTGAACAAAACAATTTTCAAAGAGAATCAATTTAGGGCTGGGGTGGTAGCTCAGTGGTAGAGCGCTTGCCTACCATGTGTGAGGCACTGGGTTCGATCCTCAGCACCACATATAAATAATAAAAAAAAGATCCATCAACAACTAAAAAAATATTTAAAAAAAAAAGAGAATCAATTTACACTAAGGGGAAAAAAATAAGATATTCAGGAATAGCTCCAACAAGATTTAAGGTCATCTTACACTTTGCATGTCATTTCTTTAGTCTGCAAGAGTTTCATGAGGATGCAAAAAAGTGCTATCAAATGTTATTCTTAGATACCAAAATGTCCAACAAACACTACAAACACCCACAGTATAGGGATTCTTTTAAAATATTAAATATGCTATTCAGAGATTAAATGACAAATTTTAAATTTTACGTTGTCATAAAATTCAAAGCATTTGTAAAAAAATAAATGTTTACTGAAATTTTCTATAGCAATATTGGGAAAAATCAATTATGAAATAACATGTACCAAAAAAGATAACATGCTAACATTATAGCTGGATCAATATATTATATAACTTAGTCAGCCAGCAAAATGTTAACATATCCACATATAATTTATCAAGGATGATCATTCAAATTCATTTAAGACTTCTACCATTACCTCTTCATCATTAGGGTCTACTACAGTTTCATCATAGACTCGTTGGTTGTCAATGGTCTTGGGTATAGGCTTTGGTGGAGCCTAAATAAAAGAGAAAGGATAAGGTTTTACAAATAAGCATTCTACATTAGGTATTTTATATTACAGTTGTGTAAGAAAGAGATTCATAAATAAACTGAAAAGATAATCTGTTCTCATTTCAACCCACTGCTACCCATGCCATGCAGCTACATCAATCCTAAAAACAAAACTAAATAATAATACTGCTTTTTAACAGAGCAGATACATATACATAACAGAAAAATAACTATTGTTGAATTATATGGCTTAAAAACTAGGCAGAAGTAGCAAAGAGAAGTAGGGTTCACAATAATTATCCATTACTGAGAAAAATATCAAACAAAAGCAAAGAAACAAAAAGATGAAAACAAATACAGAAGTATATATGTATGTGATTTTGTTTAAATACTTTCAGATTGTTAGTCAGAAAAGTAGAGCAAAGTCTATCCACAGACCAATTAATTCTATTTTGGGAAATTTATGGTAAGTGATAAAAGGGGGTGGTGGTGGAACTATCTATAAAGAAGTATCACTATGTATAATATCACTACTTCAAATGGAAATAAACAACAAATAAAACAAAAATCCAATATGAGGATAATTACTACCCATATTACAGCACATTAACATGTTAGGATACTGCTAGATCATGCACACTCAGCTTGATGAACAAATTATATAAATGACTGTCAAGGACCAGGAACAGAACTATACAAATACACTTTCCAAAAATAATTAAAAGTGCATGTACACTAGCAGAGATATGAAGAAAATATGAACTAATAAACTACTTAGGATTTTATTTTTTGTTACTCTGAAACAAATGCTGTAGTAAGTTGACAATTTCATACGATTTAACCTAATACTATTAAGAGAATGCATGAAAAAGTATTTAGTTTATATATAGTCTCCATATTTTTCCTCATCCTCAGAAAACCTTATTCTTACTTGTTACCTTATTTTACAAGAGATCAGAGTCGGTAGTTGCATATTTTTAAAATTTTGCAAGTATAAATCATAACTTAGAAATATGTATAAACAAAATGAAACCAAATGAAAATAAAACTTAGTTGTGCAACACTGTAGGAATATTTAAATAGTGCTTTAAAAAAATTTCAATGGCTGGGCGCGGTGGCACATGCCTGTAATCCCAGCACTTTGGGAGGCTGAGACAGAAGAATTACAAGTTCAAAGCCAGCCTCAGCAATGGCGAGGCACTAAGCAACTCAGTGAGACTCTGTCTCTACATAAAACACAAAATAGGGCTGGGGATGTGGTTCAGTGGTCAAGTACCCCTGAGTTCAATCCCTGTTACCAAAAAAAAAAATTTTTTTTTCAATGAAATATTTCATTTCTTATTACCTCAAAAGTCACCAAATCCTCTTGTAATGCATTCTATGCTCTTTTCTTTGCCATAATCCATGCAGGTCTTACTCTGCTCCCATTCTATATAGGTTCATATCCTCTTTGTCAGCTCTCATTCTTACCTAACTCCACTCTACTATAGAAAAGACTCTGTATGACCTTTCCACAGCCTTGCCTGATAAAAAGCCTTTGCTTCAAATTACAAAAGCTAAAGCCCAAAATGTTATAAGGAGTTTTCTCATTCCCAAAATCAAGGAAGGGTTCGCCTCTCAAACATATAGAGATATCCAAAATGCCATCATTATGATTACTGTTTAGGTACACATACATAGTAATGATATAAAGAAGTGCATGGAAAAAATAAACAATTTCATATAAATGATTGTCTTTGGAGGGAAAAGCCATCAGGAAGAAGCAGGTAAGGAGCAAGGACAGAAAAGTGTTTACTATGTTATTTTTCTATTTCTCTGTAGATTGGAAATACTTCATAAAAATTTAGAAGAAAGTTATCAATGTAAAATCCAAGATAGAAAACAGAGGACTAAAAATTTATTTACCTTATCACCAAGAGCCTCTCTCTCTTTTTTCAGTTTTTTCTTGGCTGCTAACTTTTCCTAAAGGGATAAAAACAAATGAGCAGTATTAAGAAACTACAGGTTATAATCATAAATACATGCTGGAACTACAAATTGATAAGGCTATGAATACAACATTTGTAATCCTTTAAAATAACTATCCAGATATAGATTTTTATAGCTAAATTACTATAAGCCAATCAGTAAGTTTTATTTAACAAAGATGTTGCTTCTTCAAAAAAAAGTGTAAATTGACAAGTTTGAGCATTTAAAATTTCACCAACTTTTTTACTATAGACTCAAAAAATTAAATTTATGAAAGTGCAAAATGTGTATCTAAACAAGTTAAAAGTTTGTTTTGCATAAACAATCACATCCTAAATACCACGGTTATAACAGCTGATTTTGTTGAAAAGCACTAAAAATAAGAAGTAGATGAGTTTGAAGTTGCTTCCAACAAAATTATCACTAGTTACCATATTTTATAATCAAAATATTCCTTTGAAATGCAAAATGTGCAAGGTCAGTTAGGATTATTTGTTATAAACCTATATCATTTGATTTCCAGACACAATGCTTAACAAACAACAGAAAACACTTTTTTTAAAATTCCCAATGCCAATTAATCCTCAATCCATTGTTCTGAAGTTTAAGTCCCAAAAAGACTCCTAGGATTTCCCACCGCTATATTTGCATACCAGAATGAGTTAGATGTCCTTTGAATGTACCCCAGTAGCACAATGGCACTTAGGATATGTAAAAATCAATCCCTGACCTCAAAAAGTCTAGTAAGAGGAGACAGGCAAATAAGAATATTATGTGTGAATTTCAATGATATGCAAAAACAAGCAAATGCTTTCCTCCAATAGCAATTTAACTACAGACAAGCACTAGGACCTTGGGGGAAATCGTTTAAACCTCTCTGCGTTTCAATTTGTTTCTCTCTCAAAGCACTACAATGCTATAAAAAACAAACACAATTACCAAAAACTTTACAGTATTAACTTCAGTAAGAGGTGCTGCGGGAATCAGAAACAGTATTTTAAACTTGTTATGTATCGCCTGTACCACAAATTCTAAAAATTAACCAACGTTGGGTAGGCTGGATAAAACAGATAGGTTGAGACTTTCGCCTTCTAGGCAGAGAGAACTTTCAACAGGAAAACAAAACTGCGGAGTTTCTTTCTAAGTGGAGAACCCTAGGAAGGAGCCCTCCCACCTAGATGATCAGGATCAAGGAAGGAAACCTTCCACCTATATGATCAGGTAAAAGGCTGTGAAAAGTCGCCAAAGCAGAGGTAGGGAGCCCAGGACACTTGAGCCACTAGCATCACGTTTCCGGATCAACCACCACGCGCCCTTCCAACCCACCCATTCCCCAGCACACATAGAGTGAGCCCGCAAACCTCCACGCTACGCGCACCACGCATGCGCCCGGCCGCCGCCGCCTCCGCCGCTCGCGTACCTTCCGCTGCTGCTGCTTCCACCGCGTGAACATCAAGTGTCGCCGCTGTTTATTCTTAATCTCCGAAATACTGAAGCCAGGGGGGAAGGCAGCTGCTTTCGGGGCTTTGACCCCGCTTTGCGGCGCCCCATCCTCATTGACTGCAGTCTCTTGAGGTTCTTCGGTAGCAGCTTTCCTCTTTAGGCTTTTTTTCCCAGCACTGCCACTCTTTTCGCAGGCCCTCGCCATGATGTTTGCTCCTTTTGCTCCTTACGGAAGCGGAAGTGGCCCTTTCTTTTGCCCGGTTCCTGCATTTTTGCTTCCGGGGAGTTGAGGCTCTTTAAAAAAGACCGCATTGTGGGGCTGGAGTTGTGGGTCAGTGGTGGAGCGCTTGCCTAGCATGCGTGGGGCACTGGGTTCGATCCTCAGCACCACATATAAATAATAAATGAATAAAATAAAGATCCATCAACAACTAAAAGAAAATATTAAAAAAAAAAAAGACCGCATTGCGGGCTATAGGCTTTTTTTTTAAATGTAGTTTTAGTTATACATGGACACAGTGTTTTTATTTTATTTATTTATTTTTATGTGATGCTGAGGCACGAACCCAGTGCCTCACACGTGTGAGGCAAGCACTCTACCATTGAGCCACAACCTCGACCGAGCTTTAGACTTTTTAAATTTTTATTTAAATTTTTTGTTTTAATTAGTTAATCGTGTTAGTAGAGTGCATTTATGCACTTTGATATATAATACATAGAAGGGGTATAAATTCTCATTTTTCTGATTGTACATGTAGAATCACATCAGTCATGCAGTCATATATGTACATAAGGTAATAATATCTGTTTCATTCTACTAACTTTCCTATCCCCATATCCCATCCCCTCCCCTCCTTTCACTCCCCTCTATCTAATCTGTAGTAACTCAATTCTTCCCTAGTGCCCCCACCCTTATTGTGAATTAGCATCCTGGCATCCCGCATATCAGAGAAAACATTCCGGCTGTGGTTTTTTGGGGATAGGCTTATTTCACTTAGTATGATATTCTCCAACTCCATCCATTTACTGGCAAATGCCATAAGTTCATTCTTCTTTAAAGCTGAGTAATATTCCATTAAATATATATATCAGGTTTTCTTTATCCATTAATCTATTGAAGGGCATCTAGGTTTCGTTTTAAAAGAAGACTATGAGTGATGCTTTCAAAATGGAAGTCAAAGGAGGTGGCAATGCAGCTCGATAATTCATCACTTGACTAGTATGCACAAGGCCCTGTGTTTGATCCCCAGCACTGCAAAAAGTAAACTGAAATAAAAAATAAAAGATTATATCATTCTTTCTTTAAACCTTCAAGAAATTATTGAAGGTTTCATAATTTAGAATATATGAACTAGGTTCCATAATTTAGCTATTGTGAACTGAACTGCTATAAACATTGAAGTGGCTACCTCTTTGTAGTATGCTGATTTTAAGTTCTTTGGGTATAAACCAAGGAGTGGGATAGCCTGGTCAAATGGTAGGTCCATTCTGAGTTTTCTGAGGAATCTCCATACTGCTTTCCGTAGTGGTTGCACCAATTTTCAGTTCTACCAGCAATGTATGAGTATACCTTTTTCCCTACATCCATGCCAGCATTTATTGTTGCCTGTATTCTTGATGATTGCCATTCTGACTGGAGTGAGATGAAATCTTAGTTTTGATTTGCATTTCTTTAGTTGCTAGAGATGTTGAACATTTTTTTCATATATTTATTGATTTATTGTATTTCTTCTGTGAAGCATCTGTTCAAGTCCTTAGCTCATTTATTGATTGGGTTATTTTGTTTTTTAGGTGTTAAGTTTTTTTGAGTTCTTTATATATCCTAGAGATTAATGCTTTATCTGAGGTGCATGTGGCAAAGATTTTCTCCTAATCTGTAGGCTCTCTGTTCACATCATTGATTAGACTTTGTAAGATGATGCCAAGATTGAGTGCAGGAAGCTTGCCCAGATGTATGAACAGTAAAAAGATGAGTTAGTGGACTCCTTTCTTGAAGGTCTGTTATATGCAGAAACCTCCATTTAATAGGGCAAAACAACCTTTGCTTTATTTTGTTACATTTTACTAGAAACAAACAAAATGAATAAGTTGTGTGGTAAGCTATAAATACATGATATAGGAAAAAGTAGAACAGGATAATGAGTGGGTAAAGAGGCATGTTACAACTTTAAATAGGATTTTCAGAATAGATTTAACTGAAAAGGTTACATTGAGCCAGGAGTAAAAAGGAGTCAATGGAATAAACTAAGCAGTTATGTGGGTGGAAAGTTGTGATTCCGAGAAAAGCTAGTAATGTGGGAGAAAAACTACCCAGGAAAAGGAAACAGCCAACTCTGTGGCTCCTAGTCAGTACCACGCCTGGCGTGTTCAAGAAGTACCTTAGAGGCCAGAAGTCATATGAAAATAGAAGAGATGAAGGATGGGGGAGAAGAATTGAGATTGAACAGATCATACAGGGTTTCATAAGGACTGTGACATTTCTTGTTATACGATGCAGTTTTCTTGAAGGTTTAAAGAAAGAATGATATAATCTTTTATTTTTTATTTCAGTTTACTTTTTGCAGTGCTGGGGATCAAACACAGGGCCTTGTGCATACTAGTCGAGTGATGAATTATCGAGCTGCATTGCCACCTCCTTTGACTCCCATTTTGAAAGCATCACTCATAGTCTTCTTTTAAAACGAAACGCCTAGCAGTATGTTATGGATCTTAAATGGACCCCGAAAGTTCTTGTGTAAAAGCCTTGGTTTCCAGTGCAACATGTTGAGAGGTGGGACCTTTCGGAAGTGATTGGATCATGAAATCTCTGATTTTATGAGTGGATTAATCCATTTATGGTTTCATAGCTTAATGGATTTGGCAGGGACAGGCTTTGTGGTAAAAGAAAACCTTATTTCTTCTTTCTTACCTTCATGAAGTAAACAATTTTGTTTAGCCATGCACTCCTCTCCATGATGTTCTGCCTCACTATAGTCAAAAAGCATGGCCTTCACTAACACAGACTGAAACCTCTGAAAATGTGAGCCAAAATATCTTTCCTCCTATGAATTATTTATCTCACGTATTTTGTCACAGTGATATAAAGCTGACTAACATAGGTAGATGGGGGTGGGGATGATAGTGGCTTGAATCAGGATAGGTCTAGTGGGGATGTGGGGAAGTGATCAGATTCTTCTGAAAGGTAAAGTTTCTGATTATTGAATGAACATTTAAAAAAGAGAAGAGTCAAGTATGGCCCCTAAGACTTCTGACCTAAGCAACCAGAAGAATGGAGACAGCATCAGTTGACGTGGGAAAGATTTCAGCTGGAATAACTTTGAGAAGATCAATATTTCAATTTTTGGAAGCGTTAAAGTTCAAGACATTTCTTAGTGATTCAATTGGCATTGCCAAATAGCTAGTTGGGAGTCATGATTTTGCAACAGGAGAGAGATGTGGGCTAGAGATTAAAATTGGAGAGTCATTAGCATATACCTATTATTTTAAAATATTAGAGAATATAGAGAACTGAAAAAGAGATGAAAACCAAGGACAACCCAGGAGTAGCCCCACTTGAAGAGCTGGAAAGAAGAGGAGGATCCTGCAAAAGAGAATGAGAAAAGATGGACTGGGGCTGTAGCTCAGTGGCAGAGTGCTTGCCTAGCATGTGTGAGGTACTGGGTTCAATCCTTAACACCACATAAAAGTAAACAAATAAAATAAAGGCATTCTGTTCATACACAACTACATTCTGTTCTTAAAAAAGAATGAGAAAAGAAAATCAAGGGAGTCAAATGCCATGGAAATCAAGTGAAGAAAATATGGCCCCTATTAGCCGAGTGCCATGGTGCACGCCTGTAATCCCAGCACTTAGGGAGGCTGAGACAGGAGAATCACGAGTTCAAAGCTAACCTCACCGATGGCTAGGCGCTAAGCAACTCAGTGAGACCCTGTCTCTACATAAAACACAAAATAGGGCTGGGGATGTGGCTCAGTGGTCGAGGACCCCTGAGTTCGATCCCTGGTACCAAAAAAAAAAAAGAGAGAGAAAGAAAATATGTCCCCTATGGTTAAATTTGCTATATTCCTCATTTTAATTTTATGAAAATGCCCCCCACAGTAACAAAAAATCCTGGTCAGCTTCCTCTTAGAAGTCAACTTTCCAGAAACTGCCTTCATTTCAAATGTTACATTCCAATATCTACTTTGAATGGTCATCTAATACTTTTGTGTCCATACTTCATTTTTCACCCATTGAAGTTATTTTTAACGAAACCAGGATATTGAAAGCCTCAAACTTATGTCTTCTGGAATACAAGTCCTATTCTTACTACCATTAGGCCACAAGTCCAAAATTGTGATTAAAAAGCTAAAACCACTATGTTTACATTCAAAATTTGATTTTTATTATATAATCTAATAAAAAGGAAAATATAGTGTTGATGTTAAAAATTACTGACATTTAAGTTATCTGCAATAAGTCATACAATTTCTTGTGCAGTTTATTTAAAGAGGGATAATCAGAAAAAAAGAAGAGGAAGGATAGAAGGAGAAGGAATAAGAGGAATAGACAAACCATGGCATGAAATAATGTAATTGAAAAAAAATATTTTGAAAATACCTTGTAGCCTATTGATCCAATTGTTTCTTAACAGCTAAATAACTTAGTTAAGTTCTGACTATAGTTCTGGTTTACTCTTTCCATCACACCCACTCACTTTATGCACTTAATGAGCAGTGTGATTTAGTCAGCTTTCTGACACTATAACCAATACTTGAGGTAATCAACTTATAAAGAAAAAAAGTTTATTTTGGCTCACAGTTTTGAAGGTTTTGGCCAAAACTAACATCACTACTTGAAAGACAAATTTGGCCTAAAGTGGCATCTGTATATAGTGAACTGCAAGATAATTAGATGTATAAACAAATTGTAACCTAAGGATTCATGTTTGAAACCAAGCAACTGACCCTTAGCCAATCATAGCAGCTGAACTTCCAGTCAACTAGAGACTAAAAGCTGTCAAAACTTGACCATATAAATAAGGTAAATACCAACCACAGGCGATCAGCTCGTCTCTGTATATGACTGCCTTTCTGCTGGCTATAAATATGATCTACACATGTGGTGGGGTGGAACACTTTGAGCCATCTTCCCTTTAGAATGCTGCTTTTCTTGCTCAATTAAATTTTGTTAAATTGTACTAGTCTAAGTTTTCTTTTAACTAGCTTGAATATTTTATCTCCCTTTATAATATATCCTTACCTCATAAGATACAATCCTGAAATAGATTTAGGTAATTGCCTTAAATTTATTCAGAGTGACCTACAAATGAAAACATAAGATGCTTAATATAATGACTTCATTGTTTTATTCATGTGTTATTTATAGTAATAACCTCTTTGTGAGTTGATAATTTCTATGTTCAAAATAAAATCTTTATTTTGGGCCAGGCACGGTGGTACACACCTGTAATTCCAGCAGCTCCAGAGGCTAAGGCAAGAGGATCACAAGTTCAAAGACAGCCTCAGCAAATTAGCAAGGCCCTAAGCAACTCAGTAAGACCCTGTGTCTAAATAAAATTCAAAAGAAGGGCTGGGCATGTGGCTCAGTTCCCCTGGGTTCAATCCCTGGTACCAAAAAAAAAAAAAATCCTTATTTTGAAGAAGTTAAAAAGACATTGATCAATTCAGCAAGTATGTATTTAATACTACTTGCTATAGTCTGGGTCTGTAATGATTCCCCAAAGGCTCATGTGTTACAAGTTTGGTCACCAGCTTGGTGCTAATGGAAGGTGGTGGAGCCACTGAGAGGTAGGGCCTAGTGCGAGGTCTTTAGGTCATGGTCTTGGAGGGGATAATGGGACCCTAGTCTCTTCTTTATTGTTTCCTGGCCATAAGTTCAGAGTAGTTTTACTCTCTTACACTCTCCCTCTCATTGATATCTGATGTTCCCACCAGAAGCCTAAATGCAATGGATCCACCTGATCGTGAATTGGAGCCTCTAAAACTGTTAGTGAAATAAAACTTTTCATTTTATATGTTATCTCAAGTGTCAGTTATAGTGTTAGAAAGCTGACTAACAAACTACTCAATAAGTGCATCGGGTGGGTGGATATCATGGAAATAGTGAATCACAACTCTGGTCAGATCTTGACTCAGTTACTTAGCTGCTATAAAATCTCAGTTATGTCACATAATCTCTGTAAGGCTGCATTTCTTCATCTATAAAACAGGCCAATTGTACTACCACATAGGTTGTATAGAACAGAGTAGGGATAATATTTATTAAAGAATGAGACACACCCAATAAATACTAACTAGATGTTTTGTTATTTCTCATTGTCATAGACTATGCTAAACACTGTAGAGGAAAAAGACATCATGTTTACCCTTAAATAGGGTTTAATTTAGAAGATGATGAAACACAAGTCTAATGTGCTAAATGCTGAGTACTGATTGCAGTAGATACTTAATCAGGCCCATTTCAGCATTTGATTTTTTTCACTAAGTGCTTCATTATTCATCATTTTCAAGACCTATTCCCAATAAAGTGTTAATTTTAAAATGAAAAGCTTACTTTTAATGTTTAATAAATATTTTTCAGTTATTTGTTTTCTGACATTTTAGGAATACTGGGATGCAACTCTTAGATATCAGACGGGTTCCATGAATTGAACTAAGATTGTGTCAGAAAATTTGGTGTATGTACTCTTTTATTTTTTTTTGTTTATTTTGTAGATGACATGTTTGCTAGTAGAAGGTAATTCCAATGTTTTGTGAACAACATCAGCTAATAGGAATGGACAGATGATCTGCCATGCTGACAAACAAAAGAAAATTCAAGAAAAGTCAATTATAGGGTATTCTACCACATAAAAGTAAATCCAAAACTACAAAGTAAAATCAAATCAAATCTACCAAAGTATTGAATTTGTACCTTAGCTAAAACAGTTTGTCTCAAATATATGAGTGGTTAACATTTCAAAATTTTTACATAGAATATGATATTTAAAGTTAAATAGATTATGTCAATGACATAAATATCATAAAATTATAGTCAATTTAAACAGTTATATATCCATGCTAAAATATACTACCATATTCCAGGACCTGAAAAGTGAATTAAGAAAAAAAGGTGTTATTTTAAAATACGACTTAAACTGTTTACATCAATAGAAAGCACCCTAAAGGTCAAAATAAGAATTTACTGTATGAGAATAAAAAATAGCAAGTTTGGGGGTTGGCAGATTTAAATTTAGAATGTGGCATAGTCCTTTGACAGACATAAATAAATCACTGCCTCCTGAGCTTGAATTATGCCACACAGTCTGTTGGTAAAAATAATGGAACTATTATAGAATTAATCTCTCATCCATTGACATTTCACTAGTACCCAAGAGCTGTTTTTGGCATCTGAACTACTTACTCTAAGGAATTCGTGAGTTTTTTTTTTTTAATTCTATACCTTAAGATATCTTAGTTACTAATGATGTTTGCTTCTGTCAATAGGATTCTCACAAGTCAACTTTCCTTTAAAACAGAAACAGACCAATGGAACAGAATGAAGAACTCCAAAATAGACTTACGCATTTAGGGTTAATTCTTCTCTACCAAAGGATGTGGAGAATCCACAATGTGTAAAAGGTAAACTCTTCAATAAATGCTATTGAGAAAACTGCATATCCACAGGTAAAAGAATGAAAGTGGATCCTTAGCTTACACCATACACAAAATCAACTCAAAATTGATTAAAGCCTTAGATGTAAGACTGAAACTTTAAACTTCTAGGAAGAAAACATAGCCAAAAAATTCCTTGACACTAGTACTGGCAATGATTTTTTACATGGGAAAACAAAAGCACAGGTAACTGTGTGACCACATCAAACTAAAAACTCTGCACAAAAAAGGGAAAAAATCAAAATGAAAAGGCAAATTAATGAGCAAAAATATTTGCAAATCATCTATCTAATAAGGGGTTAATACTCAAAGGATATAAGGAACTAATACTACTCAATAGAAAGAAAAGAGAGACAACCACTGATTAGAATGACTATTATTTAAATAAAGGACAACAAGTATTGGAGAGGATGGAGAGGAGAGGGTACCCTGGTACACAACTAATGAGAATGAAAATTGGAATAGTCATTATGGGAAACAATACAGAAATGCCTTTAAAATTAAAAATAGAACTACTTTACAACTCAACAATTCCACTTATGGGTATATATCCAAAGGGACTGAAATCAATATCTCAAAAAGATGCCTGCATGCTCACGTTCATCGTAACATTATTTTCAATAGTCAACATATGGAAAAAACAAACATTTCCATTGGTGGACGAATGTGTAAAGAAAATATGCTATTTGCTTACAGTGGAATATTATTTAGCCTTGATAAAGAAGGAAATCCTGCCATTTATGACAATAATGGGTCTGGAGGATATTACACTAAGAAAAATAAGCCAGGCACATTAAACGAAATACTGGCAATCTCACTTATACATGAAATCTAAAGCAGTCAAACACATAGAAGTAGAAAGTAAAGTGGTAGTCAGCAGTGGATAGGGAGAATGGAAAGATGTTGGTCAAGGATTATGTGATAGATTTCTATTACAGTAATATAATACCTGAGATAATCAACTTAAAAAGAGGAAGGGTTTATTTAACTCATAGTTTCAGAGGTTTTAGTCCATGGTCAGTTGGCCCTGTTCTTTGGTCCTATGGTGAGGCAGCACATTATAGCAGGAATTGCATAGTGGAGCAATTTCTTTACCTTATAGATACTGGAAAGCAAAGAAAGAAGAAATGGTTGAGGTTCCAATATTCCCTTCAAGGGCACACCGCCAGTGACATAACTTCCTCTTACTAGGCCCCACATCTTAAAGATTCTACCACCTGCCAATAGCACCAGAGAGTGGTGACCAAACCTTTAACAAATGGGCCATTGAGGGAATTTATCCAAACCACAGCAGGGTACAAAGTCTTGGTCATACAGGTGAATAAGTTCTGGAGATCTATTGAATAGCATGGTGGCTACAGCTAACAGTACTATACTGTGTACTTGAAATTTATTAAGAAGGTAAATCCTAACATTTCTCAACCCTGCACCAGTTACCTGTTGTGAAGTGATAAAGATGTCACTTAGTCTGATTATGGTGATCATTTCACAATATACATGTATATGAAATCATCAAGTTATACATCTTAAATATATATAATTTTAAAAAATAAATTGAAATCAATAGGAGTAGAATTAACGTAATTTCAAGAAGAGACATTAGAATCATACCCTGTCATATCCCAAACCAAATTAAAGTGACTCAAATATGAAAACTTATCAGACATTGAAAATTTGGGTAGTAATTACATGCTGAATGCTGTCATCTCTGTGTACTTTACACAGTGAAATAGACGTAATACATGTGATGAACTTTTCAAAAACCAAAATTATAGTAGGAAATGTTATCAATAGATCTTCAGATTGTGTCTTTGAAATAATTTCTCATCATTTCCTTCAGGCATTTTTTTCCCCAGCAGACTATAAATGCCATGGTGGTTTTGGGACACAATGACAGTCCTCAATGTGTTTTCCAAATAGCTGATCCCTATCAATAAGGTGAACTGGTTAGATAAACAAATTTTTATGCCTGTCAATATTTCCAGAAAGTATACATTTCCCATGTGTCTTCTCAGGGGATTCAAATTTCTGACCAGGGAAAGAAGCACCACAAGAAAATTGCAGTTTCATTAAGATATCATCTCTTAAAAGAATTTCTGGTTATATTAGATTATCAAAAGAGATTTTATTTACATCTTTGGAATGTATATTGCTCCTGCGGCTGGTGTTTCTGAAGATGGAGCAACCATCAATGTAGCTACGCTACAGTTGGACCTTCGTGTCATGGGTTCCACATCTGCAGATTCAACCAACCACAGATGAAAAATACTTGAAAAAAATTGCATCTCTACTGAATATGCACAGACCTTTTTTCTTGTCATTATTCCATAAAAATACAGTCTAACAACTATTTACATAACATTTGTACTGTATTAGGCTTATGTAATATATCTATATCTATTTGTATTAGTACATGTAATTTAGAGATGATTTAAAGTAAACAGGAGGATGTGCACAGGCTATATGCAAATATCACACCATTTTATATAAGAAACTTAAACATTTGCAGATTTTGGTATATTTGGGGAGTTCCAAAATCAGTCCCTCTGTGGATACAAAGGGAGGGACAACCGTATCCATCTGAATGGTTTTTCTTCATCTAAATATTCATTTTGTTGATTCATTCATTCAACAAATATTTAAATCATAATTCTTGTCAAGTCTTGTAGATACAGCCATCAAAAACAAGCCACTTCCTGCCCCCAAGGAAATTCAGTGGAGAGAGACCAACGAGTATAGTATACCAGCAAATGCAAAAATTGTGAGAGATTCTGGGACTGCTACCTTGTTTTATATTCAAGATTAAATTTAGAATTACACCTTCTACTGTCTTCTTCAAAGCACCATGGCTGATACACAGTCACATGCCACATCACAACTTTCTGTCAGTGATGGTCTGCATATATGATGGCGGGCTCATAAGACTATAAAGGAGCTTAAAAATGTTCATTGCCTAGGGATGTCATATCTGCTGTAATGTTTTAGCACAACACAACACTCACGTGTTTGTGGTGATGCTGTTTTAAACAAACCTACTGCAATACTAGTCATATAAAAGCATATTCAATCACAGACAACACATAATCCTTGAAAATGATAACAAAACACTAAGTTACTGGTTTGTCTACCATACTATCTCTTTTTTTACCATTAGAGTATACTACATCAATTTATATTAAAAATGCTTGCTATAAAACACCATGCCGTGTTGCATCAGCAGCAGTCTTGTGCATGTTGTGTTTATCCTATCTCTTGATTGCATCAAGAGGCCCTGTTGAATAATATCTATGCCATCTAGGTTTGTGTAAGTGCACTCTAAGATATTCCAACAGTGATAAATTGCCTAACAACACACCTCTCAGAATGTATCTCCATGTTAAATGACTAATGACTGTACATGGAAGTTCCTGGTTGCAGTTCAGAATTCATTTTCTGTAGAAATTAACCTATGTATTGTGATCAGATCACTCAGATCAGAGAGACAAATATGAAAACAAGGTAATAAAGCATAAGACTGTCCATTCTTAAAAATTATTAAAAACTCTTAAAAATTATTGAGGACCCTCAAAGAGCTTTTGTTTATGTAGTTTGTATCTATCGATATTTACCATGAAGAAATTAAATTTGAGAAAAAATAAATACACATTTGTTTATTTAAATCTATTAATAATAAAACTATTATACGATAGTTTACATACTTCATGAAAAAGACTGTATTTTCCAAACAAATAAATAAGAAGAGTTCATTTTATATCTTTTTAGATATCTTTTATGGAAGACAGCTGGATTTATATCTGCTTCTGCCTTTAATCTGTTGTGATATATCATTTTGGTTGAAATATATGAAGAAAATATGGCTTTAACCAAGTGTATGATTGAACAAGACAGAGGTGCTTAAGAGCTTTCTCAGATAGATTTTGGATATAGCCTAACCTGAGAAATAGAAATTCTACCTCAAATTTTGATAAATTGTTTCTTAAATGTTAGTTGCCATGTGGAAACTGAATCATATTAATGAGCTTTTCATATTGTAATACATTAAAATCTATTGATCTATATTGTATTTTGGATGGATCTTTTATACACGCATGATCACAATACATGGTTAACAGTATGCATTTGGAAAATATTGGTTCCCTGAGTTATATGTGTCTTCTAAAAGTTGACACATTTTATATAATATTGAAAAATCATAGTTTTAAAAAATCACTGCTAATCTAATCAGCAATATTTTGGAATACTGGTAAGCTGTCAAGTTCACAATGGTGGTTAAAAGTTTTCCCAAATTTCAATTTTTAAAAAATTTTTTATAAATATATTTTTTAGTTGTAGATGGACACAATGTCTTTATTTTATTGCTTTGTATGTGGTGCTGAAGATCGAACCCAGGGCCTCACACATGCGACGCAAGCGCTCTACTGCTGAGCTACAATCCTAGCCCCCAAATTTCAATTTTTACTTGAGCAGCGGCTTCCTTGGATTTGGGTCATGAGGGTTGTACTCTTCATACAACACAGGATGTGGAGGCAGGGATTGAGGGGAAGGAGTAGTCCTGGGCAGTGAGGGCCTCTTGTGGATTGTAAACTTCCCAGGAGTATTGCTCAGGCTGTCTCCCTGTTGCCTTCTCTCATTGGTGGACACCTGAAGATTGGCTTGCTTTGTATTGCCTCCACTAATTAATTAACAAGAGCAATGTAATCATAAAGCCTTAATATATTCTGGAAGTCTGCTTGTGAAGGCAATCTGAGGAGCGTTTTGTGTGGTTTCTTCTACCTTACTTGGTCCTCTGTATGCAAGCCACTCTTACCATATGCTAGATCCTAAGGGAGGGCCAAAGTCTATACCATATGTTGCTTCTGGGTAAGGATTTTCTTCTTTCCTCATCTATTGTATAAAAGAATGTTTATTTACAATCTGTTTTTATCTTTGAGACGATCAATAAACATTTAAAAATTTTTCTGAAGCATTTTTCTCCTTATAGCAAACAAATGAAATACATATTTTTAAAAATCTCATTATCCTTTATCCTTTTATATTTTAATAGAAATAATGAGAAAAATGAAATTCATTTTTCTGGAAATTCTACCACAAAAACCAGTAGGGCCTCTCAGGGAGAAAGGTGAAGAGGCAGAAGAGCATTCTGAGGAACTGAAGATGTGTTTGAGATAAGCATAACAGTAATGATTGGGGAGAATGCAGAATCATATTACACTCTTATCTTCCTCATTTTTTCCCTATGTCACTACTACTTACTAGATTGAAGAAGTAGGAATTAGGGACAAAGAATCTTTCAGTAAACGATCACATTCCAGAAGTTTCCACCATGTTCCAGTATACTCCAGGAAGATTTTGTTGATTTAGTTTCCCTAAAAGTATCCCTTCTTTATTCTAAAGATCACTATATTCCAAAATATTCCTTAGTCAGTGGTGCTAAATAGTGCCTGTGACATGCTAGAAAGTGCCAGTGTCTTCCAGGGATCTTTGGATACTAAATATCTTGTATTAGCCAAAACCTTATAAAGCTACTTGAAGTGTGAATCAGGGAGCAAATTTTGGAAGCTTAGTAGAAATGCAGAATTCTGAGGTTCACCTCCAGACATCTGAAAGACCCCAGGTGGTTCACTGACACATTTAAGTTTGAGAAGCACTGTGAAAGAAGATGTGTGTTATAGACTCTAACACTGAATTAAATTGTATTTATGAGAGAACTTGTTTCAGCCAAAAAAATTATAATTAATTTTAAATAATAGTTATTTTGTTGATGAAAAAACAATATTTTAACATTTAAAAAGTGATATCATACTCTATTGTCATGTATAACTACAAAGAACAAATAAAAAATATTTTTAAAAAATTGGTAGCATTGCCTGAAGGTAAGAGAGACTGATAAAAGCTATTGTGGGAATTCACAAGAGCCAAGCTATGGAACCAGCCTAGGTGTCCAGCAATAGATGAATGGGTAAAGAAAATGTGGTATATACACACAATGAAGTATTACTTAGCCACAAAGAAGAATGAAATTATGTCATCTGCCAGTAAATGGATGGAACCGGAGGCTGTCATGCTAAATGAAATAAATCAGACCTGGAAAAGCAAAGTTCAAATATTTTCTCTGATATGAAGAAGTTAGTCTAAAATAAGGTGGGAGTGGGGAGAAAAAGATGGGAGGATTTCATTAAAATAGAAGGAAAGATCAGTGAGAAAAGAAGATTAGGAGAAGGGAGGATCGATGGGATAAAGAATGAACAGTGGAATCTGACCTAACTTTCCTATGTGCATATATGAATATATCACAGCGAATTTTACTTTTATGTATATCTACAAAGCAAAAAAAAAAAACCTATAAGTAAATAGCAGAAAGATTAGTAGAGAGAAGGGAACGGTGGGAGGGAGGAAGAGAGGAAAAGGGGAAATATTGGAAACTGAATTAGAGCAAAATATATTTCATGCTTTTATTATGTCAAAATGAATCCTAATGTTATGTATACTTTATCTGACTGATAACACATCAATCTAGGGTCTAATGGTTATACTTTGTCAGAAAAAAATGGCTTTACTCATTTTCCAGTTAAGCATTCATGGAGGTAACTTAGGGAAGATCGAGAACAGTGATTCTCAGAGTGTAGTCCCTAGACCAGCAGAGTCCACATCACCAGGGGAACTTGTTGTAAGTGCAGATTCCTGGATCCCTTTCAACCAGAGGCTCTGAGAGTGGAACTCAGAAGTCTATTTTAGGTGATGCACAACCAAATTAGAGACCTACTGGTCTTGATCTATTATTATCTGCTGACACTTAGAAGCAGACCATTAGGACTGTTTCTTTAGTGTCCATGATTATCTTCCTTGACTGACAGATGTAATAACCGAATCAGCTTCTCACCTTCATGTAGAAAAATCTAGATGTCCATACTAGGTGATACCAAAAGAATTAGTATAGCAAGATGTTATTATCTATATGTAGTTTTAAAAGTTTAGTAATTATGGTAAAACATGATATAATCAGCACCTTTAGGTAAATAAAAGATTAATGATGGCTACAAAATCTTGTGTACTTTTCCTTAAAGTTAATTAGAATCTTGACATTATGGTGTGCCCAGGGGACTCTTGGATACTCAATTCATTTTTATTACTGTTCTCATTACTATATAACATTGATTAGCCTGCATTGTCCAGGAATTGCTGATTTTTTCATCTTGGTAGTAAGACATTAAAGTCTCATCTTGCTGAATGCACTGTGGTATCCTAGATTGAATCCTGGAGCAGAAAAATGAACATCAGTGGAACATGGAGGAAATCTGAATAAAGTACAGTTTTTTTACTACTAATGTAATAAGGCTGGTTCTTAGTTTTGAAAAATTTATTATTGCAATGTAAGGTGTTAATGCTAATGGAAACTTGGGGAGAGTATACAGGAGCTGTCTGCATTGTTTTTACAAATTTTTTGTAAATTTATTCCAAAACTATTCCCCAAAATTTTGAAAGAATTTTAAAATTCTTAAAAAAAATCTCTCCCTGACCCTTTGCAAAATCCTTGAGGTATTGCCAGGTAAAAGAAATTGAAGAATCGGGGCTGAGGTTGTGGCTCAGTGGTAGAGCACTTGCCTTGCATGCGTGGAGCACTGGGTTTGATCGTCAGCACCACATAAAAAAATAAAGTAAAGGTATTGTGACCATCTACAAACTAAATAAAAACAATTTAAAAAAATGAAGAATTGCTGTGCATCAGCTTAGGTTGTCTGTTTGTGGCTAGACCAACAGTTTAATTTGTTTTGTTGACATCCCCACAAGGCTACTGTCAGCCACAAAACACATTTGCTAAATATATAGGATAGACAATTACTCTCCATTCCTTGAACTTTTATATATAGACTTTCTACACAAGTACTTTGCACTTGGTGATATATTGTTTTAATAATAATCCTTAAATCATTCCATGGATGACTGTTCCCATCCACCCCCGCCCTCCTCCAGAGCACTTAATGCCTTGTGCTGCAGGAAGCAGGCATTCACAGAGCTCAGATCTCTGACTAACTGACTGACTCAATGTGCTACCTGTAATTATATTTTAAATTTTAATCAGGGCAGTTCTAGGAACTCAAGGGGATAAAGTCAAAATCAACTATTCAAGTTAGGTTTGCATAAATTGTCTAGAGTGAAGAGACTTCATCAAAACTTGTCAAAATGCAGAATCTGTCAGTGGAAACCAGAACATCAAAATTCAAATCATCCATGTGAAATATACTCAAGATTGAAGGTGAATAGTTCATGGTGAAGTTAACAGAATATATTTTGGGCTGAATACAAAGTTACCATTTTACTTTTCTCATACTGTTTGTTTTATTTTATTTTGGGTTTTTTTCCCCCTGCATTTTTTACTGGTACATTATAGTTGCACCTAATGGTTGAGTATTTCAGATTTTCTTTTGTTTTTTGGGTTTTTTTTTTTTTTTGGTACTGTGGATTGAAACTTGATCCTGAGTCACATCCCCAGCCCTATTTTGTGTTTTATATAGAGAGAGGGTCTCACTGAGTTCCTTAGCACCTTGCTGTTGCTGAGGCTGGCTTTGAACTCACGATTCTCCTGTCTCAGCCTCCCAAAGTGCTGATTACAGGCACCACTGCGCCCGGCTTATTTCAGTTTTTTAATATAATCAAGAAGCAAATATATTATCCTGCTGTGGCTTTTGTTGTGTCTTGAGAAATTCTGAAAAAGGCCTGAAATAGAACCATTTATCTTTCTCATTCTCTTTAGTATTACCAATGTGAACTGAAGCCAAAACTGTTTAAAGATACCAAGAATTATGATACATCTAACATTAGAGGTTTTTGAAGTGTTTCTAATATCTCAGTCCTTCTAAAATTTCTATAAAATATATTTAAGGCAAGAATCATATTCATTTTCTCTGTGGGAAAATGGAAATGCAAAGAGATAAATACCAGCACCCAGTTTAAACTACAAATTGTAATTCTTATGCCATTGCTTATTGCTCTTTCAACTAATCATGTGTCTTGTCCTGAGGTCCATATTACTTAGAGTAAATTATGAGATGAACACAACACCATACATCTGCATGTAACTCATTTTCTTTTCTTGATTCTGCAGTGTATTTTCAGAAACAAAGTACTTGATGAAGTGTAATTGAGATCCTTCAAATGAAGCAGATTATGAAGTTTGGAACAGTGCATGCAACAGCAGTATTTGTTTTTCATTTAACTATTTCAACTCATGTGTTCTACTGTAGATATGGTAGAGTTTGATGCAGTTTTGATAAAATTAATTAAAGAAAAAAATTATTTTATGTATCATTTCCCATTTCTGTAATTAAATGAGGGAGACTTATCTAGAGCATTCCCAATTTCAGAAAAGTGGGACAGAATTCTCTTTAAGATTTTGAGAGGTGAAGAAATAAATTAAAAATTATTTGGTTAATATAATTCAAAATTATTGGTTAGAGCAGGAGAATTATTGATTTTCCTTCCAGGTTTTCTTCTTAGGAATATAATTTTCAAACTAAACTACATTTTACATTCAGATCATTCATGGGGAGGCTTAGGATATGAGCTGATAACAATGGATTTACTTTTGAACTGGTAGAAAACTGTATCTTCCTGCCTTTTATAAAAGAAATACCCTAACGTACATATATATCTGATAAAAGATACCATCTATTCCATATTTTATCTGAAATCTAACTTGAACAGTTCTTCATTTGTTGTGAAACTAACATTTAATGTAGAAATTGCATGCGGTTTGCTGCTCTAGATAAGGAGATACAGTGTGTAATGTTTTTCCTAAGACACTGTATTATCATATCCCACATTTAAATGGGGGGCATGGTATATTTTCACATTAAAAAATGAAAATCTCAGTAAACCTGGAATGGTGTTTAATGAGTACAGTATATTTCATCCATATAAACTACCAGGTAAGATTATCCCAGTATTCATTTATTTATTCATTCTAAAAATATTTTTGAGCACTCACAAACAGACATGGACCTTATGAGGAAGCCAAGGAATCAGAAGACAAAACAAAGCTTCTCTCTGCCGAGAACTTAAAATCTAATTCAGAACCCAAACATGTGAATGTGAAATCTTGCTTAGATCTCAATCCAGGTATGAAATAGCACTGGAAAAGAACAGTACTGTGGGAGTCAGGGAATTGTATTTACCAATAAGTGTAATGCATAATGGTTAAGAGCATAGGTTTTCAACTCAGCCAAATCTGGGTTCCACTTGCAGCTTACCTCATTTAGCTGTGTGATCTTGAACAGTTTCTTAAACTTCTCTAGGACTCTGTTTCCTTCTTGTGTAAGAAAGTAGCACCTACTCCATAGGGATATTGTGCTGATTAGGTGAGATCAACAATGCATGGAACAAGTCTCAGTACCATCTGTCTAGCACTCAGTATACTCTCACTAACTGCTATTAGTAGTAGTTTATTATTATAACCAGAAGGTTTTACACAGATGACAAGAACCAATGCAAATGGCCCAATATTCAAGCTAAGCCTTACTTCATTGATGGCCTATTGAGGAAAAGAGATCTACACTGCCTCACCTGGAGATCTACTCAATGAATTTGGGTAAATGAATGTAAATCCATTCATTTATTCATTCACTTATTCATTAAATATTTCCTGGGTGCTTTGTCATTTCTGGCAGTACCAGGAATTCAAAGTACCAGGAATTCTTAAGTACAAAGTACGCGAAGCTAAGTAAAAACACTCAGGACCTTCTTTAAGACCAAAGGAGAAGACAGACATTTAACAAATGATTACATAAATACATATATATAGATATATTATAAATAATATATAAATTATATATATATATATTATAATGGACTTATTATAATGGAATATGTTGTGCCCCATCAGTATATAACAAGGGGATACCAGCCTAGTTCAGGGAAGACTTTCCTGAGGAAGTGAATTGTGAGTTAGAATCTAAGACTTGGAAGTGGGAAGGATGAGCCTGCAGGCATAAAAGAATATGTAAAAACTGAATTGGTGTGCCTGAGGCCTGAGAAACAAGTGTAGATGGAGGGCAAAGAAGGGAGCCAGGTCTATGAGGGCTTTGGGGGCACTGGTAAGACTCGAGATCTTTACCCTAGGTATAATAATGCTAAAGTCACTAAGGGGTGTGAGTAGGGGCATTATGTGATCAGATATATATTTAAAATGGCAACTATGGCTGCTGTGTGGCAAGAGCTGTAAGTTTTAGAATTAGAGCAATATTTCTATAATTGATTAGGAGGATTAAACTCAGTGGGGTTATAAACACGAAAAGAGGGGCTGAGGTTGTGGCTCAGTGGTGGAGCACTTGCCTAGCATGTGTAGGCACTGGGTTCGATTCTCAGTACTGCATATAAACAAAGTCCATTGACAACTAAAAAAAATTAAAAAAAAACACGAAAAGATTCTTTTTTTTTTTTTCTGACCAGTGCCTTCAAGTGTGCTGATAAAATTTCCTTTCAAATGACTTTCTGTTACTAAAAAGTCCAGTCTTGTCTAATTTTATACCCAATTTGAACTTCTCTCCTTGGGTTTTCCCAAAGCCCTCCTAGTCCTATCATTTTTCAAGGACTGAGAGACATCTTGGAAGTGGGTTTTGCAGATGGTCTATTTTCTTACTCTTCTCTTGTATAGTTTCCTTTGTTCTATGGCTTGTGGGGCCGGAGAGCAGGGGAGAAGTCACAAATGTCTCCTGCTTAATTGTAATTGTTGCTATGGTGCTCTGATAGGCATCCCCATGCTGCCTCTATGTGATGAGGCACTCTTTAGGAAGCCATCCAAGTGCCTCTGCACAGTTCTGCCATGAGGGAGAAGTCCTGTCCTCTCAGGTCTTCTTTACTCCTAGTGTAGGGGTCCTCTTATCTGATGAGCAGCCCTCTTAGCCAGGTATCAGCAATTCACTCTGAGCTTGGCTTTCTTTTCTGGTGGCTTCTGAAATCTAAGCACCTTGCCACTGCTGTAACTTCTATTCTGTTATTTTGTTTCAGATAAGTGTAGAGAGCAGATCAGCAGTCTATCACCTACATAGAAATCCAACCCAGCGATGGGACACTTGTGTCTTCTTACATAAGAAGGCATTTCTTGTCTTTACAAGTGATTTGATTGGATTCCCCAATTTGGCTTGGGGGAGGAGAAGAGCCAAATGACCTGCCCCCAGGGACTCCTTCATAAGCTAGACTTCCTCTAGCCTATGAATACTATAAAAATAGATACAGACAATGCAGAGGGGAGGAGGAGAGGATGGGAGACTGATTTAACCTTTCTCAATTAGACAATGGGTGAATGTTGCCATAAGGAAAAGTCAAGAGTACCAAGTTGTTTGGATGAAGGGGAAGCCCTGAGTTTGATTTCTGGCATTTCAGATGTGAGGTGCCTCTGAACTAACTGGAGTTACAAGCTTCTGATATGTGACTGACCAGTAAACTTTGTAGCTCTGATCCCACAGAATAAGATTGACTGAAAATATAAAATATTGATTCATGAATTAACTGAATTCATCAATGAGTTCTAAGTTCCCAGGTTGGTGGGGTAAATTCTTTCTTTACAAAGTTTAAGATTTTTTCACTGTTGACTTCCTCCCAAACTAAACAGCAGTTCCTTTTCCTGTCTTAACCACCTTAAATTAGGTAATCTTTAAGTATCACTCTCTGTTGCAGTGGTGTTGAATTCTTTCTAATGTCCTGAAAATTACTTTACCAAAGATTGTGAATCGTACTACAATGGAAACAAACTCCTGTTTACATGCATTCTGTTATTATACTTCTCATTTACTGTATTATTGTAATGGCTAAAAATATTGTAGCAATATAGTAAGGAATATATTTTATTACAATAATAATAGCAGCTAACACTTTGCACTTCTTATATGCCAAACAATGTCCTATGTGCTTTACATATGTGACTCATTTAATCCTCTCTACAATCCAATGCTTGGGTACCATTATGGGACTCATTTTTATAGAGTAGGTACCTGAGACAGAGAGACGTTAAAAACCTTGCCCAGAGTCACCTCACCAGAACCAGGATCTATACCCAAGCAATCCGGCTCCTGAGATTACTTCTTAGGGGCTATGCTATAAAGTGATTCACCATGCAAAACTAAGTATCTCAGTAATTACACATGATAATATTTTGGAGTATAAATTTCATCATCCTAGAACTGAAATGAAGACAAATAAAAATTTTCAAAGAAATATTAGCAGATAAAGTAGACAAAAATGTCACATTATGCTTGCAAATGGACGTGGAGATTAAGGAGAGTGAATATTTGGTGATGCTAATGTACACCTGTGTCCTACCTAGACCATTTGTCCCTCCC
The DNA here is from genome assembly GCA_028644305.1 of Xerus rutilus. Taxonomy (NCBI): domain Eukaryota; kingdom Metazoa; phylum Chordata; class Mammalia; order Rodentia; family Sciuridae; genus Xerus; species Xerus rutilus. Next base: position 64,337,386 of record CM053400.1, on the reverse strand, counting down.
CACTGATGGTCTGCATGTCCCTGCTACTACTTTAGTAAACATTTAGCACACCTGCTGCATATGCCAACCTCAGCAGGCCCTTGTAGAATGTTGGTCTCTGATTGGAAAGTTTATTTACTCATTTAATAACCAATTTTTTGGAGCTCTCCTCCAAAAGCTCATAGATCTGTATGGGAGATAAACATATACATAAAAATTATAACTCAGTAAAATAAATTTAAAAATAGAGGCATGTGCCAGTGGAGATACTGAGATGAAGGAAAGTGGTAGAGAATGGCTGTTAGGGAAAAGAAGAAACCTGAGAGTCATCTTTAAAGAGGAGATGCTTGAATTGGGTAAATTCTCCAGGCAGACAAGGGATAGAGCAGGCCATTCCAAGCTGAGGTAATGACATTTGTAAAGACTCATGCATATGAAATAGGATAATGTGTTCAAGTTACTGCAAGTCCTGTAATATGAGAACATAAGAGGAAGGAAAGAATGAAGGAACAAAGGAAGGAATAGAACTGACAATAAAATTGGATGAGTAGGCGAAACTAAAAGAATATGAAGGAATTTGGAGCTTTATTGGAGGGAATGTGAACCAATGAATAGTTGTGAGCAGGGAAGTGACACAGTGAGTTTAGCGTTTGGGAAATTTGAGCTTTAACTTCTTTAGGTTAATTATCACATATGAGCAATGTATTAAAAACTAATGAAGCATCACGCATATCTAAAAAGAACAAAAAAGTGAGAGCAAATGAGATTTTTCTATCTCTAAAGTGGCTTTCCATAGTGACCATGTATTTTTTATGCCTGCCTAGAACTCACTCCGCTCCTCCCACCGCATTTGTAATGGCATCTGATTTTTTCCTTTGGAGGATTACCCTATCCCCAATGCCAGCAGTCTACTACAACTTTCAAACAAATTGTCTTACTACCCTTGCCTGAAGGAAGGTTGGGCAAGAGATCTGAGCAAGACTCCTCCAGCAACTCCAGAAGTTTAATTTTGTGAGGAGTGACTCAAGGATGGGAAAAGATTGGACTTGATCCAACTAGTGTTAGCACCCTGAAGGGACAGTCTTATGCTTCCTGTTACCCAGATTATCAAAGTTATTTCAGTCCTCCTACTTCTGAAGCTAGGTGTTCCCAGATTGCCTTTGATTCCTTGAACTTCCCTGTAACCTACCAATAAATTCCACTATTGCTTGAGGTAACAAATTCTGCTCAAACTAGGTACAGTTTGCTTTCGAGCTAAGAACCTTAAATTATATGTCACCTGGAGGGGATGATTTGCTTTTTTTTTACCTGTTGAAATTAACTGGAAATGTTGTGCAAAGGTTGTTGTACCTCTGCCTGCCTAGATACAGCAAGCAGCCTTTTTCTTCCTGGGTCTTGTGCTGGCAAGGAATGGGTTTAGGTTTGCTTTGCTTTCAGAATTTGCATCCTTTCCTCATTCTCTTCTCCCCTCAGCCACCAGCCTGGCACAGGAGGAACCTCTATTTATGAAAGTCTTTTTCACTTTATATCTCTCCAAGACAATTTTTCTATTTGGCATAGAAACTCACACCCTTCACAAATCACCTATATTCTCCTAAGACCTTGGAGGAATAATGAAAAGACTTGTAGGCTTCTTCTGCTTTCCATCTTGCCCCAGAGCAACTCAGAAGCCACACACACATAATTATGTGCTTAAATTGGGAGGCAGGATGCAGATAGAAAAATGTAAAGTCATGAAGAAGGGAAAGCAAACAAAGTTAATACTTCAAAAAGTTCCAGTATTTTAATAATAAAAATAATGGTGCCTGAATTATCATTTATTATTTTTATTACTGTTTTCTGTCTGTATGCATTTTTGTTTATATTTTACCAACAGATGGAGAGTCTAAATTTTTACTAGATGTATTTCGTTCTTTTCCTAGGTACATAGCACTCTTTAGTTACTGTAATGCCAGCAATGATTATGCTTGTGTCTGAAGATGAACAGTTTTCATGCATTTCCAAAATCATCTGAAAGAGCTGTCAGAAGCTGCACTTCCTGTCAAAATGTTTGGGATGCAGCCTGTCCATGTGCAACACTGGTGTTCAGATTGATGGCAAGATATTACCATTTAGTCATATTTTTCACCTACACCTTGACTTCTGGCAGGCAAAGCTACCTGTATACTTTTATGTAATATCAAATCCAGATAGTAGAATGTATGAGGGGCACAATAAATGACTGTGAGTCCTTTAACATGTATCTTGGCTGGAATTTATGGTGGAGTTTCCTTCCTAAGTCTCCAGCCTTGCCACATTCTATTATGATTTTCACCAGGTTAAGAAGAGTCTGATAGCTGGGCGCAGTGACGCACACCTGTAATCCCAGCACTTTGGGAGGCTGAGATAGGAGAATCTCAAGTTCAAAGCCAGCCTCAGCAATGGCGAGGTGCTAAGCAACTCAGTGAGACTCTGTTTCTACATAAAACACAAAATAGGGCTGGGGATGTGGCTCAGTGGTCGAGGATCCCTGAGTTCAATCCCCAGTAAAAAAAAGAGTCTGACAGAACCAAGGCTTAAAGGAGATAAAATGGTGATT
>CM053400.1:64315191-64334329 GCA_028644305.1 Xerus rutilus | reverse complement strand
AAGAAGGTGGTTCCTTCTCATTCTCCCTTCTACATCATTTCTTTCTTTTCTCCAGAAACAATACACAGAAGACTGAGATGAAAAGAAAGAAAAAAAAGACACTGAAAGTGGGGAAAAGCCAATAAAGGAAGTTGTAGTCTGAAAATGCAAATATGAAGGAGGAATGGATACCCTTAACTATTTTTAAAGTATTCAAAATTGAAGGATTAGATTTAGTTCACAAAAAGTACTAAAAATGTCACATATGCCTGCTGTCCTCATATTGCCCTCCCCACTTTACACTTTCCCCAAGTCTTTCTGGTCCAGGATGTTTTAGCTGCCTGTGTTGTTTTAGAGGCCATGTCACAAAAGCCACAGTGTTTTTGATTACATCCTTTTGATATATGTCTTAGAGCAATTGCTCCTTGTTATTGGAGTTCTTCTAATTAAACAGAGAGCTGCTTCTCACTGCTCTATCATGGCTAGGTGGTGAAGTTCTCCCTCCTCTGAGGGACTGTCTGACAGGATGACAGGAGATGGGAACCAAGGTTTCAATTCACCTCTTCCTACAATCCTCAGAATGGAGGTCACTTGCATTCTGAACACCCTACGACTGCTTTTTTTTTTTTTAATATTTAGTTTTTAGTTGTAAGTGGACACAATATCTTTATTTTACTTTTATGTGGTGCTGAGGATCGAACCCAGTGCCTCCCGCATGCTAGGCGAGCACGCTACCACTGCGCCATAACCCCAGCCCCCCTATGACTGCTTTTTAATTGCGTTCGTGTTTATATTTTATTTTCTATTAATTCTTTTTACCTGTATATCCTTGCTAATCAATGAAAACTTTTATTTGGCTATGAAAGTAGCTGATGGTGCTAGAAATGGTAGTTTGTCAAGAGTGATAGCAAAGAAAGCCTAGGTAATTTCTTTTATTACAGGTTTGCTTTCTAAGAGGAGTTTACACTGAGATGAGGGTAACATCCTTTATGCTAGCAAATGCTGTGCTCTCCTGGTCGGTCCCTCCCTCCCTCTCTCTTTTCCTTCCTTCCTCCCTCCCTCCCTCCCTCTCTCCCTCCTTTCCTTCCTTCCTTCTACAACAATAAATCCCTTTCTTAGGGATAATAAATCTGGCTTAGAAGGGAAGCATGAAAGGTGGCTTCATCCAATGATGGCCTTTCCTTCTTGGGAGACTTGCTTTCATAATTACCTAGGCTTTGATGTTTATGTTTCCATATTTGCTGCCATTCCTTGATGCTGTCGTTGATTTTCCTTATAAGCTTTTATCCTCGTAACTTTACTTCCCAGAGGCGAAGCACATGCTCTGTACCTGACTGCGTTACGAAACACCTGGGTTTGCCTGACCCACCCCTCCACAGGCTGCAACACCCAGGACATTATGAAGATGAAGTTGCCATGACGGGAGGTCAGCAGTATTCTGCTGGGGCCCAGTGAACTTAACCCAACATGGAACCCTCAAGGCCAGGCTCTAGAGGGTCATCCCTGAACCTCCTTAAAGTAAGTCTTCAGCCAAGTTGTTAATTATTTTGGTGTTGGTTTTTGAGATGCCACTTCATTGGGCTTTTAAATATTTTGATGCTTGGCATAGAAAAACGAGTTCTGTATAAGTAGGACTTCATGGAATGAAGGTGATTGTTAGCTGATTATTCTCTTTTCTCTTTGGAAGGGTCTCTTTCTCTTTTGTTATTTTATACTTTGTGTCTTGGGAGAAAAACTTGAAAAGGGGACTTGAAAAAGAAGGGAGGTGAAATGCAAGGTTTAATGAATTACTTATATACATTTTGGTTTTGTTTCATATGACTCACATTTATTTTTATAATATAATTTCTCTGAGTCCCATAGGTTATATTGAATATTATTTACTATTTATTCACACATTTATTAAAGCCAGCACTTTGAAAATAAAGAGGGAGAGACTTTGACTAGAATATAAACTGAGTTAATAGACTATTTTTGTCTATTTCATTCACTGATATGTCCCTAGCCCTCAAAACAGTGTCTGCTACAGAGGTGACACTCCACAAATATTTGTGGGTGACTGACTGAATGAATGAGTACATGTTAGTGTGATTTAATAGAAAGAAATTCACTTTATTTTATTTTATTTATTTATTTTTTTGGCACTGAGGATTGAACTCAGGGGTACTTGACCACTGAGCCACATCTCCAGCCCTATTTTGCTTTTTTTTTATTTAGAGACAGGGTCTCACTGAGTTGCTTATCTCCTCACCTTTGCTGAGGCTGGCTTTGAACTTGCGATTCTCCTGTCTCAGCCTCCCAAAGTGCTGGGATTGCAGGCGTATGCCACCACGTCCGGGAAGAAAATCATTTTAAAATAAGACATAGGTATTTTGGATATGGAATTGTAAATATAATAAAGCCCATTATTTAGAAAATCCCCTGGGAAGACTCTCAGCACCCAAGTGTTGGAGGAAATATGTTCATTTATATTCAAAGGTGGGAAGCTCTTATATGTTCCAGATTGTTTTTGCCTCAAAGGAGGTATGTGGTTCATTTCATCTTTTTCATTTTTACTCTTTTTTAGATGGTAAAAAGACTGATCTATAAAAGCAATAGACTAGTTCTATTTATTATGTTGTTCTATGCTCATTAGTGCCCATCTCTAATGCACCCCTAGGTACTGGTAGTCATATTCAACACCACCATTTAGTCTGGAGGTTGTTCTTCTGCCCAGAATGTGGACAGTGCCAAGCAGACTCTTATTGGAGCTTCCATTTTTGATTTTATATTTGCCGTTTCTCTATTTTTACTTCCTTCTCAGGCCAGCAGCATGAAGATGGGGAGTTTAAGATGGGGATCTGAGATGCTGGTGGAGGTCTTGGCTGATACCTTTTATCACCCACATTCTTTTCTGTCTACCTAGCTCAGAACATCTTTTGTTCTGCTTTTCTCCTCCAGTGGCAAAGCCAGTGTGGACCCCAAACTCAGACTTGGCTGAACGCTCTCCCTAGGTGAGAAGGGCACCATCTCCATCTTGGTGTAGTCTCAGGAGTCTCAACTTCAGAATGACTTTTCGGAGGCTACGAGGTGTCTGTGACAGTGAGACCAGAAGCTATGTCTGAGGATTTAGCCATTAAGTAATGTGCTATAAAAAGCACATAACTCAGTCTAATACTTTTATGTTGCAGTTGAAGTGTTACGTGATTTCATATTATAAGAACTTAAATTCAACACATAAATCTCTCTCAGGTCAGCTAGGCTTTGTGTTTTTTTCTCTTGTAACTCACTCTGAGTTCATCCCAGGCAAACATTTCCAAACCAGCCAATTAGAAAAGACACTGCGGTGTAGTAGGGAAATCATAAGATTGAGAATCAGAACTCAGGTCTATATTGGATTTTGTTGGTAACTAGTTTTTTATCCAGAATGAATCAAGACCCTGTATCTCATTTTCTTGGTTTATAAATAAAGGAAATTTCATAAAATAAACTATAACACTGCCTTCAGCTCAAGTGTTCTATTTAAGTTCAAGATTTTTGTACTTCTTTTCCCCTTTTTAATAATAAAAAATAAAGTTTTGGAAAGAACTCTAGCATCAGTTCAATAGATGGTAGTTAAGGGGCTGGAGTTGTGGCTCAGAGGTAGAGCACTTGCCTCGCACATGTGAGGTACTGGGTTCGATCCTCAGCACCACATAAAATAAGTAAATAAAGATATTGTGTCCATCTACAACTAAAAAAATATTGTTTTTAAAAATGGTAGTTAAGTTTGAGTTAAATAGAATCTGGAAAACCCATTTAGTTTATAGAGGAGGGAACTAAGTGAGTAAGAAAATTTAAGTAATTTACTTAGGTGACATCACTAATTAATGGGAGAAATCTGACATTTTACCATCAATAATGTGTTCTTTTTTCTTCTACCAGAAAAAAAAAAGTCTTTTATTACTTTTTGATGGTGGTGATGGGTGCAGACGAAGCAAAAGTTCCACAAAAAAGGTTGAACACATTTTTTTTGCTAAGGTGGCCCTGCTTATTATGATAGCCCCAATATACATCTTGTGGCAAAATGTTGGTGGCTGTCATGTACAGACACGTTGGTTTCTTTAGCCTTAGACACAGATCAGAAACTCCTAGAGAAAACAGTCACTCACTTCTTTAGGAAATTAACACCTTTCTTTAATGTTTTCCCTCTGACTTCACTTTGAAAATCATGCTGCTTGTTCAAATAATAGAGGTCAAAAAAAATCTGTTTAAACAAGCAAGAACCAGGAATTCCAGTAGGCATTCCATGTGAGTTTTGGGGAACCTGATGGACAAGTGACAAACACTAATGTAGCTCTGGGCTCTGTGCACAGCTTGCCTGCTTAGGACTGAGTGTTGTCTAGATATGAACTCATCTTCCTCCTGGAACCTTCCTGACTTCCCTGTTTCTTTGAACAGTGTCGCTACTCTCCAAGTTACTCTAACTCAAACTTCAGTCATCTTTGAGTGCTCCTCCATCTTTGATATATTGAAATATGGATTCCTCATTTGCAATATGTCTGAGATTGGTTTTATTTCTTCATTCCTATTGCTTTTCACATATGTCACATAAAGTTATATTTTGTAAGTAGTTTTGGGGTTAGGCAGAGGTGTGTTTGAGTCAAAGCTCTGCCACTTACTACTGGCGCATCATTGTTTAATCTTTCTGACTCTTAGTTACTTTACCTGTAACATGGGGATAATAATTGTATTGGCCCCAAAGAATTGTGGGAATCAAATGAAACAACATATGCAAAATACTTGGTAGAGTGCCTAGCATATATGAGTTCAACATTAAATCATAATTATTACCGTTCCTTCTCCTAGTCCATCCTACTTCCTGCTAGCAGGTGAATCCCTCTATAGTCTAGTTCTGACACTTCTTTACCTCTAAAGAGAAGAATCAATCAGGGTAGTTAAGAATCTGTCTCTAGGGATGGACTTCTGGGGATGGCATTTGCCAGCTGTGTGATCTTGAGCGGTTGCTTAACTGCTCTCTGCCTCACTTTTCCTATCTGTAGGATAGGGATGATAGTATCTACCTCAAAGGGTTATTATGAAGTTCATATAATTAAATACTAATAGCTAGTATTTTGAAGCATTTAGAGTAGTGCTTGGCATATACAATATATCAATATTAGTGTTTGATAAATGAATAAAAACCTACACTAGATTCCTTTTTTTTTTTATAAATATGCTTGGTCAAAATATGCTTGGCATTTTTCTGCAATTATTTCTTTGGACTTGCTGTTTCTTCCACCTGGAATGCAGGGTGGTTTGGTGGAAAGAGTACTTTTTGTCCAAGGAGAGTAATGGGTTTTATTTATATGCCAGCTTTGATTTATTAGTGGTAGCTACCTGGAGATTTCCATTGCCAAAAATTCTGAGGTTTTATATGGTTTCAGTGAGAGAGATTGGCTAGTTGCACTTCCCATGGGCCCTGGAAGGAGAAGCAGAGCCACATCCTTATATTTCACCTCAATTAAGAAGTAGTCACGACAAATTATATTGTTATATTGTGTGCATGTATGAATATGTAATAACAAATTCCACCATTATGTACAACCATAATGCACCAATAAAATAATGTGGAAAAAAGAGGTAGTCACAATGTTTTCACAATAAAACTAATACAGTTTCCGAGGACAAGATAAATTCTCTTAATACTGAGGGCTAAAGAAAAAGAATTTTTCATGGCTCTTTGTAAGTCATAAATAGCATTCTTTGCTTATATAGTTGAATTAATTTATTCCTCATGGTGGTCTCTGATGTAGGTATTTGTCCTCATTTACAAACGAGGAAGCAAAGCACAAAGAGTTTAAGTAACTTGCATAATAAATGGTAAAGCTTGGATTTGAAGTCTGAGTGAGCCACCTCCAAAATCCACACTTTCGGCAAATACGCTAACTTGATTCTAGGTAGTACATGTCCTTGGGTTACTTTTTCAGCACGTTTAATTTCATTTTAAAATAAGGGAACTTAATTCAATTTGAGTAAATTTGATTGAGTACTGTCAGAGAATTAATTCTACAAGGGCACAAATCACTCTTCAAACGTGTATCTCTGATTGTTTGGCTTAATACAGCAATAAAATTAAGAATGTCTCAAGCAGTGGATTTAAACCACTTCCTGCAGAGCTCAGGGTTGAACAGAGATGTCTCTGGGGTACCAAGGCTAATGTGGTGAATGCAAAAGGGGCTCTGAACCTCCAGCCCCACTTCAACCAGGACAGTCTAGCTTTATCTAATTAAATATTAGAATTCTAAATAGGATTGATCTTGAAGAGGTATCTTTCTTTGAAAAGTGTTTTATGAAAATCACTGACCTAGAGAAGTAAACGGACAGCATATGTGGGGGTTAACTCTTATTAAATATTATTTCTGGTTAGTGATCTATTAACATGAGTTTGGCAGCACAGCATGCAAAATTACATCTCTGGCAAGTTATCTGGCATGCAACAGGATCACAATGTTGCTGTTATGGTTAAGTATGCATTCACTGACAGTGGCACAGAGGGTAGCAACATTCTCTGACAAAAGCTGGGACACCCAACCATGACTCACTAGGTTGTTCAATGGCTCATTCCTTCAATTTTAGAAATACATGTTGAAACAAAAATAGCAGGTCTCCTTGTAAACCCTTGATTGCTGGTCTGTTATCAGTCAAGAGCGCATGGTTAAGCCATCTTTTTTATGGATAATAGAAAAAGTATTATATTTGGCTTCCATAAATTTTGTAATATCTTGAGTTTTCCATTTTTAAAAAGATCCTGTTTTTTAATAGGAATGCATGCTCCAGTATTCCTTACATCTGTAAAGCTTCCTGGAATCTATTTCTTATTAAATTCAAATACATGTCAACACTAATTTGGCATAGAAGGTGACAAAGATTCTTTGCTTGGCTAAACTTTAGCCAGACTTCTGAATATTCTGCTAGACCCATCTGTGTACTTTCTTGTAAAATCCAGTATTAGCAAAGAGTCCTGCTAAGTTAGGTTAGCAAGAACTCTCCATCTTCAATATCTAACCATTGTTGATATTTTGTCAGGTTCCTCATCTTCCACCATCCCCCTCATTCCTGATCATCTTAATAGTAAGAATTCTATTAGAGCTGAGTGAGGTGGCGTGTGCCTGTAATTCTAGCTACCTTCATGCTGAGGCAGGAGAAATTCCAAGTTGGAGGACAGCCTCTATCAAAATAAAAATAAAAATTAAATTAAAAATAAAAATAAAAATGGCTGGGAGTATACAGTGATACAATACCACTAGATTCACTTTCCAGTACTGAGAGAAAAAAAAAAATCCTAAGTTGGTTTAGCCAGCATTCACCTAAACACCTAATGTCTTCACTTGGTAATTTTCCATCCACTGATTCCCACCCTACTCCATGGCTCTAAATTCCATTTGCCCATGGTATATTTGGAGTTGGAATCTTCCTTCCCCTCTGCAAGATCCTGTTGCATGGTCAGTATACCTGTCCTCAGGATCCTGAAAATTTTCCTAATTATACTTTAACAAGAACCATTGAATGGTTTTTTTCTTTAACAAGGCAGAACTGAAAAGAAAGTGACACAGAAACAAGAAGACTGCTCGTTGGATTTACTTCTAGGAATCCTGGCAGAGTGCTAGCCATCCCCTGTTTTTCTGAATAAACTTGAATCCTGGCAGAGCACTAGCCATCCCCTGTTTTTCTGAATAAACTTGTGAAAATGCAAGGCATTGGTTCACTGAGTCTACTGCATTAGGTTTTAGGAGTATGCCTAAAAAATCATCTCTCTTCAACAAGAGTACAATTCTATTAATAATCAGTTTTTGGTATCACAGGAAGTAGGACTGTGGTGCTAATCATTCAAAACTCTGAGCTTTGAACCAGTAGATTGTTTGGCCTTGGGTGCCTTGCATGATTGTCTTATAGCAGCAGATTCACCCTTCTAATTACGATTTGTTTTAGGCTGGTGACATTTAAAATGTCTTTACATTCAGAAGCACCCATTCTTGGGAGTAGAGTGGGTTTGGGAGAATGTTGATAGCAGGACAAAGCCAGCCTGATATTAACATTTCGCATAGGAAATCTACCCAGTAGTAATCCACATGGGCAATAATTGAAATTTGGTTTTGTAAGCAAAATTCATTACTCCAGTTGATTTGTGACTTTGTGGAGCTGAGACTCTAATCTCCACAGCATACTTCTTCAATGCCCTTATCTCTAAGAGTTAATATGAATTGATAGAGTAGGAAAAAGGAAATCTGAGGTCCTCACCATAGGCATCGCTGTGAGGTTCTGGGCATCGGCAGACTTCATTTAAATGAAATGAAGACTTGAATCCCCGCTGAAATAAGTTTAACATTTTAAAAGTAGTAGAATTTAAATGGTGATAGGAAACCAGCTGCTTTTTTTATGCTTACACCTACCAACACTTTCTTGAAAGAAAATTTTAAGGAAGTTCTCAAAAAAGGGAAAATCCTGATGCGAAATATTCTCAGTGAATATTCACACAGAACACCTACTAGTGGGTTTATAAATGCATGGGGATTGGAGATTGGGCTTCTCCAATTGTTAACTTTTGCCCCAAGAATAACAAGTGTTGGGGAAGATGGAACAGTAGTCATATGGAAGATTAGACTGGTTCTTTATGCAGTGATTTTGGGTGTATAATGTGACTCATATCTGACTAGCTAAGGAAGTAGAATCTTTAGTTTTTCTGCTCCACACTGCCCCCTTCTGTAATGAGGATTATCTTCTAGTCAAAGGACCTGTATATGCGTATTCATTGGAATATAGTGGTTTCAACAACCCAAACCAGTTAGGTTACCTTGTTGAAGAAAATTCCTTTTTTGATAATTTCAATTCATCTATTTATTATTTCCAACTGTCTTTTTTTGGGGGGGGGACTATTTCCCTAGTTAAACATTATCTGTTTTTTTTTTTTGCTTGTATTACTAATCTCCCTCATGTGCCTTTAAATTGGTGAAAAGGAACAAGAAAGTGGATGAAAATCAAAGCACAGCTTTTGTTACTTAATATATAATCTTTGAAACTTTCCGTGGGATGGAAGATAGAGAGCTTTGGATAGGTGAAAAAAATCCACTAATCAAAAGATTCTATTTATATAAGCGTTCTAATTTTATTAAAAGCAGTTGGTTCAAAGTAGTAAAGCTCAATGAATTCTTTTGCCGTCTTTCTGTTTATTCTTGATTCAGAAAAGTGATGCTATTTGGCTTAATTTAATTAGTTCAACAAATAGCTATGTGCATGTGTTAGGTGCCAAAAACTATTTTAAGGGCTAAAGATAGGTACTGCAGGGAAAAAAAAGAGAGACATTTCTGCCTGCATGGAGCTTATTCTCTTAGTGGGAGTATAGAAAAGAAAGAAACTGAAATAACATATAGATAAGGTTAGATGATGAGAAATGAGAAATGCTGAGGAGAAAAATTGAAACAGGGAAAGGGATAGGGAATTTTCAGAGTGGGAAGTAATAGTACAATGCTAGACAGGCCAGAAGGGCCTTACTGAAGAGGTAAACTATCTTACTGATTTGGTGAAGGGGCAGAGAAAGCAAACCTCCAGGGTAAATGGAGGAAGAATGTTCCAGGCACAGGCAATAGCAAGTGCAAAGGTCCTGGGCAAAAACAGTTGGCCAGGAAATGTGTGCCTGGCTTATTAGAGCAACAGCGAGGTCAGCATGGTTGGTCAGAATCACAGAGGATAAAGCCAGGCAGAATCTTACAGATTCTGTAAGAATTTGGTATTTTACGTATTATGTATATTTGAGCAGAGGAATGAAGCATTCCTTTTTTAAAAATAGGTTGTAGTGATAAGAATAGAAGGGAAAAGGGTAAGAGAGAAAACAGTATTGATAGTTCGAAGGCTAGACTTCAATTTTATAGTCACTCCATCACTTTTTCTGTAATATACCTGCACTCGTGAACTGATAATTTGTTACTAACATAAAGGGGTATTTGCCATGAACAAGACTTGTTTATTCATAGAGTAAAAAAGTTGAATACAAGCAGGGAATAATTTTTAGAACATTAAACAGTTGTCTCAACAGTAGTCAGCAAGATTTTTCTATGTAAAAAACAAATGATCAGAGTTTGAAATAGGAATGCAAATGAGATTTTAATTAATATTTTGTGTTGGTATAGATATCCCATCTTACGAAATTGGAACTTACATAGAAAGAAATTTGGGGTATTTAGGCATGGTTTGCGCTGTAAGAGAACAGCTCTCCCTGACTGTGTTAATATAGGTTCCCAAGATTTCAAGTAGGAAGAGCTCTTTGTACATTATAAAAACTTGCTTTCTTTTATGTAGAGAAACAGCTTTCACACTCAGCCATACTTTCCAGAAAAGTCTTTTATATTGCTCTGTTTGCAATTTACTAGAATGACATTAATAACACTGCATTACTATTGTACTGAGTTCATTTTATTTTTGTAATTGGTTGCTATGTGCACTGCTAGTAAGGGGCTTAGCATGGTTTTAGATGTGCAGAGATTCCTTACAGCACCCTTCCACACACACACACACACACACACACACATTGATTTGAGTATTAAAGTCTATAGTAGTGTTGAAAATGTCCCACTAACACTGATGGGAGCTCTCAAGACTATCGTACACTTCCTTGAAGAAAAACCTTCAGTGAGCCCATGGCATAATACTCACAAAAGTGCTTCATTATTTGTTTATTCAACATAAATTTGTCGAACACCTATTATGAGCAAGCTGCTATGGGAGGACACAGATATTCAAGAATCAAAAGAAATGGCCTAGTGAATCCATGAATTATCTTCAGTATGCCTTTCTACTAATAACTTTATCCCAATCCATAGGCATTATTATTCATAAACATAAAATGAGTCCTAGCCACACAAAATATTATAAATATAGAATTCTTTGGACCATGGATTTGAATATCACTGTCTTCTCCTTTTAGGTATAGAAGAAACAAGGATCTATTTTCACTTATCCTTCCCATTTGTTTTTTAACAGTTCTTTAACATTTATTTTATATTGTCTGATTAAAGATGTGGATTCCCTGTGATTAGCCAGGCTTGTTTGTTTGACACAAACCCAGTTTTTATGACTTTGAGGAATATTTCTGTCAGTTCTAGGAAGGATTATCACCAGTGTCCCTTAATTATGTTTCTCTGGATACCAGAAATAATTTAAGCTTTTTTCACTAAGCTGGCTTTGGGGCCAGTTTTAGCTACTGTGGAATTTTCCTAAGTGCTCCACACCCTTGATCAAGGTGCTTTTCTCTTGCAGGCCCCCAGGGACCCCACACTGCCTTCTGGACTCCTTTTGGTCCCTTCAGGATTGCTTCATGGGCCCCTTCCTTTCCAGAGCACTCTGGGCTTTGCTCAGCTACCTTTATTCCTCTCATCCTCCATCTAGAATCATATAGGATAGAATTTCTGAACAGATCTTTGTGGAACTCCTTGAACTACAGCAAATTTAGCAACCACCTTTAGGGTAGCTACTTCATAAAATTATAGTCAGAGCATATTTTTAGAATCAGAAAGACTCTTAGAGCTTACCCATTTTTATTCTTTTAATCCGTATGATTTTTGCTTAAAAGAAATTTTATCTGGAAACAAAACAAATAAGAGTAAAACTGTGTAAACTGGAGGGCCAAGGGGTCCCCACTGTTCTCCAACTGGTCACCCAGATAACCTAGAGACACCATAGAAGTCTTACTCCACAAAAGCCCTCTGAAAATTGCCTGACTTGCTAGATGAAGATTGGCAAAGAGTTTCACTTCCTCCTTTCCCTTAGAGGTCTGATCTCTGTTCTCATGAACTTGAGACTATTAACTAGTGGATCTACTTGCCAGGGAACCAGTCCCCTTGCACTCACAGGCTTAGCAACACTTTGCAGTAGTGAGTGTCATGAGGCTAGGTTTGATTGACAATAGTTTTTGGAAAATATTCCAAGGGCCTAGACACAAGTGTTAAATTTTCTCTTATTGCAACATGACACTCTTAAAAATATTTAGCAAAAATAGACACATGTGGAAATGTTCTCCTTTCCAGTGACTGTGGTGAGAAAGCACTTCCCTGTGAGTTTGCAAAGACACAACACAGTTCTCATTCTCACTTCAGCTTTCGACCAACAAAATCCAGCTGAATTTCTCTTCATATCAATTGTCTCTGTCCTCAGAGGAACCTAAACTCATTTCACTTACTTTAATGCCAGCGGAAGGAGGATTGGCATGAAGATAGTAGTTATGATAGTTTTTGGAAAGGAGCATGGTAGAAATGAACAGATTCTTTTATTTACCTGTCCCACATGACAATTTAGGGCAGATAGAAGATTACTGGGAAAGCTTGAAGTAGGACACAATTTAGCTTAGGCTCTGATTTTAAAATAAAGCATTGTGTTGAATAGAGGGAGAGAAGAAGGGAGAAGTTGGAGGGCTCCTTCATGTTTTATAGCTGGAAGTTAGATTTTGTCATCTAATTAGACCACACTCACTGGAGAGACAGTGGAGTACAGAGGAAAGCGTGTGGGCTTTCCAGGCCTTTCCTTCTCCTCCTTCTCCTCCTCCTCCCCTCCCTCCCTCTCTCCCTCCTTCCCTTCCTACCTTCCTTTTTCTTTCTTTCTTTGTTTTTTCATCATTAGCTTATACTTTCTTTTCCTTCTTTTTCTCCTGTCATCCTTGGCAATTTTTCTAAGCTCCTAAAATGGGCTTGGCATTGTTGGTTGTGGGGGTCACAACACTGAAGTACACAGTATGGAGCTTCAGCCAAGGGACCACTTACATGCCATCTTTGTAATTTAGTAGTTGAGGGACATTGGGTAAATTACTTCATCTCTCTGAGCTTTAATTTCATATTCTGTAAAATGAGAGTAATACTAACTTCTCACAGGGTGGCACCAAGTAAATGAGAATCAAATGAGATACCATGTGTAAATCACTCCCACAGAGGGCTGGGTGCCTAGTAGAGATTTAAAAATGGGAGCATACTTCCTTTGATATGTATCCTGAATCCGTCCTCTCCTCAATACCTCCTCTGTTCCCACTCTAGTCCATGCTCCTGTTCTCTGGTTTCCTTCAACTAGTTTTTCAACAGCTTCCAATTTCTGGAAATTGGAAGGAAATTTTCTTCTTGCCTCCCTAACAGGTGATTGTCTACATTGCAGCAGAGTGACCCTTTAAAAGTGTGTTAAGACCATGTCCCTTGGGAGGTGAGGAGTGAGGGGGGATGTGTGGGGGAGTGATATTGGCCAAACTATATTGTTACACTGTATGTGCATACTGTACAAACATGTAACGACAAATCCCATTATTAGGTACAACTATAACACACTAATAAAAAATGTGGACAAAATAAAAATAAAAATGGGAACCTAGTACAGATTCCCATACTTACAGGCATTATAATCTAATCATTAAGTTCATCCTCACAAATTCAGCGAGGGTTTTGGATCAGGCTTTTAGTTTTACCCTGCCTCAGAGAGTGTCTAGAACGTTCCTCAAACTGTAGACCAAGAATTGCTCCATCCCAGAGACACCGAATTCCCCGAATCCTGTCTAGACTCCAGTTTCTGACCTTTAACCCTTCACTCCATGCTTGCTTTCTGTGTCTTTTTTTTTTTTTTTTTTTTTTTTTGGTACCAGGGATTGAACTCAGGAGTACTCAACCACTGAGCCACATCCCCAGCCCAATTTTTTTTGTGTTTTTTATGTAAAGACAGGGTCTCACTGAGTTGCTTAGCACCTCGGCATTGCTGAGGCTGGCTTTGAACTCGCGATTCTCCAGTCTCAGCCTCCCAAACTGCTGGGATTATAAGTGTGAGCCACCGCACCCGGCTTCTATCTGTGTCATCTTGTTTCCTGTCACGAGCTTCCTGCACACCACAGCCATTCACTGCTACAATCTCACTCGAACATTTATTTCTCTTTTGTCCATTTCCCGGGCCATCATAATCTATAACTCTGAATTCACCCATCTGTTTGTTTTTTCTTCTCATGCCTTCTGTTTACCTGTTGCTACAGGAGAAAACCACCGACTGGGGCCACTGCTCCTCTTCAGGTTCCTATTTCCAGTCTTACTGTCTCCTCAATATTGCCTTGAGAGGCTTTCAAAAATTTTTAGTTGGCTTAATTTTTCCTTCTTCCTGTAGCATGAAACCTTCACCAATCTCCTTACTTTCCCCTCAGTGCTGTCCTCCTGAAATCACCACCACCATTCATGGTCATTCGTGTGTGCTTTTCCAGTTGTCCCAGAAGAAAATGTATTCTTTGTTTTTTCCAAGACTCCACCTGTGCTCTTGGTCCTTTCCTCCCTTCCAACTTCTTCTGAATTTGGCTGAACCAATTATGTGTTTCTCTCACAGCTCCTAGTTATTGGCTCTTCCTTATTAGCCTTCAAAGATGTTCAGGTCAGTTGATCTTAGGAAAATTTCTTCTGCCCCAATCTCTACTCCAGGTGCCACCCAGTTTCTCTCTTTTATGTCATTACCAAATTTCTTGACAGTGTTGTTTATCCTTATTACTTTTACTTTCTCATTTACCATTCAAAGTATCACTAAAATTTTACTATACCAAATTTCTCTGGGGTCACTAAGAACCCTCTACATAACAAAGCAAATGGTTTATGTTCTTATCCTTGGCTTCTTGATTTCTCTCTGGTTTTTGACACTTGACTTCTTCCTTTGTGAAATGATCTTCTCCTTTGTCTTCCAATAATAATTTCTCTTCATTTTCTTCCAAAATCTCTGAGCATTCTGTCTCAGTTTCCAATAGTTGTTCCTTTTATGCCTATTTAAAAATATTGGCATTATTCCCAAATTTCCATGTTCAGCCTTTTTGTTTTCTACATTCTTTTAAGATGATCTTCCCATAGCCATGATTTCAGCTCTGACATTTATGTTGATGGTTTTTACATCTATAATTCTGTTCTGAGGTCTTTTCCCTAAACTCTCTTTCCTCTGGCAATAGCTCCCTGGATAGATCGCAGCACCTCACAGTCTCCTGCCCCCCCTCAATCTAACCCGGCCACCTCTACCACCTCTCAGCTTTAATATTAGATGCATACAGTAATTCCCGTGGTGAAAGAAGCCAAGACCTCCATGGGGTTCTCTCTCTTTTATCATGAGGAACTAGTGATGAGCAAAAGTCATTACTTAATATTATGAGCTCTTTCCAACCCTGGGTCTGTTAAAAAATTCAAATGGTACCCAAACCAGTAAAATTAGCAAGGTGAAAAAAAAATGTCTTAATCATTAAGTTCACCCTGAGTGAAAAAAGAGTAAATAAACAAACAGTCCTAAGCAATGAGAGACCTGGCACTGGTGAGAATCTGCCTTACGTCTCAATGTTTGGAGCAGGAAAGGAAATTTCCAGTCATCTGTATAAATTTCTAATGTTCTTTGAATATTTTTTTTGCAGGTAAAGTCCAAAGCTGTTTACTAAAGACATCTAATTGCCTTATTTGTTTTGTTTTGTTTGATACAAAGCAAAACAAAACAAAAGGAAAAAAAAAAAAACCAGGAGCTTTTCAGTCAGCAGGGGGAGCACTATTACTTTTCTCTGGGAAGATTTTCACCAAGGCAACACTGTCTTTTAATATAGAACACATCCTAGCAACCAGGAGGAAAAAATAATGATACAATCGATACACTTGCTCCCTTGTGGTTGTGATATTTTAAAAATAGCTTTTTTTGCCTTTGTAATTGAAAAATGTTTGCTTAGGAAGGGGTCTTTGGCTGTCATTCACTTCTCTCTCCTTCCTTTCAGTCACTCTCTAATTAGACAGAGAGGTATTTAATCCAGGATGTAGGGTTTGAAATGGGTCACAGAGCTGGTGTTTCCGCACCTGGTCAGTATTTAGGATCTGCCGGACATTGAAACAAAGACACTAATTTACTCATTTGACTTAGACTGGTCAATACAGTGAGAGAAATCAGTCAACCTGAATTTCTGTCTGAAATGACCTTTTGTTTGAGTGAATTGATTCAAGGAGATCTAAATGGGGACATGATGTCCTTCTCAGACTCAGCTGGAATGAGGCCTATCAAATCCGGGTGGCAGCACTGTGTAAAGGAAGAATAAGGAGACCAAGTTCTCATCTGGATTCTATTCTGATCTGGAACAAACATTCAATTAACTCTTTCCAATATGATTTCTTTTCTTATAAGCATCACATGTTTTTATGAAGAGGAAATGATAAAATGAATTTTAAAACACCTTAAGATTAGGAAATATCTGTATAGTAATCCATACATGCATGTATAGTGCATACATACCCTGTGTGTATATGTATATACATACGTGTATAGCTAAATAGATATGTTTATATCTATTTAAGAAATGCATGTATAGAAATAAATCAATACACATACAGGAGGTATACAAATGATGACAATTCTCTCCAAAAGTATCATACTGTTTATAATGATTATTCTATTCACTGAGAATAATAATAGATTCATAGTCAGAAATAATAAAGAATCTAAATAACCAAATTATGGAGTCAGTCTAGGTGTCCATCAGTGGTAAATGGATAAAGAAATGTGATGTATATACACAGTGGAGTTTTATTTCAGCCATGAAGGAGAATGAAATTATCTCATTTGCAGGAAATGGATGGAACTGAAGAACATTAAGTTAAGCAAAATAAGCCAAACTGAGAAGATCATGGGTCTTATGTTTTCTCTCATATGTGGAAGCTAGAGGGAAAACAAGGAAAAGAAAGTTGAGTGATCTCTTGAAAACTGAAAGGAGATCAGTAGAGGAAAGGGACAAAGCGAGAGAGGATGGTATGGAAAGAGGAAATAAGCCAAACATGCTTTTTTAAACACTATGCCCATTTGCTTTTCCCTTATTTCATTTGTATTCTGAATGGAAGCATGGCATAAAAATATTTAATAAACATTTTTTTTTGGGTATTGGGGATTGAACTCAGGGGTACTCAACCACTGAGCCATATCCTCAGCCCTATTTTGTGTTTTATGTAGAGACAGGGTCTCACTGAGTTGCTTAGCACCTCACCATTGCTGAGGCTGGCTTTGAACTAGCGATTCTACTGTCTCAGCCTCCCTAAGTGCTGGGATTACAGGCTTCAGCCACTGCGCCCGGCTTATTTAATAAA
This sequence comes from Xerus rutilus, assembly GCA_028644305.1. Taxonomy (NCBI): domain Eukaryota; kingdom Metazoa; phylum Chordata; class Mammalia; order Rodentia; family Sciuridae; genus Xerus; species Xerus rutilus. The sequence goes on along the minus strand of CM053400.1, from coordinate 64,317,248 downwards.
CATTTTAAGAGAAATAAATGAATAAAAGGAAATCTAGTTTGGCCCCCCAAAATGTTTTATTCCCTCAATTTCTAAAATGGCTGATTTTTTTCAGTTAATCTTTCTCTCTTTCCAAATGATAACAAATTAACATGTGATATTAGAGTTTTTATTTTCTTAAAGTAATGAATTTTAAAGAAAACAAATGGAATAGCTTTTGTTTTTACCAAAAAAGCCTTCCATTATAAAGTTCAATTTGATCTATTTGATCTGTGGCTAGTTAGCTTAGAGGTACAGAGTGAGGTGCTAATGAAGTCAAAGCAATACGTTTAATTCCTGTTTACTTTTTCTTTGGCCATAGACACATTCCTAATCCTGAGTAATCATTTATCATTATTATTATGATTCATATCTGAGACCAGGAAATGAAATGCCATCCAAATAAGATGAAGCAGTCTCCATTAAATAGAGGCAACCAAGTTCCTTGCCCTCCTTCTACGTGCTTTTTGTATCATCTTGGGATAGCTCATTCATAATTATAGTTTATATTTAGGTAGTGCTTGGAAAAGGGTATAAATTGGAGAATTCCAGGTATTTTAATTAAATCCGACAAGAAAACCAATACCATACCAGACAAAACTGAAACCTATTGAAAAACATCCTAGACTGGGAACTATATACACTTCCATATGAAACCCAACACTTCCATTTACCAGACTTGAGCATTTAAAACCTTTCCCAGCCTTGATTTTTTCATGGGGGTATGGAGAGAAATACTTATCTACCTGCTTATTATATATATTAAAAGAGTTAATATATATAAAGTACTTAGCACATAGTAAATACTCAGTACATAGCAACTGTCTTTATCATCCTCATTATAACTCCTGTGTAAGGGTATTGTAAGAATCAAATGAAAACTGAATATGACACAATCTTTCTTGAAGGTATTTTTTATATCATTAAGCATTAAATTTATGTAAAGTATTATTATCTCACTCAGAGAAGATAACTTCTTTATTCATTAATTAAAATTCACATTGCAAATTGTTGTGCATTATGTACAAAATACTGAGATAGATAATCACAAAATATCTTTAAAAGTGGAAATATGAGACTTTCACTTCTAGGTAAGATGCAGTTGTCCACGGGAGTATAAACTCCCAGTGCAACAACTGAGTTAAACTGTCTAAATGGCAAAAATCATATTCTAAGTTTTCTGTGGAAGTAGTGAGGATTAGGTGAACCAGAATACTGGAGAGGATAGAATCCTTTCCAGAGTGAGCTGATATTATCTGATATTTTTTCACCAAGTAGTTTTCTGATTCTAAGTGTGGGTTAAAGAGTTTCCCTAGACAGAGTTTGTGATGGGGTAAAGAAAAAGCAGCTAACTTCTTGGCAGGTATAGGAAGGAGGAGATTCAAACTCATAGTTGATTTTCCCCATAACACGTGATGAATTTGGTTCCTCACAGAAGGCCATGGAGCTAAGGCAAAAACTTCTAAAAGGTTGAGTGATATATATCTCCCACAGTTCTGCAATGCTTTGGAAACAAAGACCTTCTCTCAGATATACCTGCAGTCTTTCCTCAAAACATTTGCCAGATTTTGAAGCTATGAGTGACAGAGAGTAAACAGCTGGGCTGGAACACCTCAAAAGTAGAGTTGGATTTCATGCATCCTTTCAGAGATGAGAAGATGAAGCCTGCTACCCTCACAATCATAAGCCCAGGAGAAGAATGCCCTAAGTACAAATGTAGTTCCAAGCTAGAACAAGTCTTAGTAGTAAAAGAGCATTCTAGGCCCATGAAATTGAAATGACCCAACCCTGCACCTCTCTGCCTACCAGAGGAAAGGAGGACTCTCTCTGCTATCAGATAGTGTTGAGAATCTTTATAATGTTTTTTTAATATTTATTTTTTATCCATTCATCTATTGAAGGACATCTGGGTTGCTTCCACAGTTTTGCAATTGTGAACTGTGCTGCTATAAACATTGAAGTGGCTGCTTTACTGTAGTGTGCTGTTTTTAAGTCTTTAGGGTATAGGCCAAGATGGTTGATAAAAAATATATATAAAT
>CM053400.1:64233253-64315091 GCA_028644305.1 Xerus rutilus | reverse complement strand
TTTAATATGAAGAATGTAATCTGCTTATAATTTTGTGCAAAGTTAGAAAAATTATGATTGTAACAATTTTTTTTCTATTTGCCTCAACAAATGTTTTCAGTGAATAGTGTGTACAGCTTCTGAAAATTTGTTTTTTTCTGTTATGTTCGATAACATGTATGAAAATGCAACTCTTGGGAAAAAAAATAAAGTAAAAAAATAAAAAATAAAAAAAATAAAAATAAAAAAAATAAAAATATTTATTTTTTAGTTGTAAGTGGACAGAATATCTTTATTTTTTATTTTTTATGTGGTGCTGAGGATCAAACCAAGTGCCTCACGTGTGCTAGGCGAGCACCACTGCGCCATAACCTCAGCCCTCTTTATAACATTTTAATATAGAATGTCTGGCACACAATACAAACTAGTAGATACATGACAATACAATAATTAAGAGAGAAGGCAGGACTGGGAATGTAGCTCAGCAGTTAAGCACTTGCCAAGAGAAAAGGCAGATAACGTGGGCAGCTCTATAGGTGATCTATTAAAGTCAGCAGACAAGGACTTCTTTCAGAGCACAAAGGGGAGGCCAAACAGGGAATTGGCAATTCCAGAAGAATAATCATTACTTATGATTGAGCTATGTTTGTGAGTATCCTCAATTGAGATAAATTGTGTCATTTCTCTCTTCCTTACAGGGGCAGGGAAGAATGATATGAGTAGGTGAAAAATGGTCTTTTGACAGTACACCAGGACCAAGGCCTCATGGTCTGGGTTGTGAATGATGGATGGTAAATCTTCTAGAGTTCCAGGGCAGTGGTGGTGGGGAAAATTAGAAGAGCTGGGTTACCAAATTCAAAATACCAAAAAGGAACCTAGGAACAGAGGCTAAAAGTTCAGGAGTCCAGGAGAACTAATGTGTAAAGGGAGAGACGAAAGACATTCCCTGACCAAAAGTGCAAAGCATAGGAGGTAGACTGGAGGAGGAATATTTGAGAGGTATTAAGGAGGCAGAATCAAGAGTGTTTGTTTGGATGAGTGAATGAAAAAAAGGAAAGCATCTATGTATGTACAGAGCTAGGTTAGTGGATGAGTGGTTCCCAGTGGTTCCTCCCAAAGAGGGGCAGGTCTGATGGGCAGAAAGCAGGCATGGATATGGCACAATTTCAGTACCACCCAGGTGGAGATGTTCATAGTACCATTTAACATGCTCACATGTATGTGTGTGCACACTCACCTGAGAACTTTTAAGAAATATAGATATGAGTACCATCAAAGCAATAATGGATGAGGTTTTTCAGGGAGAATATTTTAATGACAGAATGCTGAGAATGATTAACATTTAGGGTTCAGATAGAAGAAAGGAAAACAAGAGGACTCAGTCAAATGTGTAAAACATACAATTAAAGATTGAAAAACTTTAGAAATTAGCAAGAGATTTGTTGGAAAGTGGCCACAAGATTGAGAGCCTTTCCTAAAAATTTTATTGTGAGTGGAAGGAGGGGCATAGGTCAATGTTGGGGCAGGGGGGAGGAGATGTATGACCCAGGCAGATTTTTTTGTTTATTTTAACATGTTTCCATGCTGAAAAGAAAGATCTAGCAGAGAACAAGTGAATGAAGATGTAGGAGGAGAAAAATAATGGCATTAGGTCCTAGAAGGGGTAAGAAGTCATGGCATCTAGGATAACCAGTGGTGGCATTTGATCACAAAATACATATGCATGTGTGCATATAAGTGTGTATGTGAACCTATAATATAGATGTGTGTATATATATATATATATATCAGAAAGATTATGTAGATAAAATCAATTCTTGCTGGATGGGGTTTTTAATATTGTAATATGGACTAGGTCTAATATTTTAAGTGAAGATTCCATGAATAGCCAACATAATGCAACCTAAATTTAATGCCAATTTAAAATTTTCACTTTGGAAAATTATTTTTCCAAAATGTTTTACATAGTACTTTTCCTTCTTAAACAAAATGTTCTGAACACAGTCTGACCTTTTCTTGATGACTCACTTTGGACATCAATCATTTTCAATGGTATAATCTAGCCATGCCCTTAGGGGCGTCTGAGGTCCACGGGGCTGTAGGCTAATGCTAAATGGCTCCAGACAGCTATGCTTTTAGAATTCTTCTGTTTTTTTCACCCTGTCATTTGTTATTGCTCTTCTGTTTTCAGTGTGCCTTGACTTCCTGCTTCTCATGTGTCACCTTCACTTTGTACACACATGCTGGGTGAGGAGCCCAGAGTATCTCCAGATGTCTCCAAGGTGCAGACACAGACACAAGGGCAACTTGCTCAGCCACTGAGGTCATTTTTTGCAGAACCCTGACTCAAAGGAACTCAGGTTTTCCTGCCTCCAGGACCCTAGCTGATCCCACAAGCTGCAAGTTTGACTTCTTAGATCTAGGGACAAAACTGGCAAGCTCTCCAGTTTGGACCAGCCTGTCCTTGGTCACCAGGCACACCTCCTCCTCACGGAAGCGTTTAGACCTGAGTCATGAGTCATCGGGGCTCTGATTAAAACCCTATCTTCAGATGGTCCTGAGCTACTGGGCACTGCAGTAAATGAGTCACAAAATACAGTGTTTTGCTTTTGTTTTTCTGTCACTGGAGCCAATTTATTCTGTCCCTAGCAAAAGTAGCTGGCTTTTTATAGCTTCTTTTCCTGCTCTCTAAGAACCAGCTACCCTAGATACAGATTACCCCCTAGTTAGAGTCTTTGTTTAATTCCCTCAGGAGGACATATCAGCTTTCTGGGCTGAACAGCCACCTGTAGGCACATGCATACCTGCACCCACAGGAGTGGAGGCAAGAGTCAGATGTGATGATGCTGCCTCCCTTGCTTCCAACTTTTAGGCTGCCATCCCTTTCAACAGCAGGGCTGACCGTGACTTTACTGTCTTCTGGCTCCTTCCTCATTACTGAGGTCTTGAATAGGTAAGAGGGAGCTGAATCTTAGAAATTCAAAATTATAACCCCCCCAAATGAGGGCTTTGCCTCTGGAAGAAGTGGTCAGAGTGTTCTGTTGCTCCTCTCCAAAGTTTCTGTTGCCTCTTCAAAGTGTTGGGCAAAAGTCCAGATGCAGAGGATTGTGTATCAGGTACAAAAATACAGATGGAATCACAGTTCCAGAGGCAGATGTGATGTAGCCAAGGGTATCTATCAGTAAGAGCTGCCAATGAGTCTCTCAGCAATCAGTTGCCATTAAATTACCCATGGCAAACATTGTAATATGATGTTTATATAGCAAGACCTGCCTATTAAGTAGGTAATGGTTGTTAAATTGTCAATAATGAGATCTCAGAGGCTGTAAAAGTCAAAGTAGCTCCTATTTCTCTCCAAAAACAATTTTCCCACTTGAGTTTTATGAAATAAACTTTCTGGGGGTAGTTGGTTTTGGTAGTAAAATCAACTTTTAGGTAAGAGAATAAAAAACTGAAATAGACAAAAAACAGTTGCATTTAATAAAAAATTACTGTTCTTTGTACAAATGTACAAATATATATATATATACAGATGTATATGGAAATATTTGAAAAAATACATGCAAGAGTATTAATAGTAATTTTGTTTGCATGACAATGGAAGTATTTTAAAAAGTAATTAGTTGATTTTATGGAGGCATACTTTCTATACAATAAGATCAACCCATTTAAAAGTACAGTTCAATGAATTTTGACAGTGTATACATATTTGTAGCCACTATCAAAATCAAGACATTAAACATTTATGTGTCTCTCAAAACTGTATGCCTTTTAAAATCAATTTCACATGCTCTAACCCTCAGCCCCAACCACTGATCTGCTTTTATGAACCACTTTGACATTTTTTCCTTTGGCTTAACTGTATATTGTAATATTTTCCAATGAACATATGCTTATTTTTTAATAAATAAAGAAAATATTTAAAAATTTTAAAATACTTAAAAGAGTATTAAAATAGGAAAAAATGTAAAATTCATTTGAGAGAGTTTTACAAAATTAGTATATATTTCCCACCATATTCCATCAATGGGTGGAATTTCTATTTGCCTGCATTGCTCTCTAACTGTAATGACCAACACATCCTTGTCATTTGGCAGACTATCACTGCCTCCAAAGTTAGCAGCTCCCCATCTTCTCTCATGTATCAGTTGCCTCCAAAATTGATTACAATTTTCTCACCCAAACAATAAAAAAAAGGAGACAGATTCTCTTTCAGAAGGTTGTAGATACACAATATTGATATCAATTTATTAAGATAGTCATTTATATTATTCCTCTTCCTTTCAATTCTGTTTTAAATACCTGTACAGTGACATTTGTACATAATGGAAGCTTAATACAGTCCAAGTTATCCAAAAGATTGCCTTCTGTAGAGACCTCTTTTGCCAAACCATGGGACACTTCCTGGTTCTACAGGAAATGAAGAAAACCAGTGGTGAATGAAAGAGAGAGGATCTTGGGATTAGATCAGGATGCTGCAGGCCTAGCAAATTGGTGATTTCCCTATCTACAAAAGTTATGAAGAAGATCCTAGACTAGATTTTGGGTACACAAAGAACTTTTATTAAAGCCAAAACAAATTATCAAATATTTGTTGAACACCTGCCTGCCTAACATCCAGATACAAAGTCCTCCTTTGTACGGAAACACCATGTACATTTCAGACAATGTAGCCTTGAAACCTTGATCAAAACACACAATTTCATTCAGTTAACACTGCCTCTGAAGGTAGGGATTCAATATAGATTGCTTGCTTGCCTTGCATAAGCACTTTACATGTATTATTTTTCTTAATTTTCCCCATTTTACACATAAAGAGATCAAGACTTAGAGGGTTTAAGTAAATCATCTGAGGCTGTGTAGTTGGAAAGTGGTAGAACTGGAATTTAAGCCTTCAGAAACCTGCTCTCATGGCCTAATGCCTGTTTGCTCTGCAAATAATTGCAGCAGTGCCCTTTAGTCTGCTTGTTATTGCTCTATCAGGAACGTTTATACTGAAGGCATTTGAATCACGGATCCTTTTAGGCTTATGTGTGTGGCTTAGTCTTCTCTGGGAAATATGTCTTCCATTAATTTCCTCTTAATTCCTCAAGTGTGAGATAAAGTAAAAAGTGATTTGTTTTTATTTATTTGTCTGTTATTGAGAAAACACTATCACCATGGAGAAAAAAGAACAATTCAAACGGCTTTTGCCACTCCTTTACTCTATTTACTGTTAGACTTATTTCTTCAAGGAATTGAGTAGTTAGAATGTGGGACAGAGCATTTGCTTTCCCTCAACCTCTGAATTAATATGATTAATTAATAGAGTTAATACTGATTGTCGCTCTGGCAGTTTAAAATGGAAAATAAAGGAAAGTTGTTAATTGCTAGGCACAGAACTGTTTTACATAATTATCTTATTCCTGTTATTAACATTCTTGTTTTTCAGTTTAGAAGCTGAACTTAGAGAGGTTAAGTAATTTGTTCAAGGTCACACAGCTGGTAATTGCTCAAGGTTGACAGAGCCAGGTTTTGAGGCTGTATGATTTCAGAGCTATTGCTATACCAGGCTCTCTCCCAAATCAAACCGGACTCTTATGGGATGGCATAATTAATTAGTTCAAATAACACTAATATTCTCCTTCCAAAAGCTTTGCAAAAAAAATGTGGAGAAACAACAAAAATATCAAGCCGTATTAGAAGTAAACGGGGCCATGTGCAAAGAGAAGCCAACAGAGGCTACTTAACAAGGAGGAATGAAGTGGGCTCAGGGATAGCCCCAACCTTGGTCTCTAACCATCACTGCCTACGGCAAGTAGTTGTGTTGATGTTTTGAACAGAATTTGGCAGAGTTACATGTCATGAGCTACCGCCTACTGGGTGATGAGACATTTTTATTGTTTGGCTGCTGTGTGACTGCTGAAAGCCTTTTCTAAAGAGAAGTGTCAGAAAGGATGGCAAGAATAAGACTAAGATATGGGGCTTTTAAAGTGATTAATTGGAAAGAACTCCACTCCACTACATTTGTTTTTAAAGTGATTAATTGGAAAGACTATATTCATATAAGCGCTGACAAGATGGATAAGAAATCATTCAAATCTCTTTATGGTGCTACCTCACACAGGCCTGATCTGCCTTCATCAGGTTATAACAACTAGTTTGTGTAGATCTTGATTCTAATAAGGTCCAGTCATAGAGGTCACAGAGGCTGTCTGTTTATAACAGGGAACATCTTTTCCACCTGACTGTGACCAGCGAACCATCTGCAGGGATCTGAAGACAAAGAAATCTGTGAGACAGCATATGCAAACCCACTGCCATTCTGATACAAAGGCTTGCAGATATTTTGCCAATGTTCAATATTTATTGAGTACCTAGTACATCTTGGGTTCCTATTATGGAAATAACTATAGAATTATTAATTTAGACATAGATCTGAGCAGGTTTTGTTTTGTTGGAAAATGTCTCAGATGGATCTTTTCTTGTTTCACTGGTTACTATGTTCAGGTCAGGACCTCATCATCTCACATCAGAATTTAAAAATAGTTAAAAGAGTACTAAAATAGGAAAAAATGTAAAATTAAATCATGTTCCTTCAGTTCTAAAATAGTTCATTCTCCCCTATTTTATTCCACTGTAGGAAGCTCTTACAATAATTCTGATGTGATTCTGCCATGTGTGCACACAGTATGGCGTCTACCAGTGCCCAAACGAGTGGCCATACAGTGGGTACCTCACCCACACTGCTGTGTACATTACACCTACCTGGGCTTCAGGAGTGTCCCCACTCCCACACAGCCTAGAGTTACTGGGGGCTTTCTGTACCCAGTTGCACATACACCATGTCCAAAGCCATTGATGACAGTTAAAGAAGCTATATGGAGAATACACTACATACCCAAAGCCAACATAGCATACTCTAAGACATATTCAGGAGAAAGTCTTTAAACAAAAAAAGTTACCGTATAAAATCGGTAGAGACAACAAATCTGCCAGATGTGCAAATATCAATGTAGGGACATGAGAATTATGAAAAATTATGATGCCTCTAAAGTAACACAGTGATTCTCCAGCAGCAGACCCTGAAGAAATCCCTGAAAAAGAATTCAAAAGAGATTCTAAAAAACTCACTGAGATACAAGAGGATGCAGATTAGACAATTTGGTGAAATTAGGGAAACAATCCATGGTATGAGTCAGAAATTCAGGAAGGGGATAGAGATCATAATAAAATAAATTGAACTCTTGGAGCTGAAGTTCATAAGCCAAATAAAAAAATAGATTTGAGAGCCTAAACAACAAGCTAGATCAAACAGAAGAAAGAATTCTGAACTTGAAGACAGATTTGTTGAAATAACCCAGTCAGATGAAAGAAAAAAGAAAAAAAAATTAAAAATGAAGAAAGCCTCTGAGATATTGGATACATCAAATGAACAAATATCTGAATTATATCTTTTCTCAGAAGGATAAAAGAAAGGAAAACATACCTTCAGTGAAATATCTTCAGTGAAATAATAGCTAAAAATTTCCCAAATCATAAGAAATATGGATATCCAAGTTTGGGAAGCTCAAAGTATTCCATACTCTCTCTGCAGTGTATTATAGTCAAACTGTCAAAAGTTCAAGACAAGAGAAAATTTCAAAAGAAAAACACAGCCAAATAACATTTGAGAAAACTCCCATGAGACTAACATTAGATTTTTTAGTAGAAAATTAATAGACCGGGGGGGATGAGTGACATATTCAAAAGTCTGAAAGAAAATAATAGCTAACTAAGAATACTATAATCAGAAAAGCTATCTTAAGAAATGAAGGACAGATAAAGACTTTTGAAGAAGAGCAAAAATGAGAGAATTTATCACCACCAGACTAGCCTTAGAAAAGATGCTTGGTGAAGTCCTATACCCAGAAGCAAAAGGAGAATAACTACCATCATAAAAAACATAAAAATTGACCAAATTATGTTACATTTATGTACAAATTTGTAACAATGAAGCCCACTATCCTGTATAATTATAATTCATCAACAAAAAGCACATAAAAGAATAACCCCCCTAGAAAAACAGATACAAAAAGGAGGAAGAAGGATGGGGATATAGCTCAGTTGGTAGAGTGCTTGCCTGTCAGGCACAAGGCCCTGGGTTCAATCCCCAGAACCACACACACACACACACACACACACACACAAGAGAGAGAGAGAGAAAGAGAAAGCACTAAAACTTTATTGCTTTAGTCAGATTTTTCACTGCTATGAACGAAGGATCTGACAAGAACAGTTCGAGGAAAAAACTTTTATTTGGGGTTACAGTTTCAGAGGTCATAGGCCATAGACAGCTGACTCCATTGCTGTGGGCCTGAGGTAGAAGGGCATGGCAGAGGAAAGAGGTTCAGGAGGTTGTACCAGGAAGCAGAGATAGAGAGCTCTCCTCACCACAACAAAATATAAATCCCAAAGGCATGCCCCCAATGACCCATATCCAGCCACACTCCACCTACCTACAGTTACCACCCAATTAATCCCTATCTGGGGATTAATGCACTGATTAGGCTAAGGATCTCATAACACAATCATTTCACCTCTAACTTTCTTGCATTGTCTCACACATGTGAGCTTTTGGGGGACACCACATATCTAAACCATAGCACTTTTTAGTACAGAAAACCGCCAAATCACAAAGATAAACAAGAGTGGGGAAAAAGGAACAAAGGATATTCAAAACTATGAGAAGAAAATCAGCAATATGACAGGAGTTAATCCTTATCTATAGATAATAAACTTGAATGTAAATGGATTCAATTCCTCAATTAAAATGTTTAGATGCTGAATGGATTTTTTTTTTTAAATCCCAGTGATGTCTTGCCTCACCAGTAAACATACACAGCCTGAAAATGAAGGAATGGGAAAATATATTTCATGCAAATAGAAACCAAAAGTGAGCATAGCTGTACTTATATCACACAAAATAGATTTTAAGTAACAAACCATATAAAGAGACAAAGAAGGTCATTATGTGATCATTTAGGTATTAATTCCATGAGCAGATATGGCAATTCTAAGTGTGTTTTCACCTAATGCGGGAGCATCCAATCTTATGAAGCAACATTATTGGATATACAGGGAGATAGACTCCAATACTATAATAGTAAGGAAACTCCATACCCCATTTTCATCAATGCACAGATCATCCAGACAGGAAATTTCTTTAATACTGAGGATCTGTTATGATTTACATATGAGCTGATCCCCCAGAAGCTCATGTGTGAGATGATGCAAGAAAGCTTAGAGGTCAAATAATTGGGTTATGAGAGCTTTAACCTAATCAGTGCATTAATCCACTTAAATAGATTAACTGGGTGTGTATGTAGGAAGTTAGGGTGTAGCTTGAGGAGATAGGTCATTGGAGGTGTGCCTCTGGGCACATATTTTGTCCCTGGAGAGTGGAACAATCTCTCTGGGTCATATTCTGTGTTGTTTTCCTCTGCCACACCCTTTGCCTTACCTCTGGCCCAGAGCAGCAGAGTCAGGTATCTATGGCCTGCAATCTCTGAAACTGTGAGCCCTCAAATAAACATTTCCTTCTCTAACTGTTCTTGTTGGGTCTTTTGTTCACAGCAGTTGAAAAGCTGATTAAAACAGGGCCTTAGTGATGAGAAGGGCCAGCCATGTACATATCTAGAAAGTTTTTCAGACAACACAAAGAGCAAGTGCACGATTTGAGGGGACATTGAATTTGTTGAGTTTGAGGAATAGGAAGGACAGTGGATAAGTGTAATGAATGGGTGGGAGAGAGGGGGTAAAAGTAGCAGGAGGGATAGCCAGGGTAGATCTTGTGCATAGCCATGGCAAGAGGTTTGGGCAACACAATTTGTACTTAGTTTGAGCTTAATCTGGCTCAATTTTCTATTTTTTAATTCTAGCTATGCTGCTAGGCACATGTAGGACGAGTGTAGACTTGCAAAACAGCCTTTTATACACTTGAAGACACCTATAGTCCCTAATGAGGCTGCTCAGGGACAAACATTTTCATTTTTTTCTACTGTTTCTTATACTATCTCAGAAGCAGTCACTATTCTGGCTGGTTTCTTCTACACATTCCTGACTCTTCGATTCCTCACAAAGGTGGCTGAGACCGCTAACATAGATATAGAGTAGGCCTATTTCCTCACTCTTTCTTTCTTTCTTTTTTTTTTTTTTGGTACTGGAGATTGGACTCAGGGGCACTCAACCTCTGAGCCACATCCCCAGTCCTATTTTGTGTTTTATGTAGAGACAGGGTCTCACTGAGTTGCTTAGCGCCTCGCCATTGCTGAGGCTGGCTTTGAACTCGCGATTCTCCTGTCTCAGCCTCCCGAAGTGCTGGGATTACAGGCTTGCACCACCACGCCCGGCTCTATTTCCACACTCTTTCTAACATTTGTTCTCTTCAACTAACTCTAGGTTGTATTAGCTTCTTCCTTCTTTCTTTTTGTTTTCAGCTAATCACTTTATTTAGTCATGCTGCGTCTTCTGCCAAAACCTTTGGATCATTTTCTACCTTGTCTGTTGCTAAACTATATTTCCCTTCAGCCTGTACCTATGTGATGATCATTGTGTTTTGTTTTGTTTGTTTTGATTCAAGGAAAGAGTATTACATCCATCCTTATTATATTTAGGGTTATTTGATTTAACCCATTACACAAACCTTTCAAGATCCTTTGGGAAGCCATTTTTATAAACTCCTTGATCCGCTATTTCTCCATGTTTATTTAATAAATATATTTTCAAATACTCACCAAAATCATTGAGTTGGTCAGCTTTCTATCACTGTAAAAAATACCTGAGATAATCAACTTAAAAATATAAAAGCTTTATTCTGGCTCACACTTTGGAGGTTTTAATCTACAATTGTTAACATTGTTGCTTTTGTGCCTCTGATGAGGCAGCATATCATGGTGGCAGCAGGTAGAATAAAATTGTTCACCCCATGGTTGGGAAGCAAAAGAGAGAGAAGGAGGAAAGGATTGGGATACTCCAAGGGCGTTTCCTCAATAACCTGAAGACCTCTTAACGGTTCTACACTCACCCAATGGTGCCACTCTAGCCTTTCTCTTTTTTCTTTTTTTGGTACCAGGGATTGAACTGAGGGGAACTCAATCACTGAGCTACATCCCCATCCCTTTCTTCTATTTTCAGGGTCTCGCTGAGTTGCTCAGCGCCTCACTGTTGCTGAGGCTGGCTTTGAATTTGCAATCCTCCTGCCTGAGCCTCCAGAGCCGCTGGGATTATAGGTATGCGCCACCACTCCTGGCTCCACTCTAGCATTTAACACATGGACATCTGAGGGACACTTAAGATCCAAACTACAGCAGCCATCTAAGTCATTTTTGGAAGAGGGTTAAGGATAGGTTCAACTGTAAGTTCTGTAAGGGCAGAGGCATCTGTCTTATTGATTTTTCCTTATGCTTATCACAGTGCTTGGTAGAGTATATTTAATTAATTCAACTGAAAAAAGTGCTTGAGCTCTTTGATATGAAATCAAAAACTTCCTTTCAAATTGCTCCAGATTTGTTATTACCACTCTTTGAGTAATGCATAAATTCATTGAACTGTACTTTTGATCACTCAATGTTATCATGTTGACCATAAGTATATCTCGCTGCCCAAAGATATTGTATCTACAATAATTATATAATCCACCAGTCTTGAAACTTGTCAGACTTGAAAATGAGGTATTTAGAATGCTTGATTCATAGACAATCTGGTTCATACCCAAACCTGCAGAATATTTAGCTGATTGTTTTCTGATTACTTACAATCTAGTCCTTTAAAGATCCACCTGAATTCATGCTAGGGATTATATGTGGGATCATATTTTTCATCCAATTGTAAAAATTAAAGTATTTGTCTTTCTTCTACATTTCTTATTTATTTATTGATCTATCTATCTATCTATCTATCTATCTATCTATCTATCTATCTATCTATCTATTGTGGTACTACAAATTGAACCCAGGATCATATGCATGCTAGGCAAGCACTCTACCATTGAGATACATCCTCAGCCCTATCTTCTGCATTTCTTCAAGGATCATTGTTCTTTCAGTAGTTTTCCATATCATTATTGAAACTGGAAATAGAACCTCATCATAGGGAGCTGTGTGCTCTCTTAAAATTGCTTTACAAAGATCTTGATTTTGATTTGCTCAATCACTTTTTCTAACTTCTTAATTTGAGTATCATTTACCTTCATTGAGAATAAAGAAATGAGACAAGTTGTTTTTGGCATTCACAAATTACAACTAGTTTCTGATCCAAAAATAAGTATAAAACATTTTTTTGTTTACTTTAACTTTTTTTTTTTTGCAAACAGTGTGAGGTTTCAGCCTTCAATGTATATGTTGGTGCCATTCTTTTATTCTTCTCTGTTTATTGACTTTTTTCTCTCATAATTTGTACATACTCGTCATTATTGAGCTTTTGAAAAAGCAGACTGTGCACTTATATTTTTTTTCCTCTCGAATTTTTCTCCTTTTCTTCCTCATGATGAAATCTCCACCAGAATTTCATTTTAACCTCTTGATCTGCATTCCTTTGAAGTTTTCTGCCATTGAGTCATATTTCCTTTAGTAGGCAATCTCAGACCTTCTAAGCCTGTTCTATATTCAGCTTTTCTTTCCCTGATGATCATCCAGGCGTACTTTTCTCATAGGGGACCATTATTTTTATTTAATCAAAATGACCTCCTTGCTTGTAGGACTTAGGTTCAGAGTTGAAATTCCTTTAGTTATTAGTTCTACTTCTTGGGAGATAAGGTTGTCGGTGTATTAAGCAAAATCAATCAATAATTATTTTAGGTGAATGAGACTCTAAACAAATGTTTAACTATTTGCAGTCACATAATTATTCCTTTTTATTACATCCTACCAATTTCTTCCTATTGCTTCTGTGAAAGATATTTTTCATCCTATCTCATGATCTCAACTTTACTTTCTCTATAATCTATATTCCATTTTGGTATGTAAAACACCTGAGATTCTGAGACTCTGAAGATCGTTTATGACAGTGTCTCAATTATTACTTCAATTGAAATAATTTGGCACCACACTCAGGCTATCATGCTTGTTTTTATGATTTAGACAAGGATTTTTTGCTTCTGATAAGCATGAATCTACTTAACCTAGCAGAAGCTAAATATGAGACATTTAATGAAAGAATATAGGGGTATGTAGTTGTCGAGTTTGTAACCAGGGAGAATAGCTGGGCTTTATTAGAAACTCAACTGAATCTGGACATTTGGGAATTGGAAGCACTCTCCCTGGGAACCTGTGCTTCTTGCAATGCATCTTAGCTGTTCTCTAGCTTCTGCACATGCCAGAAAATTATGATCTTAGCTCTAGTGCACATGACCTTCCAGATCCAGGGCCAAGGCCCAAAATTCAGTCTTGGTACCTTTCTTTAAGCTCTCTCCCAAGTACAGTTGCCTTAGCTTGGCCTATGGTTTATTTTCTTTGGTGTCACAAGCCCACTCTTGGTCCAGTCATTTGGAGCTGGAGAGGACAGTGTCACTTGATAGCAACAGTGGGTATCTATCAACCACTTCTATCTATTTCTATCAACCACTTGATAGAAAGTGGGTAATACCTTTTCTAGAAGGGTGTGATGGTAGAGAAGAAATCATTTGGTATCTTCATGTTAGAACTGCCATTCTCCACTCTAGTGCCACAGGTCTATTTCTGTTTTTAATTTCTTTTCTTCACACTCATGTTAAGTAACTTCCACCCAAACACAATCTTACACTATTTTTTAAATAAGATACACTCCCAACTTAGACATAGATCTTTCTTCTAGCTTTTTAAACCGTAGTTTGGAACCTAAATTTCATTCACTAATGTATGCCACACCTTCCTCTTTCTCCCAAAGGCAATCAATAAAAACATCTATATTCTGAAGTGCTTTAGCTTCCTTTCAATGATGTCATTCCCTAAGGATACTTACCCAGTCTTCCTTCAGGAATCAGTATGGTTGAATGACAGTCATGGGAATATACCTAAGAAAGATAGCACTGCTAGTTCTATTTAGTTTATTATGGCTGTCTTTAAGCTCCATCTCAGGGAATTACCAACACCAAGATAAATTTCTTCCTCCCAAGATCAGTGTATGGTATCCTTGAATCAGCAGGGCTATTCAATTTCTTTCCAGCATTTTTTTCTTTTCTCAGAGGAAGATCTAGCCACTTCCCATCTCCCCTTCAATAGGAACCATGTCTTTCATGTATGTACCCACTAGGCCAGCATCTTTCTCTTTTTCTTTCTGTCATATTCCTACCCTCTTTATTCTATGGGATCTAATTTAGATTGTTTTGCCTTCAGATTATTTTAATGAACTTGGGGTGCAATCATAATTCTAGAAAATCTGGATTTACCTTTTGCAGGAGGAGGCTTCAACCTATTGTATATTTTTAGTACAACAGAATTCCTTCACTTTTGCTTCTTACTTTTCCTTTATCTCTCTATATGCCATTGGATCAAGTTTTGACCTTCTTCATCTTTAAAGTTCTCATCTTGTACTTTTTGATTTTCTCCTGATAATCCTATTTCATTGGGATTATTTATACTCATATGATCTCTGAGAAATATTTTTTCAAGTCTCTTCATATTTAAACGTGTAAGTTCTTTAGGTAGCATGCACCATACTCATAGCTTATACTTGCAACAGATAGGAAGAAAAACAGCTTTTTCTCTACTAATCATCAAATCATTAAGTCTCATGAATTTTGGTTGGTATTCAGCTCTCAAGATAGATATTTTCCTCTATTGCCTTATTGCTTTTTATTGTCTCCTGGAATAGAAATTAAAGGCGTAAATAGCATCAGAG
Source organism: Xerus rutilus (assembly GCA_028644305.1). Classification (NCBI taxonomy): domain Eukaryota; kingdom Metazoa; phylum Chordata; class Mammalia; order Rodentia; family Sciuridae; genus Xerus; species Xerus rutilus. The sequence continues at coordinate 64,300,277 of CM053400.1, read as the reverse complement.
GTCAAATATACCTCTATGATCCTAGACAAGTAACTGAAATTCTGTAAGCTTCAGTTTCCTTGTCAGTACAATGGAGATAATAACATTTCCTAATGCACAGAATTATTATTATTATTATTTTTAAATATTTTTTTTTAGTTGTAGATGGACACAATGTCTTTATTTTATTGCTTTGTATGTGGTGCTGAGGATCGAACCCAGGGCCTCATGCATGCGAGGCAAGCGCTCTACCACTGAGCTACAATCCCAGCCCCTCCCAATGCACAGAATTATTATGAAGATCAAATAACAAAATGTGGGTTGAGTGCTTACTGTAGAGTAAATGCTCAGTAAGTGCTAGCTCTAATTGTTGTTCTGATTGCTTGGATTAGATGGTAAGGGTCTCGAACTTGGGACCTATAACTCAACATTTTTAAGCAACTAGGTCTTATAAAATCATTATTATTAATTTATAGAATAGTTCTGTTTAGTGGTAAAAGTCCAGAAAAAACTAAGATTGTTAGATTTGATTTTTGTTTCTTGGTTGTATTTCTTTAAGTTGATAGGTTGTATTTATACTGATTTTTCTCTTATCTTGACTTAAATTTTTAAAAATATTTTTTAGTTATAGATGGACACAATACCTTTATTTTATTTATTTATTTTTATGTGGTGCTGAGAATCAAACCCAGAGCCTCACACATGCTAGGCAAACACTCTACCACTGAGCCACAACCCCAGCTCCCTGACTTAATTTTTTTTTTTCGACAAATATTACTCACATCTAAAACTTTCTTTGTCCTATTTTGATGAGTGAGTGGGATTCAATTTCAAATTCCACCAGTATTTTCAAGCGCTAACTATATGCTAGGATTGGTCTTGACTTGACTATACCTATATATTATCTCCCTTGCATAGATTAGAAATTCAGGGTTCACAGAAATTCAAGAGAGTGGCCCAACATCATACATTTAGTAAGTAGCACCTGCAAGTGTAACAGGTAAAACGACCCAACCATAAACCAGTGAGAAAGAACTTTAGGAAGAATATAACCAAATAGTGTGAAGGTACAGGGAGAGAGTAGTTTTTCTGGGAAAAAAAGATAGGTAAAAAAAATCAGGGCAGCCTTTGTGAAAGATATGAAATTTAATCTACAAGATAACCAGTCAATCCATGAGAAATTAGAGTTCACTAGTATTTTTTCTTTCAAACACTGTTCCCATTTTAATTGTGTATATAATTTTGTTTATGATACCATAAATGCAAAGTCTGTAAACAGTACACAAAAGGGAAAACATTGGAAAGGCGTGTTTTATTTGATGATATGTTGAACATATTTAGAGGCTTCTAATATTTAAATAATGGCTCTAATGCAAGATTTATTATAGATATTCTCAATGATAGCATAGGTATTCTTTCACTGAGTTAGTTACAGTCCTCAAAGTATAAAACTAATCTTCGAAATGCTTGGTAAATATGCCAGTTCTGGGTACAAATGAATCCTCCACTTCTGAAGGCTTGGTATGGGCTCCGATTTAGGTCTCCAATACATGTCCAGCGGTTTTTGGTGCCCTTTTGGGAAATACACCATTTGGCATGGTCCAGGTAAGAACTGAAATAAGATTGTTGTGATATCTTAATGGATTTGATATTGTAGACATGGTAGGGAAGGGAGCAGTTTGAAGGAAGCTTTTGTCTCTTGCGCTGCCAGGTTTCTGTTAGTAAGTGTGTCTTCAACTGTTGAGCCATCCAGGCTGCAAAGATGTCTAGGGTTCGGAAGGAAAGAGAGAGGTTGACATTTATATTTAGATAAATCGCTGAAAATATCCTCAGGAAGGAATATCATCATTCACCTCTGATAGGTGGATGTCACAAACACAACAATAGTAACATAACTGAGACAGTGGATGGGAAAGTTTTTCTAATTCCTGAAGTGTTATGAAAATAAATGTTATAATCATTACTATAATGAGGTCAGTATCTGCAAATGTCTTGTTTCACACAAACAAGGCAGCAATATGTGTTCTTTCCCTGAAAGATCTTTGGAAAGAATAAAGCTAGAGAAGTAATCAGAGGCCAGTTCTAGGGATCCTTATAAGCCACGTTAATATGTTTGAATTTTCCTGAACTAAAAGGGGAAATTTTAAAGAATGTTAATGGAGAATTAATAAAAATTGATTTATGATGATAGATACCAATTGAGAGGCAGTGTGCAGGATGACTTGGGAAGGGTGGATTAGAAAGGAGATAGGAAAAATGTAAGATTGTCACAATAACTGTAACAATAAACACAGGGGTGGACTATGGTGGTGGCAGAGAGTTTGGAGAAGATAAGGTAATTGCGAAGTTATTAAGGACCTGGAACTGATCAGATTTGGTGGTTTGAGAGAGTAATTAAGAAAAAGAAGGGATCAAGAATGCCTAGATGACGTGCAGAATGCCAGAAAAAGAGTGAGTTTGTGGGAGGGGACAATGATGAGTTTGGCATCTTAATTTGGTGTGGTTGTACCACCTCCAGGTAGAAATGTCCCTCTGACTATTAAATATATCATTTGGTATTGAGATCTAGGTGGAAATCTACACTCGGGAGTCATGCGAGGACTTGCTAGAAAGGCCTAGCATAGAATGTAGACTGAAATAAGAAAGGACAGAGGACCACATGGCAATCCCGTCACCTACCGAGTAGTCAGAGGAGGAGGATGTGGCAGAAGACACTTAAAAGCAGTAGGAGGAAGACCAAGAGATGTACACTCCCAACATTGGGGGAGTGTTTCAGAAAAGAAGCATTTCAACAGAGCCAAATTGGCAAAGCCTATTTCTATGCTGTTAATTTTCGCATCTCTAGTGCCCGACATAGGGCTTGGCAAACAGGCATTCAGTAAATCGTATGCAATCTATAAAAGAAGGAAGAAAGCAAATAATTGAGGAAGTCAGTGAGGTCACCTCAGGCAACCACTGGTGGTGGGGCGCTGGTGATCGGTGTCTGCAGGCAGAAGCAAAACTGTAGTGAGAGAGCTTTGAGTAAGTGAAGGCCCTCATGAGGATTTTAAGAGGAATTTGGGAGAAAAGAAAAAGAAAAACCAGAGATGTGGGGAATTTTGATTTGAGGGAGGGTTTCCAGCATGTCTGTATGCTATGAAAAAGAAACTGTGAAGACTTAAAGCAGAAGAGGCAAAACAGATCAAATGGACAAATCAAGGTATTTTGAGGCTAGAATGGGTTGAGAGAACAGCAGGTACAATGCTTCTGTTGGGATGGGAGAGAATCTGCTAAAAAGGAATGAAGACAGGTAAAAAAGTTGTGGGGCTGGGATATGATACTGAAGTGGTTTCTCCCTAGTGAATTTTGCTATCTTTGTGGGTAAGGGAGCCCAGTAGTGTAAAGAACTTGAGAATAAGGAAGACTCAAAATAACTGCTTAGGGGATGGAAGAAGAAGGGAGAGCCATGCTCAGCAGGAGACTGGATATTCACCGGCCTCTGGCTATATGGTATGAGATACCTCTGTGTTCTGTATGAGCAACTCTGCGATTGAAGTGATAGAGGAATATGTTTAAATTGATCCCTGACTTCCTTTTCCCTTTCCTTCTTCTTTCTTCCCTTTTCTCCTTCTTTCCTCCTGAATAATCAAAATGTTTTCTCTAGGTAATCCATGGTGAGTTCCAATAGCAGAGTTACACAGCATATCATTTGATGATGGTCTTTCATACCGTCAAGAAAAGAATCTGATTTTGCAAAATGGAGGAAATTTTGTCCTCCGGCTGACTGAAGTGTGACGAGGTGCCGGTCAGGAATCTTTGATGAGCTTGACCTGGCACACAGCTGGGACATGTGGACAAGTTCCCGGCGAAAGATGGCTGGGATGGAACAGCTATAGACATTTGGATTGCAGACCAAGAGCTGAGAATCTGAATCAAGAAAGGGCAAAGAAAAGTGGAGAATTTACACATAAATGGAAATGCCTATGGAGATTATAGATCTTGTTGCAGATAAACAAACAAAACCCCATACATAAGCATTCCCCTTTTTGAAGCAATGGCTTTCAAATGGCTTTTGTTTACAGTAACTGACACCGATTGAGCACTTCATATTTTCCAGACATTGTGCCATGAGTTTTACATTATTTTTACTCTTGTAATCCTCAGAGCAACCTTATTAGTAGGTAAGTTCTGTTGTTACCATTATCCTCATCTTATATCTGAATTAACTGAGCCTTTATGTCACATGTCCATGGCTGTAAAAATTATAAATGATGAAGTTAATATTCAAACTCAGATAAGCTGGCCTTGAAAGCCATATGCTTTTTTTCCTATATATAGACATATACAAAAGTAGAGAACACCTTGTTTCCAGAATAACCATTCATCAGTGAACACACCTTGCATCTACAACGTTTAGCTCTTCTAATTATCACATGATGTCAATTAGCTAGACTAGGACATGACTTAGGCTAAAGGCTCAGTGATCCTTGTTATAAGATAGAAATTTGATGAGATACATTTTCTAAACCTGTGTCTGAAGGCAAGGTTGTTCTTCACTGCTGTTTAGCCACTTTCTCAGTAAAAAGTGATTGGTAAAGCAATGTTCCTACTTTTCCTCCTCCCACACCATAGTTTGCCAAACATAAGTATTTTTGGCTATTTGAGCTTGAGATCTTAAAAGAAGTTTATTTGGCTCAGATGTGTCATGTTGGCAGGGTACAGGCAACATTTGGTCTGCAAAGTTTTCTTTCTTTCTTTTTTAAAAAATAAGATTGAACCCATATTTAAAAATCAGGATCTCTTTTTCTCTTGTACACACATACACCACACACCCTAGGTTTCTGGCTCCTCAGGAAAAATTTGTAATCAGTGGACCTGTATTCCTGAAGAGCCATAGTATGATGGCTCTGAGGCCTTTGAAGCTTCCAGGGGAAATTCAACACTCCAGCATGTCACTGTCCCCAGTGCCCATGCAACATCTGACCCCTGAATTTATTTGAAACTACTGCCCCTGATGTCATTGGTAGACCAGGAACTGAAGACCATAAGCCTTAGGATGGCAGAGGCAGTGTTAGAATCCAGGTATCCAAGGGTCTATGAATAGATTAATAATTATAAATTCATTTCTCAGTTCCTTCTCCAACATTGTTATCTCCTTTCACACATTCTGGTGTTACCTATTGCTTCATACTGGTTGTACTTAAAAGTTATACAGATGCCACTTTGTCCATTTCGTCTCCCAGTGGGTGGATAATCATAGCCTTCTTCAGGAGTTGGAGGAAATCGGGGAATAGAATGAATCAGCCAGAACCCCTGGATTCTGTTCCACAGCAATAAACCTACCCAAGATACATTTAAATACAGATAAATTAGAAAAAAAAGAGTTTCTTTTAAAATAAGGTTCAAAGCTGCAACATTTATGCTTGTTTATGTTTTAGTCTAGTGTTTTATTATGCTAATAATCACAAGGATCATGTTCATTTTTCAAAGATTGCAGAAGCAATTCAGACACACATCAAAATGCCTCATTACTGATGATAAGCCACCACAAAAGGGAAGCGAGGGCAGCCACCCTGTGAAGAGTTAAGAGGCATTTCATGTTGAACTACAAGGAAAATTTGTTTTGGCAGAATGCAAATTTGCTAAATTGGAATTTGACCTTGTTAAACTATACAGTCACCTGGCAAGCTTCAGATAGAGTCTTTACTGCTAAGCAGCTAACCCAAGATACATTTAAATACAGATCAATTAGAAAAAAAAGTTTCTTTTAAAATAGGGGTTTAAAATTTTTTAAAAAGTTTCTATTTTTTTCTATTTTCAAAAGCCTGCTAACAAACAGAGTTAAAGGAGAAAATATCAAATGAAGAAATGTACTTGCAGTACTTTGTTTTAAGAAACTAATGCTCATTTATTGGAGAAGAGTCACCCAGTTCTACAGATTTGATAAAAGAGGTAAAGAAGTAAAAAAAAAAGCAAGCTGTGCTGAAGTATCCTTATTAATTATGCTTAGTAAAAATCTCTAGAGTATAATAAATGAATTCATTCACATTTTCCTTACTAGAGTGGAAACCAAATGCCTGCTAATTATTTCTTTTTCAAAGAGTACACCTTAAAAAGCGTGCTTTTGGCTGGGTACAGCAGTACCTGCCTGTAATCCCAGATGCTTGGGAGGCTGCAACAAGAGGATTGAGAGTTTGAGGCCAGCCTCAGAAACTTAGTGAGGAGACCCTGTCTCAAAATAAAAAATAAAAAAGGGGATGTGGCTCAGTGGTAAAGCACCCTGGGTTAAGAAAACAAAGCATACCACTGTTCTTTGGGAGGAAAAAAAATCAATACTTACATCTTGGTGGAACATGTTGAAAGTTCTGTTGCCTAACAGAGCTGGATGGCCTCCAAGTATTCCCCTCTGCCCAGTTAAATGTGCTGTTTTGCTGGAATCTCAACCTCCTAGTATGAATCCCACAAATGTTAGGCTATCTGATGGCAAAGAGAACCCCCTGCCTCAAAACTTGACATCAAACCTTGTTTTCTTTTTCTCCAAACCCTTGCAGCAACTAACAGGGTGGAGTAGAAATGGCAGTTGGAAGTTGCTGGAGGAGAGGCTCGAGAATGTGGCATTTTATAAAAATGGGTTCTATGTAAATGGGGCCATCAGGAGGTCAACTTGACAAAATCAAGAGCTTTCAATGCTCATGAACTTTGAAAACCACTACAAATTATATCCTTAACCAGCTGTTGCAAATTAGTAGTCCATGGGCCAGATACAGACTGAAGATATATTTTATTAGGCTTGCAGTGTATTTTTAAAACTTTCAAGTCACGGCCAACATTTAAAAACTGGAGGGAATTTCCCCAAAATACTAATTTTCAACATTTCCTGAAAAACTGCAAGGTGAGAAATAATTGCACCCTTTAGTCTGTGTATGTACCTACTGGGTCAGCCCACTTTAGTTGCTAATATTACCTGCCTGCCCCCTGAAGGTATTTGAGTTTGGAACCTTCTGAAGAATATTTGTTGTCATAGATAGTTATTCATGACATATTAAGTTTAAAAATAGTCATTATGATAGCTTTATAAAAATGTTTTAAAGCCGGGTGCGGTGGCTCAAGCCTGTATTCCCAGCACTTAGGGAGGCTGAGACAGGAGAATCGCAAGTTCAAAGCCAGCCTCAGCAATGGCGAGGTGCTAAGCAACTCAGTGAGACCCTGTCTTTACATAAAACACAAAATAGGGCTGGGGATGTGGCTCAGTGGTCGAGTGCCCCTGAGTTCAATCCCCAGCACCAAAAACAAATGTTTTAAAATAAGTATTTTAGAAAGGATTAAGTCTACTTATCTAATGGGCATTAGGATTACAGATTTTTTATTTACCTACATTTTTAATTTTTCTATAAATATATATGTATAATTTATCAATAGAAGAATAACTAAAGTCACTATAACAAAAATCACTATATATAATAGCCAAATTATAGGACCAACTTAGGTGTCCATCAATAGATAAATGTGGTATATACACACAAAGGAGTTTTACAGCGTTATAACGAAGATCAAAATCATGTTCTTTGCAGGAAAATGGATGAAACTAGAGAACATCATAGTAAGTGAAATAAGCTAGACCCAAAGTCAAGGGGCATATGTGTTCTTTCATATGTGGGAGCCAGAGGCAAAAAAGGGGAAAAGAAAAAGGGGTCTCATAAAAATACAAGGGAGACTTGTAGGATAGAGGAGGGGGATGCGGTGAGGGAGGAGGGGAGAGGTAAGCAAGGTACTAAGGGATGAAAATGACAAGGTTGTGTTACATATATATGAATGTATCACAATGAATCCCATTATTATGCATAATTATTATGTATCAATATGAAATTTAAAAAGGACTGTTTTGAAAAACCCAATTATTAATTAAAATTACAACAATACAATTATATCTATTGATGGCATCATAAAGACAAACTATTTTGTTTTTTTGGACACTGAGGATTTAACCCAGGGGCACTTTACCACTGAGGTACATCCTTAGTCCTTTTTTAAATGTCTTATTTTGAGGCAGGGTCTCACTAATTTGCTGAGGCTGGTTTGGAACTTCTGGTCTCAGCCTTCTGAGTCACTGGATAATAGGCGTGCACCACCACACTCAACTGTAACACAAACTTTTAAGGCAATAACAGAGTTGATTTGAAGTTTTGTTTGTTCATTTGTTTGTAATAAAAGATTGCAAAATAACTTTCAAATTACTATATATAGTAACAATATGTAACAAAATACATTAAAATTATTGTGATGTAAAAAGCTAAAAATACTTTTTCAAAAATGTTTATTTCTAATGGAACTGTACATTATAAAGAGTAAATTTTACTGAATATGTATTATAACTTAATAAACTTAATTACTGTGTGTGTATGTGTGTACACATATCACACACACACATAATATAGATTTCTTGGGGTATGTCTGTATAAATATAGAGACATATATGTGTGTATATGTATGTATAGATACATACTAACTGGTATTCCCAGTAGTCATTTTTGCTCTAAAACATGTATATAAAAATGTTAAGAAATAAAATGGGATTTCCAAAAAGGGTATTGCCAAGTCAAATTATATGATTATATTAGAGCTTATTATGTGGAAATCAGACATTTCAATTAATCAAAATAAACATTAAAAACAAATGTTATCTTTTTACTATGGAATGTGAGTACATTCAAGATGAAAGGTTTAAGAAAGTGTTGCTTTCTAATAGGAAAGAGAAATCAAGAGCTATTGTCACAATACCTTTGGTGTGTCCATATTTTCTGCTGTAATTTGTAGATGTAGGGACTCCATCATTGTATATTAGATAGGCTGTGCTGTTACCCTGCAGGAATACATTAGGGTTATAATGGCATAAATCTTCTATCCACAAATGCTCACAATATTTCTACCCACTAGCCAGCCTGCAATATAGAGCTTTTGTTAATACACATGAGAAGTCATCCATTCTCTTAATAGGCAGCTCCCCCATCAATGTGAATTCTGTGGCATGCAAGACCATGGGGGTAGAGGGGAAAGGAAGTCCATTCTGAACCATGCATGGAGTGCATACATTATGATCTGCATGTGAGGGTATATTCCTATTTCTCTTGGTTGTTTTGGAACCAGGTTCTTATCAAAGAATCAGTGTTTGATAAAGGAGTGCTGAATTATTTGTTCAGGAAATGAAGTAGCAACAACCAGCCAAGGATTACACCTGGGTTTTTTTCCATTGGTATTACAGGCACAGTGCAGAACAGGCTGTCAGGATCTGCCTACTTTGTGCTTCACTGCCTGGTCATAGCTTTGTATTTAATCAAGATTCCTCATTATCTGCTCCTCGTCTTCTCTGATTCGGGAGGCTTTTTTCTTCAATCCATTTCTCAGTGTCACTTCACCTTTCTAACTTGATATTTCCCTGCTTCAAGAGAGTGGTGAAATTTAATGTGTGATATTGGATTTCCTCTGCTATGGCAAAAATAGGAGATGATTCTTAAGTTAGCCAAATCTCTGAGTCAAAATAAAGCTACTATTTTGATAGTGTCTCTTTGTCACCTTTTAGAAACTTGCTTATTATTGTTCTGGATGGTTCCATTCCATTTGTGTCATGATGCAGTGACTTTTATTGCAATAATGTTGATATTGAAAAAAATCTCAGTGACATAATAATAAAAGCAGGAGAAGCCAATCCATCTCCTTTAAAATGCCCTTTCTTTTCTTTCAGAAGAAAAGGGTCAAATACTGAGTCTCTTGGTGACTTATTTGATGTAATCTAAAAACACTTTTTTTTTAAGGTGCAACATGGGTAGCATTCTTGGCTACTGTACTTAGGCATACCCAGGAAAGTGAGATATGTTCTTACCCTCATTTTCCATAATCAAACATAGCTACAGAATGTCATTTGTACCATTCTGTTCTCTGGCGATCTCTGGTAGTTGTTTTATGAGTTGACAGTGAATGTGGTAATGAGACCATTTGTGTGCCTTTGGGGTGCAATATGGAGGGACTGTGGGAGGATCTGGTGTGGGACTATATTTTTATAATAAATGAAATTTCTCATTCTAATCAGGAGTGTAACTAAGGTTAAATGAGTTGGAGCCATGGTGGGAAGAAAGGCTATTGATAGTAGGGAAAGATCATAGACTTAAGAATAGGTAAACACAGTGTTCCTTTGGACAGTTTGATTCCTTTCATACATATATAGAGTATTGTTTTTCTTTTAAACACAGACACAATATCTTTATTTTATTTATGTGGTGCTGAGGATGGAACCCAATGCCTCACCCGTGTGAGGCAAGTGCTCTACCACTGAGCCACAATCCCAGCCCTTAGAGTATTGTTTTGATTACTGGATGTTAAAAAACAGGGGATCAGTCTCTGACCCTAGTCTAGCAGGGAATCACTTTAAGAAAGCACAGGCAACTGCAATATAGTTTGATCAGTGTTATTATGGCATCTGTAGGGTTCTTATTTGCAAAAGCAAAGAAAGGACATAATTCCAAATGTAACCCCATTATTGGCCTTGGTCACCCTTAACATTTGGGATTTAAAATTATTTGGTTCGATCTTGCATTCCACTCTGTTAGAGTTCAGGGGACAGGAAAGTTATGTTCTCATGGTCACTTCTGGTACACAGTTCCAGCTTCCAAAGAACACTCAATCTTACCTGGCTATCACCCACTGCTGTTGATCTGTGCCAATTAGACATGGAAACCCGCCCCTTCCTGACATTTTCTTCTCAAAACCAGTCATTTAAGGCACTGTGTATGAACAGGTTTTACTGAAGGTAAAAAACACTGAATGGTTTTATATCACCACAATGTCCTATGCAATCTCCCTCTGTTTCTCACACTTTGTAATTCCTTGCTTCCTTCCACTATTTTTTTTGTTTTGCAAAGCACTTTAGCTCTTTTTCCCTCCTAGGCTCTGGGCCTGCCTTTGCACCTCTTCAGATCATTATTGGATTCTGCCAAACTAAGTACCAACTACTCCAACTAAGATGAATGACAGAGGCTTGACAATGTTACTTTTTCCTCTTCCCTGCCCCAGCAGTTCCTGTAATGCGGAAAGGAACAACATAGGCATTTATTTTTTTACTAATGGCTTAAGCTCCTGGTCCCTGTCCTCAACCTTGGAAAGCAAAAGCAGCTGCAGGCAGTTTACATTTTGCATAATAGTCTATTTATTCAAAACAGAGTTGTTGTTGAGATTAAATAATTTTTAAAAACACCTAGAACAGTGCTTGGCACATCACATGTACTCAAACAGCCTACGATGTGGTATTAACTTTGCAATTTCTCTCCGAAGACTGCTCTTAATGGCAGGTGAATAAAATGAGTATTACTTCAAAAAGTGACAGCTCCCTGCTTATTCTGAGTAAATATTCAGACACACATATGCAGTAATGCTAGAGGCTACAGCAGTCTTGCAGTGAGCATTAAATTACTTGCCATATGTAAAAGCCCAGCACAGAGTCTGGCATATTATAGTTATTGTTAGGAAATGCATACGTGAGTGTAATTGGATGTTAATTATTGCTTGATTTTACTTGTCACCCTTGTTGGAAAGCAATTGCTGTACAACAGATGGAGCTTGGAATACTGGGAGGCTGCCCACACTGAACCAGCAGGCCTGCTTACCTATGTCTTTGACTGGCTAGCTCTTTGCCTGGTGAAGTCCAAATAGTAGTTTTAGTCTCCATTTAGGCAAGTTCTAGGACCTTAAAACTAGTCATAGTTGTCAACCTGCCATCTTGAAAATAATTAATTGGAAGACCCAGTGGAACTCTTTACTTGGATTGCCACCACTTATCAACACCATGGGATTAAACAACCCTTAACTCGTCGCATATTGATCACGGATCTATATTACCTTGTAGTAGAGAGAGCTGTTCTTCTTGCTTCTATTAAATGGATAAGAAAGCAAGCACTGAGGGAACTGGCAGAAGTTTTGGCAGCCAGAGACTTTAATAAGCAATTAGTTTGATACCACTGGACATGGTGCCAAGTGAACCAACACTTTGGCATTACTGTAGCATATGATGACATATTTCCTAAGGTCTTGGTTAGGTTGGTTCATTTAGTTGTTTTGGGATAGTTATGGGCTAGTTTATTTTTAGTTAGTGGGATTGGGGGTTAAATGTGTAAGTAGAAAAAATCTTTCACAGCTGCTTTTGGAAACTTTGAATTCTGTTTTATGCATTTTCTGTGATTCAGATAAATGACTATAACATACCTTGGAAGCATGTGCTTCATATAGCTGTTGTAATGTCCTTCCCAAAGCACTCTCAGTGGTATTCATTAACTGCTCACTCCTCCTCCAACTTCTGATTGTGGAGTCTAGGTATAGGTACTCTAGCCCAGTCTCTCCATTTTCTTTGTCTTGCCTTTTAGGTAACTTATAAAAGATAAACCTAATGAAGGAAATATTTATGAATTACTATAATGTATTGATGGATTTCCTGGTTGCAATCTGCATTAAATACTTAAATATACCTCTGGCTACTGTTTCACAGAAAACCCCTAAGGAAAGGCATTTGCTCAAGATCTTCACTTTTTTCTTTGCTCCTCCTCAGGAAAGGAAATCTGAATCTGATCAGATATGTTCTAAGACAATAGCTGGCCTGGTAGATGGGGTCCTTGAGATGGAAGTCCCTACACATTGAGAAAGGTTCTCTGCTGCTTGCACAGTCCTTATGACTGCAGTGGGGAGGAGACCAAGGCCCACACCTGGACTGGAGAAGTCTTGGATTCTCTTCTGCTACAAGTGCTTGGCATTCTCATTTCTTTGCAGCTGTCTGGGTATGTGATTTGAAAGTTGGTTTTAAGGGGAGCTGGAGGCTCCTTTGAGCCTCTGGCCTAAGTCTCATTCTTCAGCTCATTTTATCAAAATGTCCTGCATAGAAGATTTGGGCCCAAGACTAATTACGTAAGTCTATCCTTTCCTTTTCTATTGTTTCCTGTCATACATCTCCTTTGGGTATCTCACAGGGAGAACAGGTGGTAGGGCCAACATAGCACTCAGGCAGTTTTAGATCATTTAGCCCAGAATTTCTCAATGTGCTCTATTTATGTTTTGAGCCAGACCATTCTTTGCTGTGGGGGCTATCCTGTGCACTGTAGGATCCCTGGCTTCCAACTGTTAAGTCCCCCAAATTGTGACAATCAAAATCCATGTTGCTTCCTGCCTCTGTACTACCTCATTGCTCCTTTATTGGCCTGAAACACCTGTGCACAGCCCTATTTCTTCTAGCTACTCCATCACTGTTCTTAAAATTTAACTCAAAAATGACTTCCTCTCCAGGCATGGTGGTGCACACCTATAATCCTAGTGGCTTGAGAGGCTAAGGCAAGAGGATTGCAAGTTCAAAGCCAATCTCAGAAACTTAGTGAGACCCTGTCTCTAAATAAATAAATAAATAAATAAATAAATAAATAAATAAATAATGCTGGAAATGTGGCTTCATGGTTAAGCACTTCTGAGTTCAATCCCTGGTATCAAAACCAAACCAAAACAAACAAGACAAAAAGCCAAAAAACCCTACTTCCTCCAAGAGGCCCTTTAGGCTCTATGCTCCCCCATACCTTGGCTATATTCCTTTATCAAAAATCTATGAACTCCTTAAAGGTAGGAACTATGTTTTGTTCATATCTCTATCTTTAAAACTCAGCACAGGGCCTAGGAGGAGCTTAGTAATGGAGTTTATCTATGTTCTCTAGCCCGAAGTTTACACAAAATTTGATGTCATCCATAATGGCAAACCTAAACACCCTAACTAAAGAATGAAGAAAATGATCCAAGCTTTAGGAGAATCCAACTATAATGTGATGCTATGTTGTGTCTCTTTTGACATTGTACAAAAGTTCAATGACCTCCCACCCACTCCAACAGTTGCCTAACAAACCAAGGTTAACCAAACAGGGCTGTGTAGGACCAAACACCCCTTGTCCTCATAAGGAGAAACACATACTCCAGTTTCAGAAAAGGAGTTGTCTGCTTTATCTCCTGTGTCAATTTTCTTTGTCAAAGGATGTTAAAAGGATTCTGTTAGGAAAAGTCATTTGTAATCAAAGAAATTGCCAATTGACAGAAGTTGTCATCTCAATTCCACTTCTGCAATGACCAGCTCGCCCTGCTGAGAGCACTGAATCAGTCCTGAGAGGGGCTGCTCAGCTCTCATTCCAGGACACTCCATCTTAGAAGCTGTGTGGGTATTTAGCCCATTTGCACACTTTAAGTGTCTTTCTTTTTAAAGGAAGGAAGTGAAGCTGAGGTTCTCCTTAGGAACATCACAGCCAGTCAGACTATGATGATCTATACTTTGGCTATTTGCATACACCTATCCTTTCATTTCATTTACCTACCAATCCACAGCTTCACCATCTTCATTTCTGCATGATATTGTTGATGCCTTCAGGACCCAAAAGAGGTCAAGGGAGAACAAAGCAAGGATTGTTCTTAGAAGTCTTGTTGTCATTTTCTTTCTGTTGCAGTTATTCCATGCCACAGCAGGAAACTTTGCCCATAGATGGCGGGGTCTGAGTTGCAAGTCTCTCTCAGGCTGCGCTAGCTCTGACATTTGATTTCATTTACCTCTGCTCTTCGCTGCTCAGGCATTTTCAGAATGGGATGAATCCCATGTAATCGTGTGATTATGTCACAGCATCCCAGCGTGACTCTGGATGCTTTTGTGCTGAATTGTTGATGAGTTTGCAAAGTCATCAGAAAGTTCTGGAGAGAAAAAAAATGTGTGTGTGTGTGTACATACACATATATACATATATATACATATACATATATATATATATATACACACATACACACACATATATTTAAAGTGAACATTGTGTATATGAAGTTCATTGGGCAAGGAACTCCATGTTGATAAGCAGATGTTGAATTAAAATTTTCATGTTTTTTTCCCTTTGATATGAGAGCAAATATATGTGATTCATACATTAAACAGAAATGAAAAAAACCTTACCTTAATAATTATTAGGATCTGTTGCTTATAGTAATCATTATCTTAAGAAAATAATTGCTAGACATTACTTTAAAAGGTTGCTTCAAAGTAAGAGCATGTTCGTTTGCTGAATTTCACCAAGTGTTGATGTATCTTTTCCACCTCCCTCGTTTTGGCCACTCAGTGTGGTGCTTTGCTTTAAAGAGGCTTTGCTGTCTAACTGATTACTATGCAATCAGGCAAACATATTGACCGGCTACTCTTCAGATTAAATAAAACATCTTACAAACACTGGTTTTGTCCAAACTCTTGTCATTCTTGAAACCGGATCTGAACTTGAAGGCCAAGGAAAAATGACCCATTACCATAATGACTCTAAAAAGGTGAGATTCATCTATTTGGGGAAGAAGGAAGGAATAAATAGACATCTGAAAAGAATTTGTTTAAATGCTTGGTATTCTTGAATCAATTATTAAAGATGCCGTCATAGTAAATAGCAGTTAGTGTCACTCCTGGAAGTCACAGTGGCTCTAATCTTTCTTTCTGATTATGGATCCAGATCAGAGTCACTTAGAGGATCCAGATCAAACCATCCCCTTGCAAATCAGGCTACTTCTGTGGCCCAACTGGCACTGTTTGGGGTGCTCAGAGTTCTTAGGAAAGGGTGGGCTCATGGATCTACTTCTCCTAAGACAGAATTTTATGAGGAACACTCTGGGCTATTGACCCACATTATGTGCAGTACCTGCAAAAAGGGCAGAAATTCTGAACCTAATCTTCAATCTGCTGAGTCAGAATCCTTCCAGTTGGGTGGAGAAATAGATATTTTTAATGAGTTTGTTGTTGATGCTGGTGCATCCTCAAATTTTAAACTCTCTGTCCTGAGGCCCAGCTATCTTGTTTCTGGTAGAATAACAGCCTTCTGCAGGGAGCAGACAAAATTGGCTAAACCAATAAACATTTTTCTTACCATTTCTGCATGGACATTGTCTCATTTTATACAGGTTTCTATTATATTCAGATAAAAAAGGATTTCAATAACCCCAAACAACAACAACAAATAATTGTGGCATAAAGATAAATTTTCTGTTAAAGTGGAATAAAATTGATCTTATTTGTTTATTTTTTCTTGCAAAAATTACAATGATGAGCACCCTAGGTATAGGGTGTTCATTAATATATTCAGAAAATATAAGCAACTTATTTTCTGTTTTGTAGGCTAAAGACTACGTTGAAATAGTTGAATAGTATATAAACAATTCTTGCTTTCTTTTCCTCATTACATGCTTGGCACAGTGCCTGGTAATAGTAAATGATTAAATGTTAGCTAAGATTATTAGTATTTTCTCGGAAGGTAGGCTGTGGAACATCTGTGTTAGGATGCTATTTGCTAAATCCAATTTTATTTAAAGGTTTGGAAAGACAATTAGTTTGGTTTCTTTCAGATGTTACTTTCAATAAACTTTCTGATCTCCTGCTTTTTCTGACCTGACATGCTGATTGTCAGTCAACAACCCTCTTTGTACAGTTGTGACTGTTGAATTCCATAGACACTGAGAGTCTCCAGGGATTTCAATACGGCCCTAAAGCCTGGATTCCAGTGTGCCCCCATTTTTACTAAAAATAGCACAGTAATAGTATGGAGAGAAACTAATGAATTTGGTGAATGAAGAAAATGCAAACAGGGAAGAATATTTTTCACAATATTACCTGCTTTTGAAGTCTAAGTAGTACAAAAATATGAAAAGACCTTGGCTCCTTCACAATTCAGTCACTTTTAAAATAATAGAAAATGCCTTAGCTGGAACTTGACTCCATATGGCCAAAAAGAAAGAATTCTTCACTTTGTAACAGGTTTCTGATTTCATGGGTGAAGGTTTGTGTTCACTCATCCAGGAATCCTGGAAAATTCCAGTCTCAGTCTCTTCAAATAGTGCATCTTCCACATTTGCTTCATCACATCTTTCTAGTACATTCCATGTCTCTTCCATCTGCTTTAGCTCCTTGTATGTCTGCATTAGTCCTTAATTCCTTATTGGGAGCCATCTTCCAATTCTCTAATTCTCTATTCAGGAAATTAATCCATTGCTTAATCTATCTCTTCCAAATAACATTTTTTGAGTTGTGTTTAATCTGTTTATTAGGTTACTTAATACATTTCTAAAAGTTTTATTGGTTTTTGTTTTTTCTAGATTTACTTGGTCTTTGTATGGTCTCTTGTTTCTTGACCTTATACTCAATCTTCTATTTCTATCAAAATATTGAATATATTATATTATTTTTTGTATTTAATTCCAATATCTGAAGTGTTCGCAGGTCAGACTTTGTTGTTATTTCTGCAACTCTCTGTCATAATACCTTACTATTGTGTGTACTTTGATTTTGGGCTATAAATTCATGTTTGTTGAAGTTTTATCTGTGAAAGTTGCTTTTTTGTTTTTTTGTTTTGTTTTTGTATTATTAAGATAAAGTTGGGTTTTTCCAGTCCCTGGTCTATGCTGGCTTCGTCAAAGTACAATTGTCCTGTGAGGACTTCCAGAAGTCAGGCTGCTGGATTTATTCATTTATTCACTTGTTTGTTTATTTGGTTTTTGAAGTATGATGTACGTATCATCAAATTTATCTGTTTAAGTTCAGTTTTCCTTTGCCAGACTTTTACAAGACTGTTGGTGGACTGAGTAAAATCTAGAATGTAACATACTGAAGGAAAAAGTTGAGGTACTTGTGTCGGGAGGAAGGAGGGAGGACTTGAATTATTTTGACAGAAAGAGATAAGAAAGTATAGAAAAAGAAACTGTTCATGAGAAATGTGATTTAAACAACATGGCTAAGAAGAGGAAAAGAGGACTGGAAAAATTGGTCAATCTCTAGCCTCCTCCAGATTGTTCTGAGAATGCCAATCTTCCTAGAAGCCATCCTTGATCTCCCCCAATCTGACTTATGTCTCCCTACAGTTTATTCCCAGAGCTCACTGTATTCTCACTGTATGTAGTTAGTTGGCTATTTTTCTGAGTCTTTCTCTAGATAGTAGTGGTCAGAACACTCTTGTGAGCCACAGCCTATTTTTATAAATAAAGTTTTATTGGAACATGGCCACACCCACTCATTTGTGTATTATATATAGCTACCTTTACCTTATAATGACAGAGTTGAGTATTTAAAACAGAGGCCCTGAAGTCTAAGAAGCCTAAAATATTAAGTCCCTGTTCTTCACCAGCTGGCCTAGTGTGTAACCTCAATGAGGGCAGCGTGGTGTCTGCCTTGTCTGCTCTTGCATCTCCAGGCCTACCACAGTGCCTCCTAGATGAGGGATTGGTTGAGAAAGGTTTCAGACTTCTATCTGGAGTGATGTGGAATTTAGAATGAATTAAATAAAATCAGAGAAATAAACAAATGCAGGTATGTAGTAGGCAAAACCCATTAGAAAGAATTTCATTCTGATGTTTATAAAGCAAAGAGGCAGCAGTAGCTATAAGGACCAAGCAGCCCTGGGTTGGATTCCTGGCTCTGCCTCTCACTAGTCATGTGATTCTAACTGCACTGAGCTTCAACTTCCTTTGCTAAAGACAGGGACTCCTGATCTCTACCTTCATAGGGAACCCATAGGACTCAGTGAGATGCTACCACCTGGCATATAGCTGGTGCCATTGAATGCTGGTTCCTACCCACTTTTAAATCTGTCTGCAAGGAAAAAGAAATAACTTTGTCATGGAAGAGACACAAACAGTCCTTTATCAGTGTAGTTTTAAATGACCTCAAATAAATCAAATAAATTACAGTGATTTTTGTCCAGCTGAAAGTCAGTGTTCAACTCAACCAGGTGCCTGTTCTTAAAGGCTTGAAGCTGAATTTTCATCCTGCCCCAGAGGGCAGCCACCCTTCCATTTTCCCTCTGCTGACAGCACAAACATGACTGCCATAAACACAGAATCCCCCTAAGCTTAGCCTCCCCTGTAGTCACAAAAACATGACTAGAGTGCTAGCAAAAGGGATAGTTTGGGCAGGGGCATGTCTTGTGTTGATAAGTTTCTGCCTATTATATTGTTTTTTCAGTCTGCAGCACTCTCCGCTATGCTAGTCTGCCTGTCCCTGTGTGACACTCACTGGGCAACTCATTTAACATCGCTGAGCGATTCTTTTTACCAACTCACAGAATTGTTGTGAGGAATACATAAAACAATGTAGGTTTCAGTGGGTGGGAAATTAAATGGTAAAAATGGTATATAAATGCAAGTATCTGGTAGTATGATTAATTCTCTCCTTCTGTTGGGATCAGCATATTTTCTTTCTCTCTCTAATGAGTGTGACTCTAGCAGCATTTGTCAAGCAGATCAAAGTGGGTGTAGGGATTGTGATACAGTGGGAAAGAACATGTCATTTGGAGGCACAGGGGCTGGGCTTTCATCCAGCTTCTATTACCTAGTATCTATGTGACCTGGGAAGTTACCTAGCTCTAGTGTCTTTCTTTTTCAAACTTGGATAAAAATACCTACTTCACAGGGCTCTCATGAAAGATTAGAGGAAATAATATGTGCACATTTTCTGACACATATCAAGCCCTCAATATATGGATGCTGCTATTATTTTTATTTTCAGGACTATACATTCATAAATAAACATCTTTCAATATAAGCCTTTCAGTAAAATTGTCTTCTAAACACATTTCTGGAAGTCTTCAATTCCTTGAGTTGGGGTTTCCTGCTCCTATTCTAGAAGTTTCTGGGGGCCTTGCTCCAGGGTCTCTGCCCTAAAACTGTTGGTACAGTGGAGAAGCTGGCAGGAGAATTAGCATCTCTCCTGGCATTTGGTGATGAGTTTCACTTCCTTAGCAATTAGAATTAACACAACTGAGTACCTAATTGGAGTCTTTTTTAGGTAATAGGTTATCCTTTCTTTCTATCATAATTATGCAGATGCACTATTATACTGCTCTTGAAACATCTGTTAAACAAATCCCTTCAGAGTCACATTTTAAACATAATGCATATTCCTCTCAATTGCACTAAACCACTCTACAGGTTAAAGCAACATGTCATTTTTATTGGATATCAACATTTTCCCATCTAACATTTAGTAGATTCCAGGCAGCCAAAAAATTAAAATAAAAATACCAGCTGCCTCTAAGATTATTACTCACTATTATTGTCCTTAACAGTATTATGCAATGTTAATATTCACCAAAGTGATATTAAGATTGCCATGAGTACTCCTTATTCTCATATTAGTTCAGCATTTTTATCTAAAGTCTTTTTATTCCCAAATGCCCAAGAAAATTGTCAAGCAAAGAAGAAACCTAGGCAGAGAATTGGAAGAACCTCTTCAGCACATTCCAAAGATAGAGAGAAAGAGGCCATCTCCATGCACAATTCTTCCTTCTATTCTAGCACACAGCAACTGAATTGTGATATTTATACATGTGTGATAGGTCCAAAATAACTAACGTTTTTGTATCTCTCTCTATTATGGAGGGTAGAGATTATTCTTGCGGAGACTTCTAAGATTTGAAAGAAGACTCCAGTACTTCAAAATTTTTAAATTTATAAATGTTTCCCCTTACCTGGCCTAATATTTTTCCAATAGTTCTCCTCTAATTAAAATCTACTTATATGAACACATGCTTGATAAATACACACACACATGCCCAACCAAAATTCATTTTTAAGTATTAGAAAGAGCTAAAATTAACAACAACCTTAACTGAAGTATTTTCCTTTACCAGCAGAACAGAGAAAATCAATGGTTGGAACATGGCATGGAATCATAAACATAAGACCACAGCTAAGAGAAGCCACTAAAATGAAAGAGTTCTGTGCAAAAAGTAAATGAGTTTGTAGTAGAGGTTAAAATAGTTGGAAATTGTGCCATAATATTACTACTTGGGACCATACTAAATTATGTAGAAAGGCTCACGGGTGGTTTCACAGGGTTTTTATTCTCTTAGAATAATTTAAACTCACAAGTGACACAAGAAGATCTTGTTTCTTTTCCCTGTAAGAGTTCTTATAGGGTAAATATAGACTAGTGTAGCCTGGTCTCCCTCCACTCCTCCACTTCATCCTGTAACTTGAAAATACGCACCTGAAGCTGAACTAATGGAATGACTTAATACTGGAAAAAATGTTTGCCCTACTAAAAGAAAAACAACCTAAGTTTTCTGAAATAATCTGCAAACTGAGGGAGCTTGTTCCTTGGTCAAATAGTTTGTGACAATTTACAAAGCACTGTCAAGGGCTGTGAGGAATATAGATGACTTGATGTTGCCTTCAGATCATTGCATTGGAAATATATATATATATATATATATATATATTTTTTTTTTGGTACTGGAGATTGAACTCAGGGGCACTAGACCAATGAGCCACATCCTCAGCCCTATTTTGTGTTTTATGTAGAGACAGGGTCTCACTGAGTTGCTTAGCGCCTCGCCGTTGCTGAAGCTGGCTTTGAACTTGCGATTCTCCTGTCTCAGCCTCCTTAAGTGCTGGGATTACAGGCTTGTGCCACCGCGCCCGGCTTGCGTTGGAAATATTAAGACACGCACACAGATAAGACAATAGAGCAAGAAGGTGACCGCCATAGCTAGTGCCTGTTCACCACAGTGCACCGCAAGAACAAAGACAAGAGATGCTTTACAGAGGAGTCCAGTGTGAGATGAGCCACAAGGCCTGGAGAGAGCACATTTCAGGCAGTGGGTACTGATGGGTGGTTAAAATCTTGAGAGACTCGAAGTCAAATCCCAGCTGAATGGCCAGAGAAACATACTTCTTTTTGTCTTGGTTCTCAACTAGAGAATAAGGAAATCCATTTGGAATCTGGTACATGTAAGTTATGAGTGTATGAACATTAGTGTAAAAAGGAAGCCTGGATAAATGCAAAGAGGCTAGAAAGCATGGTACATGGGAGAGAAGAATAACATCTCTAGATAAAGATTTGCCCCCAGTGTGTACAAGTAGGTGGGATTCATTCAAAATAGAATATTTTTTTCTGATACTGGGCATTGAAGCCAGGGGTGCTCTACCACTGAGCTATATCCCCAGCCCTTTTAACTTTTGAGACAGAGTCTTGATAAATTGCCCAGTCTGGCCTCAAATTTGTAATCCTCCTGCCTCAGCCTCCTGAGTCACTGGAATTATAGTTGTACACTGTAATATAATTCAAAATATGATTTATATCTACAGGGATTTGTTTTGTCAGTATGGTACTAATAGCACAAAGCAACATGCACCTGTGTGGTATGATATTCTCAGTTCGCTTGATCAAAAAGAGAAATAAGGCTGTCTCTCTAAATTTAGTGATGGAATTGATATCAAAATGTTCCAACCACTACTTCTTGTCAAATTGGCAGGCTAGCTAATGATGATAGCTGACATTCAGTGATGCTTCCTAAATGCTGGTCACTGTTCTAAGTACTTACTTTCAACCTCACAATTATTGGTAATAGGTACTACATTATCCTGGTTTTTTTTCCAGATCAAAAAGGGAAGGAATCAAAAGATTAAGTAATTTGCACAGTACCATATAGCTAACAGGTGGTTCAGGCATCTGATGCCACAGTCTACATACTCTTACCCTCTTCATACAATACTGCTTCACCGCATCTAGGAGGTTATACACCAAGAATGTTCAAGTCACCCACTTTGTGTTATCTCATGGCCAGTGGGCAGGCATGGCAAGTTGACCAAATTGTCCCTAATAATTTGGACCCACCTTACACAGAACAATGTTTCTTAAACTTTTGTGAACTCCTTTGGAACCTAATGAAACCTATACATGCATTCCCCAGAAAAATCCACCCAGTGCCCCCCAAATGCATAGTTTTAGTGACAACTTCATAGAGGACATACTTCCACTTAAAATCTATCTACTAGGCCTTCTGGAGTTTAACACACCCCAGGCTAAAAACCCCTAGACCTGTCATTACAACCTCATCATTGTAAACATGGCTTAGAGATAAGCAAACACTTATCTCTTATCAATGATCTCATTGCAGAAGTGTCATTTAAAACCCTTGAGTTCCCTCCATCCTTACTTTCTAGACAAGTATAATGTTCTATCCCTTTATATTTTAAGATATGCATAGGAAAGGAGATTCTTCTTGTGTAGAAACAGATAAAGATTTATTCCTGCAGAGCATTACTCTAGGAAATTGAGTTTCCTTTTTTTTTTTTTTTGTAGTGCTGGGGGGATTGTGCTCTAGCACTGAGCTACCCACCAGCCCTTGAATTTCCTTTTGTAACTTTGTTTCCTCAAACCACACACTGAAGGCTGAGGAAGGACAACCAAAAGTATGGGTATCAGTGACCATGTAACTTTAAATAAGGCCACTGTACCTGAGTGTAGACAGGTGGAAGTAGCAGCCATTTGAATTTACCCATCCCAGCTTTGGTTTGGTATATACTCTATTTACATGTACAAATAACTGGAAGGATCCTTCAATGTAAAATTGGACACCCAATTATTATTTATCAATGATGTTTATGACATTTATTGAGCACTTACTATCTCTTCTTTTCTATGGCTTTATGTTTCTCTCCTGTACTCTTCACTTCAGTCCCAAAAGTTGGACACTACAATTACTCATTTTATAGATGAAGAAATTTGCTTCTATTCAGAGTTAATAGGCAACACAACAAGGATTCCATGGGGGCTTCCTGACTTCAAAGCCCAAAGCCCATCCTCTCAGCCTCAGCGCTTGTCTAGTCCACGATCTGCTGTCAAGTCTTGCTGGGAAACTCTTTTGGGTGTTCCATACTGGACTTGTTCCATCCTACTCCAGGCCCAGATGGTTAGGTCCTTTTTATTCTGACTCATTGCTCAGTAAACTTGCTTACTCAAGCTTTGCTCTAATCCCAGTTTTTCTTAGCTTCATCAGGATCTTGCTAACAAGCATTGGCCTCTCCCTGGTCTCAAATGATCTCTGGCCTGGGATGGTGAGCACTGCACTTAGTGATGAGAACACTTCGCATCATGGACTCCCTCTGCACTCATTTCTGTCCTTCCTGGGTCTCTGCTCTCTGTTCAGTCTGTGGTAATCAGAAAGCACAAGTTCCTATCTCCACTTTCCCAGGAAGAGGAAGTTCCTGATGGGGTCTTGGCTGAAGCAGCTCTTCCTGTGTTAAAATCTTTTGTGTATTTTCATTGACTATTCTGTGTCATCACACGAGCAGCGGAGGTGGTTAGCAGCAACATCCATTCATTCATGACATATTTATCAAGCACCTATTTATGTTCCAGGCACTGTGCTGAGTGCTGAGGTTGCCATGGTGACTAAGAAAGAACTTGTTCCTGCTTTCGTAGTTTACTGTTTTGGAATGAATCAGGCACATGAAAAGGCAATTGCAGTACAATTTGACAAAGATTCTAAGGCAATAACAAGTATTTTGAGAGCACATAAACAGGGCTGCCTACTCCAGGCATGAAGACTGGGGCAGATTACCTGGAGGAAGTATCTGAGATTTAAAGTTCAACTAGAAGAAATGAGGCAGGTGAAGAGGTTGGTGGTTCTTCAAGAAAAAGAAAGAATGTTCTAGAAAGAGGGAATAGCAAATTCAAAGGCCAACAGGCAGAGAAAGCTTGCACAGCCTGGGCAGCACAATTGGTTCAGGATTGCTGAGGTAGAGTCTGAAGCAGGGTGTGAACAGGTAGGAAGCTGGAGAGGTGTGGATCTCAAGAGGGGCTGTCATATAATGTCTCTACATCACAGCGATGCCACTTCACGAGCTTAACTGCTACAGCTTGGATATTCACTGCAGGGGATGGGGCTGAAGACTAGATTGTGTTGAGTCCCACTGCATGTTGAAGATAACTGATTTCAGAAATCTTTGGCCCTGGACTCCAGTTCGTGCCACTCAGGAGCCCTGAGCAGCCAAGTGCCTTCTCCCCCAGGTAGAATACCTTCTGACTCAAGACATGACAAAGTCTTCCTCTTGCTGCTGCCAGCTGTTTTCCTTTCCCAAATTGGTGCCCCTAATCAATGTCCCTTGGCTGCTGTGACTGCCACAGGCAGGCCAGATGTGGTCACCGTTGCTGCTCAGAACAGAGTCAGCCCCTTATGCACCAGCAGCCTACAGGTAAAGGTGGTTATTTTCATTGATGCAGATAGGAACACAAAGGCTCAGAGACTTTAAATTGCTTATCACAAGCCACCAAGCTATAAGTGGTGAACAGAATTTGGACCTGGTGTGATACCAAAGCCATTACAATTACACAACAATTTCTTCCTCCCTGTCGGCATTAACATTCTTATTAGGATCTCTCAGATATGTAGTCAGTTTCCTTATTGACCCTTTTCTTGATTGCAAGTTTCTTGCAAGTTGGATTAGAGGCTTTGGAGGGGCCTTTCTAAGACTTTCCCTTCAGTCTCCTGGCTGGGAAGGACCAAATCCGCCACTTCACCCCCACTCTCAGTGTTTTTTTTTTTTTTAAGTTGTAGATGAATACAATACCTTTATTGATTTTTTATGTGGTGCTGAGGATTGAACTCAGTGCCTCACACGTGCAAGGCAAGCGCTCTGCGACTGAACCACAACCCCTCAGTGTTTTGTGTGACCTACAAGAGCTTGCTTCATCCAGCTCCATCCTCAGGAGAAAAACCTCAAACCAGGATTTGAGACAGCCTTTCATGCCCCAGTTTGATTAAGGGAATAGCAATAATTTCTGTTCCCCTCAGAGGAACTGGTAATTTTTTATGCAAACAATTTTTTAGGTGACCCATTGTGTATCTGAGCATCCTAACTGCTGTGTCGGTGAGGTTCTTTGTCTTCCTACACAGACTCCCACTGTTTGCTGGTTTTTGTTTATATTCATTTCTGTCACTTTTGTTACCATTTTAATGTTCAATTTCCATGCTAAAAAATAGGTTTTTCTCTCCCTCTGTTCCTCCTTTCAAACACCAGTAAAGCCCAGTGACAAGTCTTGTGGATTCTGCCAATGGAGACGAATGTGTTCTCTAGCTAAGGCTCCAGCTTCAGACTAGGGTCCTAATGAATCACCAGGCTTTTATTATATCTCTTTGCTAAAAGCATAGTTCTCTCTGCAGCCAGATGGCCCTCGCTCTGCACTCCCGAAAGTAATCTGGACCCTGTCACCAATTACTCTTCTCCTTCCTGGCAGTAAATAGAAAAGGCAATTTTCAAATTGTTTCTATTGATCACAGAGAATTTTCTTCTGAATATCACTGTCTATATAAAAAAGCATAGGATTATTTCCAGTTCCCATAGCCAGGAAATTTTAGAGATGAAGGCAATTTACATAGTGGCCACTTTATAATTTGGAGTCAACAAACTTGAGTGTGAATCCTAACTGTCCTTTACAAACTGTGAACTAGAGCAAGTTGCTAAATCTCTTTGAACCTCAGTTTCTCCCTTTGTAACCAAGGATATTAGTGCACAGTTCTGCTAAAAGGATTAAATTAGTAGGAATTAAGTAAACAGAACAAATTAGCATAGTTCTGACTCAGGAGGTTTATTTTTTAATTTTATTTTATTTTACTACTTATCATTATTACTAAGGTCATCTACCTGTCTGTCTTCAGGACAATCTGATATATCTCACTTTTTTGTGTGATTTTTGTTCTATGTAAGTTTCCATTCTTCCTCAAAGATAGGATGTGATATTGTTTTCATAACTACTCTGGATCTTTTATAATTGAATGATAAAATTAAAGCTTAACAGTATGTAGATTCCTCAGAAAACTTGGAATGGAACCACCATTTGACTCAGTCATCCCACTCCTCAGTTTATACCCGAAAGGGCTTAAAATCAGCATACTGCAGTGATGCAGCCATATCAATGTTTATAGCATCTCAATTCACAATAGCTAAACTATAGAACCAACCTAGGTGCCTTTCAACAGATAGATAAAGAAAATGTGGTATATGTACACAATGGAATATTACTCAGCCTTAAAGAAGAATAAAATTATGGCATTTTCCAATAAATGGATGGAGCTGAGCAATATCATGCTAAGTGAAATAAGCCAATCCGAAAGAACCAAAGGCTGAATGTTTTCTCTGATATGTGGATGCTAATTCACAATAAGGGATGGGGCTAGAGAAAAATAGAGTTACTTTGGATTAGACAGATGGGAGTGAAAGGAGGGAAGGAGATATGGGGGTAGAAGGATAGTAGAATGAACTGGACATTATGACCCTATGTGTAAATGTGATTACACAACCAGTGCAATTCTACATAATGTACAATCAGAAGAATGAGAAGTGATACTCCATTTATGTATGATGTGTCAAAATGCATTTTACTCTCATGTATGACTACTGAGAACAAATAAAAAATTAAAGCTGAAAGAAATTTCATTGACTTTTTGCTTTCATTTAGCCTTCTTCAATAAGATGATTATGTTTTCATTACAGAATGATGAAGTGGAGTTTGTGCAAACTGGCTATGGGAAGGATATGGTCAAAGTTCTCCACATTCAACGAGATGGAAAATATCACAGCATTAAAGAGGTGGCAACTTCAGTGCAACTTACTCTGAGTTCCAAAAAGGATTACCTATATGGAGATAATTCAGACATCATTCCTACGGACACCATCAAGAACACAGTTCATGTCATGGCAAAGTTCAAAGGGGTAGGCATTGTTCTTCATAAGTGCTGCCTATCTTAATGCAGAGTTCGCTGTAAGAATAGCCTGGGAGTGTTGCTTGCGTTTTAAAAATCTTCTTTACTTTTCATCTATTTTTGACACGTAAGCCGTTTTAAAAAATTTCCTTTCTATCACAAGATTCCCAGTCTTGCCAAAAAACAAAGCAAAACAAACAAAAACCCCTTCTCTTTTTCTTTCTTTCCTTCCCCCTTCCTCTCTCCTTCCCTCCCTCCCTACCTACTTACCTACCTACCCCTATTTCTTTCTTTCTTTCTCCTCTTTATTCTTTCTTCTTCAATCTTTTAGGCTAATAATCCTATAGAACAAATCAACATGTTATTTCTAATTAGAAATTATAGACAAATCACAGTCCAGGGAGGATTTCAGAATGAAATTTAACACATTTTTATCACCCATTTCTTTGAGTCCTGTCATTTATTGTTTCTTTAGGAATGGTGTGCATTTATAGTAGAAAGTAACAATTGTCTTCTTCTTGTGACTCAGAATAATATCTTGAGAATAAGATACATTCTTTTTTTTATTGTTGAAATCTACTTGTCCAAATTTTAATGCTGTCCTGGCTTACTCCATTATCACTTCCTTTCCATAAATGGTGGTGAATTGTACTCTTCAAGAGTGACCTAGATCTGATAGAACATGATATTTTTGCCCTTCCATCTCCAGTTTCTTCAAGTGTGACTGAAGCTGTGCTGGACCACCAGCAGACTTCTGGGCAACTCTAAATAACTATTTATTTGCCAAGAAGTCTAAAAATGTAAGAAATGTAGACTCAAGCTTATTTTTCATGGTTTTTTTGGCATGAAATCCACATCCATAACACATTAAATGAACACACTAATTGCAGTGTAATTTCTACAAGGCCTATTTCCGTTCTGAACCTTTCTCTTGCAAATCATAATGGCCCAGCAAAAGGAAAGGCCTGTGGAAAAAAGAAATTGATATTAAAAAAATTGAATATAGGCCTGTATTCTGATATGGAAAAGAGCTAGCTACCACAGCTTCCTGTATTTTCTGTTCTGGAGAAAAGTGACGGAATGGACCTGAATGTTAAAACAATTTACGTTTATTCGTTAGAAATGAGGTGACCATTTAATTTCTTATCCAAACCAGGATACTTTTAAATATGAAATGGAATACTATTAATGATTATTGTGGGACAAA
The DNA here is from genome assembly GCA_028644305.1 of Xerus rutilus. NCBI lineage: Eukaryota > Metazoa > Chordata > Mammalia > Rodentia > Sciuridae > Xerus > Xerus rutilus. Next base: position 64,271,558 of record CM053400.1, on the reverse strand, counting down.
TACAAAATGAAATACAAATACTATGTTGGGGAAACCTGCAAATAGTCCACCTTAATTATATATAAAGCTATTAGTAATTCACAGACTGTGTTAGAACTTTAAAATATTGTCTGGAGATTAATATAGAGAATTTGTGAGAACATGGTGGGCCAGTTTCTGGGAGTGTAAAGCCAGGGATTATCAACAGAAGGCCCATTTGCAAGGCAAGGCACAGGAGAAATTGTTTCATTAACATTTTTCCATGGGGAAAACCCAGTTGCAGTGTTATAGAGGGTACTGTGGTTGGTTCAGGTGATAACCAAGCTGACTATGAGAAAAATCTGAATGACAAGTAACGTTTTGCTCATCCACTACTACATCCTCTCCCAAAAGACAAGTTTCTTTAAAAAACAGGTTAGAGTCTCAGCTGGGGATGATAATCTATGAATACTTGGAAGCTCCAATGACAACTTGGAATAAGGATCAGTTTCTCTCCTGAGATTCTTTGTTTCTTTTATTCTGTATTGACCAGGATAGAGTTCAATGAGTATTTTAAAAATATTTTTAAATGAGGAAAGTATTTCTGATCACTAACATTTTTTTTCTTTTTACAGATAAAAACCATAGAAAACTTTGCTTTGACTATCTGTGAGCATTTCCTTTCTTCTTTTAACCATGTCATCCGAGCTCATGTCTACGTGGAAGAGGTCCCTTGGAAGCGTTTTGAAAAGGTTATCTCACTCATTTATGGTCCTGGTTTTATTAAAGAGATTGGCTTTGTTATATATGCTAAAATTTTATTGAAACCAAATTTTTCACTAATTTTCAGAATGGAGTTAAACATGTCCATGCATTTCTTCACACTCCCACTGGAACACACTTCTGCGAGGTTGAACAGATGAGGAGTGGTAAGAAACCATTTTTTCTATTTTAATTCTGCAAAAGCAATTTCATGTTTTTTTGCCTTCTAAACAATTCTGCTTATTAACATGTACAAAAGCTGTAGCGAATTTTTAAGGATTTTTAAATCCGAGATGGGAATGAACATTGTGACTTTGGATTACATTAAAGAATTATCTACTTTTGCTTGAGAATATAAAAGTGGAGCCATTAATGTTGTAACACAATCTCGAAGTTGAGTGGATCATTGTTGTTATCCAATTTTGAGGTGAGGCAGGAAAAAAGAAAGGCCCAAGCTGATGAGAACTGAAATCTCAGAACTTTCTCGTGGATCTTTTTTGGACTTTATTATGCTATAATTATAGTAACTTCTACAGGAAAAAGTAAATAACTGTTTTCTTTTTTTAATATATTTTTAAAATTTTTTAGTTATAGATGGACACAATATCTTTATTTTGTTTATTTTTATGTAGTACTGAGAATCAAACCCAGTGCCTCACATGTGTGAGGTAAGCATTCTGCCACTGAGCCACAACCTCAGTCCAATAACTGTTTTCTTGACACTTTATTTGCATAATAAACCACTAATAATAATAAATCTCACTTTAAAAACAATAATAATTATATAATTCTAGTTAGCAAGAAATTTAAAAATTAACAGTAGAACATTATTACAATACATATCTAATTAGTACTGATAATTAAGTGAAGCAAATATTTAAATCCCCAAATCCATATTCCACTGATTTTTTGAGGTTGTCAGAGCAGAGTTAAATAATTCACCAAGATTTAGACTAGACAACTTCTAAAAACCATGGAGCCAAAGATGGAATAAATAAATATCTCTCTCCCAATAAAAAATAAGCTTCAATGATCATCACAAATTGATAGTATAACATTAATTATGTTATGATAATTGATGTATCATATGAATTATCATATGAACCTCTTTTCTGAATTTCCTTTCCTTTTGCTTTTGTCTCTTTTTCATTCTTCTTTAGCAATTCTCAGTGAGAATTTGAGGTGGTACCTGAGAGATGTCAGAAATACTATAAGGTCAATAAAATAAAAGGTGTCTTTTCAGTCTGAGTTGTGTTGGATAATGCCCTTTTTAGAAAGTTCTAGCGTACAAGTTATCCTTTAATGTTTTTAACTATCAATACATAGTCTAGATATAGGTAGGGCCTTCTCAGTGTTTGATTAACAATTATAAAAGTATGGTTATATGAAAGATTTGCACAGCTGCATTAAGTTGAAAAAAATGATTTTTATCCTCTAAATGTGAAGTCACATCATTTAACTTTCTGACCTGTTTTTTAGTTAAAATGGAAGTAACTTCTATCTCTCCTTCTCTTTTCCCTTCTTCTTTTCCTTTCTTTTTTTCTTCCTCATTATCTTCCTTCCTTACTCTCTCCTTCCTTTCCTTCCTTCCTTCTTGCCTTAAGTATGACTTTGGAGGAGAGAGAAGAAAATTTTCTTGACTGTTAGGCCAGTGTTTTCCTACCCAAACCACAGTGACTAACTTCATAAAATAGAAACTCTGAACCAGCTCTGTATAACTGAAATAAACATATGTAATTTAATTTTTTTTCTAGGAATCACACTAGAAAAACAAAAAAAATGAGAAAAATTAATTTCGATAATATATTTCACTTGATCCAATATATCAAAAATATCTTTATGCAATAAATGTAAAAATTACAAATAAAATCTTTTAAATTAAAAAAAAATTTTTTTTTAGTTGTTGATGGACCTTTATTTTATTCATTTATTTATATGCAGGCTGAGAATCGAACCCAGTGCCTCACGCATGCTAGGCAAGCACTCTACCACTGAGTCACATCTCCAGCCACCACTGAGCCAGACAAATTCTTAAAAAAATATTGTGTTATCTCAGTGGCTTAGGAGGCTGAGGCAGGAGGATCACAAGTCCAAACCTAGCCTTAGCTATTTAGTGAGGCCCTAAGCAACTTAGCAAGACCCTGTCTCAAAAAAAAAAAAGTCTTTGAAATCCTGTGTGTTTTATATTTACAGCACATTTTTAAAAATATTTTTTAGTTGTCAATAGACTTTATTTATTTATATGTGGTGCTGAGCATCAAACTCAGTGCCCCACACATGCTAGGCAAGCGCTCTACCACTGAGCCACAACCTCAGCCCATATTTACAGCACATCTTGAGTCACACTAACCATATTTCAAGTGCTTAATAGCCACATGTGGCTGGTGGCTACTTTATTGCTCAGTGTTATCTTTCAACTGGTTATCAAAGATATTTGGAATACTGAGCACATTCTTCATTTCATCTTCAGTTATATAAAACAACAGCAGGGGATAGAATTAGACTTCAGGATAGCTGATTAAAAAATAAAAGCATTTATGAAATATTTATGAAAAGAGTTTATGTCACGCATTGTTATATCATTCATTCAACCATTAGATTTCAGACACATATTACATACACAAGAGACTGTAGATAAAGAGATGAACATCTCTGATTCTATCCCTGACCCTAGTAAGTTGACAGGAGATAAATCATGGGAGACAGATCTATAAACAGATTCACTGCAATATGAGGGACTAAAGACCACAACGAAGGGATTTAAGGAATGATAAGGGAAGAAGCATGAGAAAATAGCTCTGCCATGGGAAACTTGGAAGTCTTGACAGGGGAGAGGAAACGTTCCAATTGACTTTTGAAAAATAACTCAGAACATGTTGGGCATAGAATAGAGAAAGGGGCATATAGGCAGAAGAAATGGGACACATACAGTTAGGATTCATGAAGGAGCAGAAGAAGGAAACTGAAATGTTTTGAGCACCAGCCTCAGGTGGAGCACTGTATTAGGCAAATATTTGTTGAAAAGACAAAATATTTGAGGACCAGGAACAAGTTCAGTGGGTCTCGTTCTTAGAATGGAAGAGGTGGAGATGAGGATGAAGAAGTTGGCCCAGATTGGACTCTGAAGGGCTTTATGCACTGTATTAACAAGTTTAATGTAACTCCAGGGCATTTCCCCCACACAGTGATTAAGCCCACAGGCCTTGGGGTCAGAATGAACTCTATTTGAATTTGAGCTCTACTACCTAATAATTTTGTGATCAGAAACAAGTGAATTACACAATTTAATTGGGTTTTCATTTGTAACACTAGGATGCCAGTGCCCACACTACAATTGTCCAGAGAAATGAAGGAGGCAAGTATTAAATTTATTTTCTTACAGCATTTAGGACAGTGCCTGGCACGTGGGAAGCTCTACTTAAATATTAATCATAACTATTGTTTAGCATGACAATGGAGAACCACAGAAATCTTTAATGGTCAGATGAGTGAGTGAGGGTGTGTGCATGTTTGTGCTTTTGTTCAGTAACTCTGACCGTCTGGTGAACAAAGCTGCTAGAGAAACAGGCTGTAGTGAGACATTTGGAGAGATGAAGATGTGATGGAGTCTGAACTAAAGCAGTAGAAGTTGAGATGAAAAGACTCAGGTTGCTGCGGGCATCGTGTGAGGATGTGTGAAGTGTAACCAGTAGGTCTCAGTGTTTGGGTAGGGATGGAAGGTTGGAAGGAAGGAGGAGATAAAGACGGAGGACTGGGGAATCTACTAAATATAAACAAGGAGAAAGTTTATGAGGAGAGGCTGGTGAGTTTTAGAATATGGTATAGAGACATATTTGGGGACCATCAACACACTGATAGGTCAAACATACGAAAGGAGACCATTCCAGAAAAGCATTTTAAGTGAGAAGAGGAAAGATGAGGGCCTGGGGAAATTTACTTAGGTTAAGGATAGGCCATTCAAAGAGTGAGACAGAAGAATGGTCAGAGAGGAGGTATGGGGCAATGACGTCATGAAAGCAGAAGAAAAAATATGTAATTCAAGAAATCAGAGATAGATTTTAAGGTAACAGGAGGCATAACACATATTTGTATGTAATAGCTCATCACAAGAAGCTTCTTTTTGTAAACGTCAAGGTCAGTGTGTGTTTTGGGGAGCTCTGCTCCATGAAGTTATTCAGAAATCCAGGCAACTGACAACTTTACATTTTTAGTTTTTACTTTTTTGGTTACTTGGGAGTTGATTTCTATGCCAGGCAACTAGGAGACGGAAAGATGATAGAGGAGGAATAAAAGGGGACAAAACTTCTCAAGCACCAAGTCTGAAATGGCACAGAGCATTTTTACTGGAGAGTCACATAATCACTCTTATTGCAAGACAGGCAGCAAAATGCAGTCCACTGTGCCCAGGAGGAAGAGGAAAAGATTTAGTCTCTGCCACAGGAAGGTTAAGAAGTTTGGTTAAAAGAGGACCAAAACAAACCAAAAACTCTGCTGTTGGCAAATAGACATCATTGGTGACTTCGACAAAAATACTTCTAGCACAGCTATCTAGGTCGAAATGAAGTGGCCAATGATCTGCTGATCATTTAAAAAAAGTTTCTTTCTGTCCAGGAATTACGTGGAGTTAGTATCTACCTGAATTCTAATAGCCTGACTACTATAGCATGGAAATCCTAACCAGGGGAATCAGGTTAAACTTTTTTCTTTCTGCAGAAAGCTACAGAGCTTCTGAGGACTAAGGTCACTATGGCCTTGTTCCCAGAAGCTCCAGATTGAATAATCTAGAGCCCTCCTCTAAGGTCATGCAGGGCTGGCAGGCATCAGGGTATGGGAGGAGGCGTCTTTTGCCCTAAGTGTACACAGGTATGTGTGTGCACAGGCATGTAAATGTGTGTGTTTTCCAGGATTGTGATACAAGGACAATGTTCATACATTGTCCCCCTGTCAATGAGAGACAGACAACTTGTCCCCCTTGTCAATGAGAGACAGACAACTTGTCCCTCCGAGACAATGTTTGTATACTATTTCCCTCTTTGGAGAGTAGGGATATATGCTCTTTGGTAGCCAAGTTTAATTCTTAATTTGCTTATTATCGAAGAGCTAAAACTGCAGGAATTGTGACCATGGGTTTATATTGCAAGCATTGTTGTAAGAAATGCCCTTAAGTGGGTTGAACAGAAAAATAATCATCATCTTACACACACAGACACACACACACACACACACACACACAACTCCAATTGTGAAGGCTGCTGTTACGAACTGAGTAGTGTCTTTGCCAGGGGGCTAACTAGATCATGAGAATTCTTCCCCCTCAAACACATGCACTTAGTCACTCATTACATCATTCAACTCCCAAAAGGGATTCTTCCCAGCAGGATATTGTGACTGGGCTTCTTCTCGTAGAATGGTTGGTTCATTGCTATTATCAACTGATCGAATAGTTGTGGAAAGTCTACTGAGTCTCAGGGGCCATTTTAGGCTTTGAGAATTGCTCCAAGATTCCCATTACATTATTTCCTCCTAGTGGATCTTGAAAGCCATGTCATTGAGCTGTATTTTTAGGTGTTCCAAAGTCCAGTGGTTCAATGAGAGACTCTTGAAGAGAGGAAGAAATTTGTTAACCTGAACAGCTGCTGCTCTTGTGTTGGTGACTTCCCCAACCCTGAGAGGAGAGCTGGGCTCTGCAGATGTGTTGCAATCTACTGGGTGTCAGACAGAACCTGGATCTTCGACTTTCTCTCGTTGTCTCTGTTGAACTACAAGCTTAGCTGAGCTTTGACATCACTGGGGCGCTTGAGTCACTAATGAATTTAATCAGTCCTCAAATCTCTGCACTGTTTGTATTAAAATTCACAATTCTTTAAGCATCACATTTTTCCTATTCTGACAATAATTATAAAAATGCAGCTAAAGCATAGCTAAATAGGGAAATGGAAGATGGAGTAGAGATCTCAAGTAAGATACATTGTCTTCTGGAAGTAAAGGAAAAAAAAAAAAGAAACAAATGTTTAGTTGATGTGAAGGAGTGATGTTATGTCAGGGGGCTCATGAAATCCAAAACCAGGAAGAGAACAGATTTAAGAGATAACAAGCTTGACAGACAGGGAGGGGGAGAACCAGGGCAGAGATTGGCCTCTGACAAGGAGCTTATTGATGCCCTTCTGATATCAAGATTCAAGGTCTTCAGTTTCTCCATGAGAAAAGTTCTTGGCAGACCAAGGTCTTATAATCACCTTAATCATTTCTTAGTTGTACCAAAGCCTGACTTCCTTCCTCCCAGGTGATGTCATCTCTCCCCATACAGAATCACAGAGAGGGGGTTTTCGTGCAACCTGCATGAGCTAAATGGACTCTCAAGGGCAAATTCTATTTAATTGATCTTCATTTTTTTTTCTAGCACTTTACAAGTTTGAGATATTCTAGTAGAATGATTTATATAGTTTTAAAATATCCTCCTTTTAGCTATTTGTGTCCTTTTTGGAGGTGTTAAATGTGGAAGCAATTATCCTCTTCATGACAGGTTTTTTTTTTCTTGGCTCAGTAAAGCTTTGTGCTTTGTGACACCTGATGCGTAGGTAAGGCATTGGGCTTATTCTCTATTAATTTGCTGTGAGTTCTTCCCTTTAGAGAGCTAAAGGGTAGATGTATGCTTCTCTGAGAGATAAACCACAGTCTGTTAAGTGTGTAGGAGGACACTAAGAGCTAGAAAAGATTATGTTCTAGCAAAGTAAAATGTGAAAAATTTTCCTTTTGCATTACTCCATAACCATGGCAGAAAAGGGGAGGAAAAAGCTGATTAAGTGGTTTCACGGGAAGTAACCTAGAAAAGGACAGTCTTCTTGGTTGAATTACTTCTTATTAGTCTAAATTGGAATCTCTTTGAGTGTGTGTGAAGCATCATATTTTTAGTTGATGGCCCCACGAATTTGAAAGCGTCAGGTCTTTACCAGTGTTCTGGAAGTTGGGGCACTGCCAACAGAGGAGATAAAATAAGCTGTCTGATTTCATCCAGTATGTTTAATGTGTGCCAAGGAAAAATTCTTTTAACTTTGAAGAGAATAGTTTTTGTTGTTGTTCATAAAATGATGGGAGCACCAGAGGAGATGGTTTGTACTCTGCCAAAACTTGTGGCAACAGCTAATTGTTTGGGGGAACACAAGATATTTTATGCTGTGGAAAACCATTGCCAAAACACACCAAAAACGTGACTGTTTTCTCCATTTTCAGACTCTAGTGAAAGAACAGATCATTTCAAAGTGGCCTAGGGAGACTGACACTCCCCTGAGGTCACTAAATCTCATCCCAGGGCTGGCAGTGGACTGGATGACACAGGAGAAGTAGTTTTCAGAACCCAGTGAGGCTTTGGAAAAGCATGGGGAACATTTACAGTTGGTTGAAGTCAATAAGAAAAAGTCAATTGTGGCAAAATGGCCACAATGAGTTACAGAGCACCTTCTGAATGCAGCCATCTACTAAGCCCTTCATGTGCATTGTCTTAAAGGCGTACTAACTCCAGGGAACAGGTATGATTGTCACCTCCATTTTACAGGTGAGAAAATTAAGGTAGAAAGAGGTTAGGTATACAATGCTCATAAAAAGGGAGGTTGAGGGGCAAGGAAAAGAACTGAGATTTAGATTTAGGGAAATCTGAGTCCCAAAGCTGTGGAATCCACAACCACTTTGCAACGCTGCATTCAGGAATCCTTCTATGAGTAAGACCACTGGACAAACCAGAGTCCAATTGGCTTACCCAGGTGCAGACAATCAAGGCCAGCTGTATTAGAAAAGATGAATAGGTTAAGTTTTTCTTTGGTTATTGTTCACCTTTTATTCCTTTCCCATAGTTTCTCCTACTTGTTTTAACTCCACTCCCAATGGCAAGCCTATGTTTCATTCCGACAGGATTTTGTTTTCTAGAAGGGATTACTTTTGGAGGTAGATTATATTAATTTTCAAAGTCTGGAGACAAATTTTTAAAGAATAAAAGCATTTCCAAGATAGAAGCCATTTCTAAAACGGATGCTTCAATCTTCATTTCAGGTCAACAAAGATGGTATTTTCAGGCTGGGACCAGAGGTCCTCAAAGAACACTGTGGAATGAGAGGCAGCCACCTTTTTATCTCTTGGAAAGGCCTCTTACAGTACAGAAATGGGAAAAGAGAGTTAAAGGGAAGAGGAAACATTGCACAGATGGAGAGTGATATAAAAAGGGGGCAGAAAAGCATGGAATCTCATATGTGGTGCTGAATTTAAACTCCACCTCTGCCAGCTTCTAGCCATGTGACTATGGGCAGATGAATAAAAATCACCTGCATAAAAATACCTACTTTCTAAACTTCTGAGGATTAAGTAAGATAAAGACTGAAAAAGGCAACAGTCAAAGCATGACTACAGACAGGACATTCTCAACCAATATTGATCCCCCACTCCTCTTCCCTTTCCACATTGTGAGAGTTGGAAGGGATCCGGAAGGGAAACAGGGAAAATTTGATGGAGGTGAACTGTCTAGAACAGAAAAAGTCTAAGCTGTGAAACTCTTATTCCTTGTCATCTATCAATCTTGCTAAACTCATTTATTGAACAGATAACTATTGATTGCTTCTGCTATTCTCTTGGGTTTGACCTTTAGACTCACTACATTTAAAATATGGATTCTGTGGGACCATGTCATTATACAATTAGGTCTGATAAACCTAGCTAACTGAAGGCATTAAAGCATTTATATCCTTCCCTTGATCCTTCTTCAGATGTAGCTTCCAATGAGAACTACAGAAAGTTAAATGATTATCACTTTCTGTTATACCACATTATCCTGGAACACTCTGCACAGAACAGTTTATTTAATCAGAGCGTATTTAATCAGCAGATCTACCGCTAATTTCTGGTGATTGCTCTTTCTGGTAGGTGTACCCATATAGCACTAAAAATATCAAAATATGGTCATTGTTTACCTAGCTCTGAAACCCACACCTCCATAGGGAACTGGCAGTGATTAAATCCACAAAGGTGATGTGAACCTATGGATATTTAAGAATGTCCTTGGATGTGTATTCGTATATGAGCATAGGAAAGTTATGTCTGCTTTATTCTATTGTCTTTCCTATTTTCCTTATTCTACTGTCTTTCCCATCCTCCTCTCTTTCCTTCATTCCCCTTTGTGTAATCCAATGAACTTCTACACTTCCCCTCCCAACCCTCTTTTGTTATGGGTTAGCATCCACATATCAGAGAATATTTGACCTTTGGTTTTATTGAATTACATTCCTGATCTTCAACTAAGATCATGTAGTCGTGATACCTGAAACCTCTGGCCCTTAAATTTTAGGCTAAGTAGGCCAAGAAGGACAGATATTTTTCAGGACTAAATTAGAGACTGAAAAGAGGTGGAGTTAATAATCCTGCTAGGGCACTTTGCTATTGGGACTTTTCTGAGTGCAATGTCCACTGTCCTCGCCAGTCTGAGTGTACAAAAAAAAGGTCATGATAATGTTGATTCCTGAATTGTCCTAGTCTTATGGCTTTCTCCCTGTTAAACTGTTAGACTTGTGCAGTCAAATTCTCCCACCATCTGGGAGCCTTGAAGAGCTGTTTGTCTCGCATGTGCTGAGGAAGAAGTTTGTACCCATTGGGACCAGCTGCTACCTCTCCAGCTCTGCCCTGTTCTCTTCAGGCCCCATTAACTGCTAGAGCTTTTGTGTGTTCTATAAACAGAGAGAAAGGGGACTCTCCTCTCCCTAATTCTGTGCCCCACCTGTCACCTGGTCCCTGAGCTTTAACTGCTTGGCACACAAGTAAACAGTTTCTTTGGATTATACCTGTTATCCCTCAACCTGCCCCATCACCTTATGAGAAGACAGCTAAGACAGAGGAGCCACACCATCTCCTCCATTTCTTCAACTCTCCCCTATCTCCTTGAGGTATCCATGAACAAACTTCAGCTAAAATACTGAAGTCTTCTCCATCATCTAAATAAATAAATAAATAAATAAATAAATAAATGTCTATGTGGATGTCAGTTTAGGCAGATCCATGCCTGTGAATCATCAGCCTCATCTTCCCAGTTTAAATTTAGGCTCAGCTAGGCCCACACTGCTACTCATTCATGAAGTTGTCTGGATTTGCTGAGCTAATAACTACAGGGGCACTGAGATGTCACCAGGATCTAGTGGTGTTTGAAGTCACCAGCCACTATAGATGGTCAACATGAGGGCTACCTCCCAATAAAGGGGTCACAGTAGTAGAAGAATTGCTCCTGAGGAGCTTATTAATTTATTTCAGCATGATTGTTGGTCAAATGAGATGGAGCTTAAAACATGTGAAGTAATTCGAGAAGATATCCTTGTGTATAGCTGAGAAGAATTTATACATTTTTGTGGCTTTCCACACCATATGAGGGTTTATTCTCAGACTTCCAGTTTTCTTTCTTTCTTTTTTTTGGGGGAGGGGTTACTGGGGATTGAATTCAGGGGCACTTGACTACTGAGCAACATCCCCAGCCCTATTTTGTGTTTTATGTAGAGACAGGGTCTCACTGAGTTGCTTAGGGCCTTGCTGTTGCTGAGGCTGGCTTTGAACTTGCGATTCTCCTGTCTCAGCCTCCCAAAGTGCTATGATTACAGGCGTGCACCACCACACCCAGCAGATTCAGTTTTCTTAAACAGGAGAAGGCAGGGAGTCATGGAATCCATATATCAGGAAAGGCACAACAACCTTATCAATTACAGGAGACAAGAAGACAGAAAACATGGGCAGAAGATGCAGTTCTTTGTACAAACACAGTATGCCACATTTTAATGGCCGGGATCCATGGTGCTAGGGGTCAGTAAGAAGACAATGTTCTGTTTATGACTTTATCTTCTCTTACCTTTCTATTTGTAATAGGATCTCCAGTCATTCATTCTGGAATCAAAGATCTCAAGATCTTGAAAACGACCCAGTCTGGATTTGAAGGGTTCCTGAAGGACCAGTTCACAACTCTCCCAGAGGTGAAGGACCGATGCTTTGCCACCCAAGTGTACTGCAAGTGGCGCTATCACCAGAGCAGATACGTGGACTTTGAGGCTACTTGGTATGAATGAGTGTTAGGACGTGGAGTATGGACAGGTGGTATCTGCTGTCTTCCCAGGGGCCCAAAATTCAGAATCTTAGATATAAATGGAAAATTTAGAGGCCATTCAACTCAATCTCCCCACTGTTTGTAAATCTCTTCTGTATTTTGCTTACATCAGTGGCTCTCAAAAGTTAGAGTGCATCAGAATCACTGAAGGCTTGTTAAAATAAAAATCAATAGGCCTACCCCCACAGGTTCTGATCATGTAGGTCTTTCAGGGAGACTGAGAAGTTGCATTGGTTACAAACTCCCAGGTGAGGCTGACGCTGTTGGGCTTTAAGAAACGCTGCATCAGATGGTGATAATGTCTAGCCTCAGTACCTCACAGTGATGCTGAGATGGCTATACCAGGGTGACCAACCCTTCCCAGTTTGCCAGGGACTTTCCTGGTTTTAACACTGAAATTCTCATGTCCCAGAAAACCCCTTTATCCCAGGCAAATTGGGACAATTGGTCAACCTAGGCTAAATCCAAAACGATAGGATATTCAGAGAAGTACTCTGTAAATGACAAATTCTTTAAAAATGTAAAGGTATGATTATTATTATAATATCTTTGACAAGGAGTAATTAGGCTGCTGAACTCCCTGGGTTGCTTTTTAACTAGGTATCTTATTTCTTCACCGAAGCTCTAATTGTTAGAAATTTCTACCCTAGGATGAGCTGCTCCTCCCCCTGTAGTTTCCTCCCACTGGTATAGTTTTTCTCTGTTTTTAAAAAAATTATATGATAGTTTTAAAATGCTTGAAGAGAACTTCACCTCAAGTCTTCTTTTTCCCTTTTTAATTTCAAGTGCTCCCCTAGGCAGCAAGGAGCCTGCTATATTTATGTTGAAAAGAGCATGAGATTAAACATGCCAAAGTCAGGATAGTGTTCTGGGTCTCTCACCGAAGACCTGGACTCAGAGTAGATCATCTAAACTTCTGAACTCAGATTTATCATCTCTAAATTGGGGAGAAAAGTAGTGCCTGCTTCAGCTACATTGAGAAGTCAATGACACTGTCCCATAAAATGCTTAGGCTGAAGTTTGTCAAGGAGTGAAACTCCGAAGGTAACAGTCAAGGAACCAGTCCAGTAGGGCCATGAGAAGGTTAGAAGTGTTTGGGAGTTCTCTTACCAGGTTCTTCAAACATGGTGGGATATTAATTCTTAAAAAGTCCATTAGGCCTTGGTACCAATCTATGAAGACAGCCTAGTTCATTCAGTGTTTGCTGAGTGGTGTGTGTGTATGTGTTTGTATGTCTATAGGGAAATAGGAAGTGGGTTTTGTTTTGTTTTGTTTTTTTGACATTATGGGAAAAAAATCTCTTATAAAGCCATCAATATGATTGTTTTCTGGGGGACAGAAATGTCACTCCTTAGTTTAATAAAGTATTCTTAAAATGCCATTCCCTGAGAGTCCTCCCTGTGTTTTAGGGGCACTGTTCGGGACATCATCCTGGAGAAATTTTCTGGGCCTTATGACAAAGGCGAGTACTCGCCCTCTGTCCAGAAGACCCTCTATGACATCCAGGTGCTCTCCCTGAGCCGGATTCCCGAGGTATGTTTTGTCACTTGCCATTCTGAGGATTTAGAGAACTTGTGTCTCCTGTCAGCTCTGAGAAAGAGTTGAGAGTTAAAATAAGAAAGTGGAAGACACATGAAAAATGACATCTGTTGTTGTTCAAAAGCTTGTTATAGCAAGTGAGAAGAGAGCAAAAATGGAAAAATCTGCTCAGCCTAAAAACACAGGCCACTGATATAGTTCTTTAGTTTTGTTGAAAATGCTTTGAATCCCTTCAACCTGCCACTTATTTAAGTCATTCAGGACACTTCAATGCCTTGATGAGATAATTAGATGGAGCTTCTATATTTTAGGGGTTCCAGAGAATGAAAGATAGATATAAAGGAATTCATTTCATCAATCCATCTATTTATTTGATGTTATTGGTTATTATGCCTCTGGCAGTACACAAAGGACACAAAGATAGATTAGACAATATCCTACCCGCCAAAGGTGGATAATTCAGTGAACAAAGAAAATAAGTAAACGATACAATAGATAGTACATTATTATGGAAACACAGAGGAAGCATTTAACTCAGGCATTGGAGACAGGGACAGCCAGATTTTCCAGAGGGAGATGTGTATGTGTTCAGTCTTTAGGGACAAGTAGAGGTAATTTGGGCTTATACTCTAGGGTGAGGGGGCAGAGTAGGTGTGGAGGTAACATGATATTATCATTTACTACTAAGAATCAACAATATATGTAGTTCTAGAATTACATATATTTAATTCCATGTGAGTTCTTCCTTCTACAAATGAGGCAGAAACTAGTTAAGAGGGCCTTTGTAGGCTTATTTATAGAGCCTTTATTTTATCCTGAGAGCCCTTTTATCCAGGAGCCACTGAAGAGCTTAAGGCAGGTGTGGTATGGCCTGATTTGCACTCTAGAAAGATTACTATGTCAGCAGTATGATAAACTAAAGGGATGTTGGGACCTCAGGCAAGAGGACCTGTTGGAATGCTATTGCAAAAATACGCAAAGAAAGCCTGGGCCAAACCATGATGGGGTTGGAAAGGAGAAGTACAACCCTTAGACTTGGACAAGAGGGACTTGTGCCATGGGCTTGTGCCTCAGAGACCCTCTTCAGGTCTTCCGGCCTTCCTCTGGCTATATCGCCAGATATTGGAGAAAGAACTGGTGGACTCAAGGCAACAAACTCTCCAGGGACCCACACAGCCTCCCAAACTTCCTGTCCAAATAGCTCTGAGATTACTTCCAGGACCTGTGCAAACCTCTTCTAGAAACCTGTCCTCCAGAAGGCACAGGGTGCTATTAGTGTGTCCACACTTGGACCTGAGAGTGGACAAAGGGACAGATGTTTGCAGGAGGTATTGATGGGACCTGGCATGTTATCTGGAGTATCTGCCCACATGAGTCCAAGCAAAAGGGTGGGGTGGGCCAAGAGCAGAGTTGGCTTTCATCACATAGCGTGTTTTGGCATGACACTCCAAAGCACTGGAGAATTTGACATTAAAACTTGGCCTTCCATGAGGCTGGGATTGTAGCTCAGCGGTAGAGTGCTTGCCTCGCATGCGTGAGGCCCTGGGTTCGATCCTCAGCACCACATACGAAAGCAATAAAATAAAGACATTGTGTCCATCTACAACTAGAAAAAATTTAAAAAAAAAACCAAAAACTTGGCCTTCCATTTTTTTTTTTTTTTGGACACAATATCTTTATTGATTTATTTTTATGTGGTGCTGAGGATCAAACCCAGTGCCTCACGCATGTGAGGCAAGCGCTCTACCACTGAGCCACAATCCCAGCCCTTGGCCTTCCATGTTATGAAAGTATATTTGTCAAGTTAGGATAGGCATATTTCACTTAACATTTTTTATCTTGATTTAGAACTTTTAAGTCTTTATACATCTGATATGTGGGGACAGGCCTGAAGAGGATGGATGGAATGAGGAGGAGTTTAGGGTGTTGACTGGTCTGTTCCTGGAGGCCAGTTGGATGCTCAACAGTTCTCCTAGGTTTCTGACTTGAAGAGCACTTGTTTTTTCAGAGAAGCAAGTTTGTACACTGAGGGGAGACAAGCGGGCCTACCATCTAATAATAGGACTAGCACGAGAGAACAGTTTTGGGCAGTAGAAGAACCTCAGAGGGTGTCTTGAGGACAGAGCTGGAAATTGTGTAAAGGGCTAATGGGGAGTGAGGGGGTGGAATGACAGAGAGAGACCCACACAGTTGCCCAATGTGATGCATACTATTGTGGATTCCAGATAGAAGACATGGAAATCAGCCTGCCAAACATTCACTACTTTAATATAGACATGTCCAAAATGGGCCTGATCAACAAAGAAGAGGTAAGAGAACTTTAAAAATATTTAAAACACATTTCTGCCCCCCCTCCCCTTAACGCCTCTTTGTAAACTTGAGATGATAATATCACTGACTAAAACTCTTAACAGCTGCTGCTTTGGGGAATATTTATAGTTGCCACTGATTAGAGTCCTCTTAGACTATGAGACTTTCAATGCCTGAGGCTGAAGTACCCCAGAAGTGGACCGGTGATTACAGGGGAGGGGGGAAGTTGCAGAGAGGAAGAGACAAAGAAGGAACAGAATGTGCCCAAGGAAACAGCTCTGAGATCTGCTTCTCGGAAAAGTGCCACGCAAGGTCGCAGCTTCATTATTCCTCCATCATGAGGCAAAGAAGAGAAGAAAAGATTCTATTTTCATTTTCTTTCATCATCTCTACCTTTTGATTAAGTAGTCAATTCAGTAGCACACAATACACCCAGGAAAGATGAAAGTGTATTTGTGTATCTAGTTGCAATTACAGGAGGCAAGATGAGGAAATTCATCTATTGAAAGGAAAGCTTTGTCTTGGAAAATACACTGGCCTTGACGTGTTTTCAGCTGTGGCAGAAGGTTAACCCACTCAGTGTGTCTGACTAGGCCACCCGATGTCCTGACTGGTAGTCTGTGTGGTCAGTTCCTAGGAGATTAGAGCTGTCCCTCCCCCATTGGCCACTTTCAAAATGGTAGAATTTCTCCATTGGATTCATCTGAAAACAGCATTTTGGGTCATTTCTTTTAGTATATGGTGGGGAGTGAAATAGGAAAGGGGCCATCTATTGGCATGGCTCTGCTGCTGTATACTCACATTCTTTGGTGGATAAAGGTTAATAAAGGGGTCTCCAGGAGGTCCTACATTCTGGGCCTGCTGACCAGGAGTCTTATAATCCCTTTGGACAGGTACCTTGTTTATGTTCTACAGTGTTGATGGACTCGCCTGGGCTCTGCACCACCTTCTGCTGCAGGTGGATGCTGGAAGGTGACATTGGAAAACAAAGGTCATGCTTAGGTGTCTGTAGAGATGATCTCAAGCCTGGATTTGCAGGAGAGGGCAACATTAGTCCCTTGTATTGTTTGTTCTGCTAAAAGGAGAAGCAAAAATATTTACGTTGGAGGAAGGAAAAGATGATGATTTCCAGAATTTCACTAATTAGGATTTAAAGTGTTACTGTAATGATTATCTGCTAAAGGGCAGGAAAGAGACCTGGAAGGAATCCTGGCCACATCCACCAGAGGCAAAATAAAGAGGCCCAATCAGAAAAAGCATCAGGTGTTGTGACTAGAGTTTAGCTCAGGATCCCAAAGAGAGGAGGGACTCTTTGGTGCTCCTGAGCCTCAGCCCTGTACTGATCCTTCTGAGGGCTTACTTGTAGGCGGAGGTCTTAGTGGCTCTCCCTCTAAGAAGTCAGACTCACAACTCCCTCCTAAATCCCAGCTGGGTTTCTGGAGGCCAGAAAGTCCAAGTTACTTGGGTTAGGTGTCTGCATAAAGGCATCTGAATGGCTCAACAAGCTGTCACCATACCTTAGGGATGACTGGAGCCACTCTCAGACCTTCACCCAGGTGTGTACAGAGTGGAGACAACACACAAGAAGCAGGAAATTGAGGCACACTAACAGCAAAGAAAAGTGACAAATGGCAGGGTGGGAAGATAAAGGAACTTATAAAGTAGAGCTCTCTGGATCCATTAGCACTGTGCTGGCATTCCTGTGGACCTCAGATGCTCTGGAGGGCATGGCTGGATTATAGCATTGGATGATGATCAATATGCAAAGTGAGTCATCAAGAAAAGGCCAAATTGTATTAACTATACTCTATTTAAAAAGCAGGGACATGTAATGCATTTTAGAAACATTTATATCCCAGTGATTACAAATTTGAAAGAAAAAAGCCTCTTTAATTTTCTGGGAAATTGACTCATCTCTCAACTGAGGCCAGAAAAATAAGGCAATACCATGCTTGAAATAACTTTACTGTAGGGCATGTACATTTTATTATTTAACAAATTGTTTTCTGTTGTTGATTTAAAACTTCATAGAAAGAAAAGGGCTATTTTGATGTCTATGAAGTTACCATGTGTTTTTTTTTTCTACAGGTCTTACTGCCATTAGATAATCCATATGGAAAAATTACTGGTACAGTCAAGAGGAAGCTGTCTTCAAGGCTGTAATATTTTGGCCACCAGATAGGAATCCATTCTCAGTTGAGGAATTACTTCATTTGTGATGCTGCAGATTGTAGTGTGTTAGTTATGCAACTTTTCAATGTAGTGTATTGATTTATTCATTTTCCTCCTGTACTTTTCTTTATGCTTGGCTCAGCAAGGCACTTTGTAGATTACCTTATTAGTAATAATAACATGCTTTGTGGATATAATTTACTTTTAAAACACCAAGCAGTATTAGAACAATCACAAATCAATTTTTCTTTTTGGTAATCTTGTGCCTTCCTGTCTTGGAGAAGATTTAGAATCAATTCATTAATAAAATAATCATGAATTAATGGAGGTGCCACATCAATTAATTTGAGCATGAGTTGAAGAACCAAATATTATCTTCATTGTAGCAATGCTTCTGAGGAATGCAGAAAATATAATAAAAGCATATTGAAAAATACCACCATTGTGATTTCAATTAATTGAATATTTGAATTTTTAAGAATTCTTTAGCATATGTATCATTGGTAGTTTATTTCTATTCTGAGTAGTTTTATGGTCTTTTTTTTAAAAAATAATTTTTAGTTATACATGAACACAGTGTCTTTATTTTGTTTACTTATTTTTATGTGGTGCTGAGGATCGAACCCAGTGCCTCACATGCGAGACAAGCTCTCTGCCACTGAGCCACAACCTCAGCCCAGTTTTACAATCTTAATGTACTAATTTTGTGACTTTTACAATCCTTAGAGAGTAACTGGTACACATTCAGATGTTAAAATAAGTGTAAATTGTTTTTCTTTGAAGCATCCCTTTGACATGACAAGCCATATTTAATAAATGTTAAGTCAATACATGGATGGATGAATAAACATAAAAGAAAGATGAGAGAATATATATATGTGTGTGTATGTATGTATATATATATATATACATATATATATGATATTAGCAGAGATGATTTCTTGATGAGATCATGAGTGGGTTTTAATTTTCACTATGTATTTTTCCGAATCTTCCAAATATTAACATTTATTGCTTTCATCATCAGAGAAATAAATGTAATTAATGATTTTAAGGTGCATACCAATTTTTAAAGATATTTTATTTAGCTGGAGATGGACAAAATATCTTTATTTACTTCTTTGTATTTATATGGTGCTGAGGATCGAACTGAGTGCCTCACACATGCTAGGCAAGCGCTCTACCACAGAGCTACAGCCCCAGCCCAAGATGTATACCAATTTTAAGGGTTATTATCTTTATATCAGTTGACTAACATTACTATTGTATGCTTTCCACAAAACTTCATAAATTATAATTTCAAAAGCTCATGGTTAAAACCTGTCCATGTGAACATTCTAGATAACATCTCTCCATTTATTTTTTAAAAAATAAAATCTCCACTCTTTTAGAAATGCTTACTTGTGGGCCCTTAGTATTGTTTGATAATTCTGCTTCATTTACCTTTATACTACTACTACTTAATAGAGTAGTGTGGTTTTGTTCATTAGATAAGGTAGTATTTTTATTTGTTCTAAATAGTTATACATGACAATAGAATTCATTTTGACACATAATACATAAATGGAAATATAACTTCTCATTTTTCGGATTGTATATGATGTAGAATTATGCTGCTCATGTAATCATATATGCACACAGGGTCAAAACGTCCAATTAATTCTACTATCCTTCCTACCCTTATACCCCTCCCCTCCTTTCACTCCCCTCTGTCTAATCCAAAGTACCTCTATTCTTCCCAAGCCACCGCCACATTTATTGTGAATTAGCATCCACATATTAGAAAACATTTGGCCTTTGGTTCTTTGGGATTGGCTTAATTCACTTAGCATGATATTCCCTAGCTTCCTCCATTTATTGGAAAATGCCATAATCTCATTCTTTTTTAAGGCTGAGTCATATTCCATTGTGTATATATACCACATTTTACTTATCCATTCATCTGTTGAAGGGCACCTAGGTTGGTTCCATAGTTTAGCTATTGTGAATTGAGCTGCTATAAACACTGATGTGGCTGTGTCACTGTAGTATGCTGATTTTAAGTCCTTAACAGACACTTCCCAGAAGAAGAAATACAATCGATCAACAAGTATGTGAAAATATGTTCAACATCTCTAGCAATTAGAGAAATGCAGATTAAAACTATATTGATATTTCATCTGACTCCAGTCATAAGGGCAATTATCAAGAATACAAGCAACAATAAATGTTGTAATGTGGGGGAAAAGGCACACTTATACATTGCTGTTGGGACTTCAAATTGGTGCAACCACTCTGGAAAGCAGTATGGAGATTCCTCAGAAAACTTGGAATGGAACCACCATTTGACCCAGCTATCATCACACTTCTCAGTTTATACTCAAAGGACTTAGCATCAGCATACTACAAGTAGTATGGTTTTATTAGTTAACTTTCTATTACTATAGCAAAATATCTGAGGCAATTAACTTAAAAACAAAAAGGTTTATTTTGGCTATGGTTCTAGAAGCTCCAGTCCAAGATCAGGTGACCCTTTGCTTTGGCCCTCTTGCACATCATGGTGGGAACCCCTGAACGAGCAAAACCACTTATATTGCAGTCAGGAAACAAAGAGGAAGAGAAGGAGACCCAGGTCCCACAATCCTTTAAAGAGTATGCTTCCAATGATCTAAGGACCTCCCAGGACCCATCTCTCAAAGGTTTCATCACCTCCTCATAGCACCACCCTGGGGACCAAGCATGTAACACATGGACCTTTAGGAGCACTCATCCAAATCATAGCAGTGGTGTAGTAGGAGTTAATCACGCAAACTCACTAAGTCTTCACTCCACCTTTTCCTACATATAAGAAGTTTCCTTATCTATAGAGGAAAAGTGAAAATAGAACCTACTCCACAGGTCTTTTGAGGATTAAATGAGTTAAAATTTATAAAAGCTATGGTAGTATTTGTGACAAACACATAGAAATTTCTGTGTGTTTGTGAATATAATAAATATCCTTTCTTTTCATTGTTACTATACTCAAATAGAAAGTCATCATTGGCCTCTGTGGGTCAGGCAAGAGGTGAGTGACCTTGAAAGCAGCAAACCCTTCCAGATTCTGGGGGCCATTCACAAGCTAGGGCCTGCTTGGAAAGAACATAGGATAAGAAAGATGAAATGATTTGATAAGGCAAGTTTGGGCTACATTGAATACTCATGTTGCAAAACGTGCTTCTACATCATGTAACTTTCATGGCCAAATGGCTGGTACATTTTATTCCTCTGCTAATTTGATATTTCTGTTCTAAGGGAAAGAGTTTAGAATGACTTTTCTTTAAAAAAAAAAAAACCACACAACCAACCAAAAACTGAATTAGGTCTCTCTTATTTGACGTTCTCTTGTTCAAGTAAGTTTTATAAACACTATTTTTTATTATCAGAAAATAAGCCTGTATTTGAGTAAAATCCTTAGAAATTATGGCCTGAACTCCTACAATACTTAACACAATAGATTGCAAGTGAGTTATAGGATGTTATGTCCCATGTGTGTGGCAGGAACACTTGTCTCTGTCAAACTGTCAAGGATCAGGTTTTTGTTTTGTGAAGAATGTTTTCTTGTGGTTAGAGTTTTAAACTGGGAGCTGAAAACTAGCTTTGGCTTTCACCTGCTCCTTTTGGCTCTGGCAGGCCTGAACTGTAAGCATCTACAAGGTGATTTTTATCAAACCCTTGGTAATTTTGCTCCAGAAGTCTACAAGGATTCTGCTCCAATTTCCTGGAAGGCAGAGCTGCTCTCTCAACACTGTCCCCTCTCCTCCCCACAACCCTATCTCACCATGAAGGAGTAAAGCAGGTGATTCCAAGGTCACAATTCCAAGGTCATGTACTGCACGGAGGTCCTTTGCATGGTATCCAAGGAACAGGTTTTTCTTTGGGGCTTGTGATTTTGGCAGCCAAAAATCTGGAGGCTTGTTCCATATGCTCTTATCCCATATCTTTCATGATCTCATTCCATAACTTCACAGCAACAATCTAAGAGAATATATCCCATGCTTTTCTTTTTCTTTCTTTTTTTTTTTTTTTTTGTAACAGGGATTGAACCCAGGGGCACTTAATCTCTGAACCACATCCCCAGCCCTTTTTATTTTTTATTTTGTGACAGGATATCACTAAGCTGCATAGGGCCTTGCTAAATTGCGGAGGCTGGCTTTGAACTTACAATCCTGCCTCAGCTTCCGGAGCAGCTGGTATTACAGGCGTGCATCAGGGCGCCTGGCTCCATTCCTTTCCTGTTTAGAGTCAGACTTAAATTCATACCATTCTTTACGTTTAAGAGCCAATTTTTCTCTCCCTTAGAAATAAATCTTTTGAGACATTGTTTTACTTATTTGTCGCTGAAGCAGAATTTCTTTTTTAATCATCTGTAGGTTTTAAGGCAGAAATTTGAACTTTTTTCTAACCTTTTCATGCTTTGTCCTGAGAGATCAGAGTTCCTTTCCTTCAGACTCTGAGTTGTATGGCGGTAACCTTTGTAGTGGCCTTTGCAAAACCTAACTTAGCTGCCTCTGCACTTGAACTTAGCTTGTTTCCAAAGACATGGATTTTGAGCTTCCTAACCAGACACATCTGCTTCCAAAGGTTTGAAACTCAATCTCTTTGTATTTTTCAGTCTTTGCTCTTGTTTTTTGTTGTTGTTGCTGTTGTTTTTCTTACAGCAAAATGGCTTCTCATTCTTTCAATTGCTCAGACTCCCTCTCAGAAATTCTAGAAGGGTTTTGGAGGCTATTGAGACAGTATGGAGAAATAGTGGCTATGGCCCTTTCCATAGAAATGCTCATTCCTGTCTCTACAGGTGCCTCCACCTCTACCTAGGGACTAGTAGATACTAGTGGAAACTCTGTCCTTACAGTATAAAGGAGTTCAGTCAGCAACTTAGTGAGGCCCTAATCAACTTAGTGAGACCTTGTCTAAAAACAAAAAAAAAAAGGCAGGGTGAGGTTATAGGGAGATAGGCTCAGTAATTAAGTACCCCTGGGTTCAATACTCGGTACAAAAAAAAAAAAAGTACAGTATAAAAGAGACCAGTGGAAATCTTCCACATGGAGAATGCATTCAGTCAAAACTGGAAGATAAGTATACTGCTTACTTTTATATGAGAAAGAGAAATAAGTATATTTAGGGGGAAAAAAAGAGGAAATTCCCAGGGTATATTATTTCCTTGAGACTGCCATAACAAATTACCACAAACTTGGTTCATAAAACAATAGAAATTTATTTCCTCCCTGTTCTGGAGACCAGAAGTTCAGAAACCAGGTGTTAGCAGGATTGTACTCCTTACAGAGGCTTGGGGGATATCTTGTACCTGTCTCCTTCAGGTACAAGATATGGCTTGTGGCCATGTCACTCCAGTTTCTACCTTCATGGTCACATTGATTCCTTCTATTTGTCAGACCTCCTCTGTATTACTCTCATAAGGACACTTGTCATTGGATTTAGGGGTCCATGAAGACTGACCTCTTCATCTCCAGATCCTTAACTTAAGGACTTATGCAAAGACCTTTTGTTCATATAAGGTCACCTTTGCAGGTTCCAGCAATTAAGGCATGGACTTTTGTGTTCCAGCAATTAAGGCATGGAGTTTTGTGGGGTGGGTCACTGTTCAAACCACTGCAAGTATGGGAACGTTGTACTTCTTAAGGGCAGCTTTTCAGCTACACGCAGGTTACTTGGGGAATGATCACATCCCCTCTCAGTTTTCTCAGCTGTCATACAGACATTTATAAATGGGTGAAAAGCATGGAATTTGGATCTAAGTAGTACCAGATTTCAGACTGGGCTCTGCAAATATCTGCCTGGGTGACCTTGAGCAAGTTACACTCTCTAAGCTTCAGTTCCTTCTGTTGTGAAAGGAGAATGATAACAATACTTACCCACAGGGCACAGGGTTACTGAGGATTAACTGAGGTCAGGCATGAGTTAGAATGCTTTTGGTGCCAGGTAACTGGAGACCTAACAGTGTCTTGAGTGAAAACGGCATCTTTACTGAAGAAGTTCATAGGTGGGCTACCCCAGGATTGATTTGGCAGCTCATTGATGGCATAAGGACTCAGGCTCATTCCATCATCTGCACTGCCATCCTCGGTGTGTGGTAATATCTTTCCTGTGGCCAAAAAATGTGAGGTTTAAGTTCCTGTTAAAGATATTTTGTGGTACCTTACCTCTCGAGATCAAAATGCTTGTTCCCCTCAGATGCCAGAAGTGTTGGCTTCTGGTGGCTTACAGTTGAATCCCTCTGTAGGAACTGCCTTTGGTTGAAGGAGATTTCCACTCCCAAGTTTATACCCACTTCCTGGAAATAGCTCCCATCCAATGTCTAGTGAATGCGGGAGACGGAAAATCCTGACCTCCTTGCCTCAACTGGGATAACTCTACAGGGCCACTCCAGCTCCAGAGGTTCCATTTGGCTGAAGGCCCCATAGCAACTCTTAAACTTCTCCCTCTGTGCAAACCTGCTTTCCCCAGTCCTCACCAGTATTGTTCCAGGGAGTGCTCCCCTCCTGCATGAAAACCTCAGGGCCTCACTGTATTTGTGGGAGTGCAGGATGGCAAAGCACTGACCTATGATACTAAGGAGTAGTTTTAGGAAGGAAACTCTAAAATTGGATTTTGGAACTGGAACACTTACTAGCTAGCTGGCAATGAGCCCCTGGAATGCTGTAATATGCAATTGCCAATATTTTTCCCAGAAGTAAATTTAGATGGGGTACTGAAGGAATGAAACACTGACTGGCAGGGGCAATGTTTCAGATGCTTGAGAGGTCTAAGAGAAATAGTGGTTATAAGGACTATGGAATTTGGATAGGTGTTGCTGGGAGCCACTAATGCATTAATGCATTAAGAAAGACAATGAAAAACTCAGGATAATTAATAAAGAATGTAAGGCAAAGTGTGAAGGCAAGAAGACCTTTCTGGCAACATAGGACACAAACTTAGATGGTAGGAAAATCTTAGGATAGGGCCCAGGACTTAATTGTAAGAATAGCAAAGCTCCTCAGCCCTGACAGCAGTTTTACGCTAGGTCAGGATCCTGACTGAGGCACTGGAAATTGTATATTCTCAGCTTTCTCTGAATCCTCCAGGCCTGTAGGACTGGCCTACTCTTCTCTGTCAAAGGCTAGTGTACTCCTCTTGTTTGAAGACAATACAGGCGTTTCTGCCTACAATGAAACACATGCCCCCTTGGGACTTATCCCCACCTCATTTCCACGAGATCAATCAATAGAGTAAAATCACATGATGAGCCTGCTAAGAAATGAAATGGACCATAGGCCATAAGAGTGGCAGATCTCCAGAAAATATATACAGTAGCTGGAAGATGATACGAGTGCTGGATAAAAACTATGGAATATTTATATCAAGGAGGAAGAGAAGTAGTTTCTATTCCCGTAAGATGAGAAGTTGCATACATTTGTGGCCTTGCTCCAGGACTATAGTAAGTTTTTGGGCCATCTGGACATTCCAAAGAACATCACCTTTGTCCGTTGTATCCATGATATCATGCTACTTGGATTGGATGAGAAAGGAGTGATATTTGTACTCTGGAGAGTGGTAGATACCCATAGGGACCCGCTGCATTAGTGAAGTTTTAAGAGTGCAGTAGTCTCAGACAGGGATTGGCAAATTTGTCCAATGTAATTTTGTAAATAAAGTTTCTGTAAATAAAGTTTTATTGGAACATAACCAAGCCCATTTTCTTATATACTGTCTGTGTTTGCTGACATATTATAATGGCAGAGTTGAGTAGTTGCAACAAAGACTATTTGGTCCACAAAGCCTAGAAAATTTATCCTCTGACCCTCAATAGAAAACGTTTGCTGACCCTTGATCTAGGATATTGTACGTCTCTCCTCCAAAATAAATGATACATTACTGGATAGCAAACTTTCTGCCACTAAGAAGAAAACTCAATGCCTGGTAGTCTTCTTCAAGTTTTGGAAGAATGATGTTTCACACTTGGGAATATTGCTCTAACTCATTTAACCCATTTCTTGAGTGACAAGGAAGGCTTCCAGCTTTATATGGGGCTCAAAGCAGTAAACGCTATGCAGCAGATTCAGACGGAGTACAAACATTGCTTCTCCTTGAGCCATATGAATCATCAGAATCCATGATATCAGAAGTATCTTTGGGAAAATGCTGTGTGGGGCTTATGGCAAGACTCACTAGAGAAATTATAGCCTAGACTTCTAGGGTTGTAGAATAAGGCTACCCATAGCAGAGAATTAGTCACCAGGTTGAAACATAGCTCCTGCTGTGTTTCTAGATATCAGAGAAAACAACTCTCTGACCATGGGACAACAATGGATTTGGTGACCAGAACTGTACATGATGTGCTGGCTTCTATCGAACCAATCAAGTATAGTGGTTTACAATACCCAGCAAAATGAGAGATCCAGGATCAGACACAAGAAGGGGATAAAGATCACAAGAAAGGCTCATGAGCAGGTGACCCAGATCCCATGCTTCCCACCACTGTTTCTCTAGCATCTCTCACACTTATACAATAAGGGGAGGGTAGCTTTTAGGAAGGTGGTAAAAGGCAATATTCTTTATGAACACAGCTTTAGGAAATACTCCCAAGGGTCATTACTTCATGTTTAGCATGTCCCTAGGTTAGAATATATACAAACTTGTGGGTAGTAGAAAATTGCTCGTTTGGTTAACCAGGCACTTGGAAAGAGAAAGATTCTGTGGGAGTGAACATTTAATGTGAAGTCTTTGTTTTGCATATTAATTTATGTGTATCAAAAAAGCATCAATAATGGAAGAGGCACTGAATAATCAAGCAGAAAGAATGACTTGATGTAGGAGCACTCTCTATAACTTCAACCCCTCCCTTCCATCTTTCCCCATTCTATGCTAATAGACTGTGCTCTTGACAGAGAGCACCCTTTTGTGAGCTTTGGACCTGATTGGTCCAAGAGTATATTTAAGTTTCTACGCTTTCTGGAATAAATGGTGTTTTCTGCATCTCGCTCTGGTGTTCCTGCGTCTCCCTGGGGCAGAGCAGATTTTTTATGTACACCCCGGGGTCTGGGGAGAGTGGCCCCACGGATCGCCACCGTCCAGACAGACCCCATATCGTCTTCTTCCCTGAAGAGCTCTTTCCTCGTCTCTCTGGACCCCAACTCGTTGAGCAGGCCCACGTGGAACCCTCCTTTAAGGCAATAACTTGACTAGCTAATGTCAGGCAGCGCCTGTCATTACCAGTACTAGTGCTAGCACAATGAATGCATGGATGCAATGGCCATGGTGGCAAGAGTGAAGACCACCCATGTGCACCAAAGCATGAAAATCTGGCATTCCCCTGCTAATAACTGCAGTTAGCAAATATCCAACTTTCTAACAATGAAGACCAATATTGAGTGAGACCTCAATATGACACCAATCTTTAAGATGGCTATTCAGCTACTTGACAGCAAAGTTGAATACATTGGACCTCTTTTACTCTGAAAGAGACAGTGATTCATCTTGACTAAAATAGATACGTATTCTGGGTACAGGTTTTCCCTTCTTGTCCACAAGGACTCAGTACCACTATCCAAGCAGTTACGGAATCCCACATAACATCACCCAGGCCAAGGAGCCCCACTTTAAAGTGAAGAAGCAATCTGTAAGTGACCAAATGATCAACTGGCCCTATCACCTACTGAACCATCACAAACTGCTGGCCCTTTTTTTCTTGATGAGGTCTTTGCTAAATTGCCCAGGCTGAATTCCAACACATTATCCTCCAGCCTTCGCCTTCTGAGCAGCTGTATTCAGGGCTGTACCATCCCATCCCACTCCATGGAATGATCTGTTGAAGGTACAATTGAGGTTTCAGCTTAGAGATGATACCCTGCGATGTCCTCAAGATGAAGTATATTTTCTAAATATCTAACTCAAATAGAACTGTGTCCCAAGTAGGTAGAATATATAGATCTAGTAACCAAAGGGTGGAAATAGGAATAGCTCTTCCTACCTTCTTCATTCCCAGTGACCTACTTGGGAAATGTTTGCTTCTCAATCCCCTCAACTTGAGGATCTGATTGTGTCCTGTTCATAGGGGGATACTTCCATCAGGGGACACAGTGAGAATGACTTATAGCTATAGAATTGTACCATCAGCAAACTTGACAAATCTCAAGGAAAACAGCTATCCCTAACACACCTCAGAGAACCATAATTAGACCAAAATCTTACAACTTTATATAGAGGGAGTGAGATTGCAGTATATGAAGATGTGGTGAGTTTTAACTGAATGATGGAGAAGAGCAGTGACATATAACTCAGATCATTGCATTCTTAGAAAAATCATAGAAATTGCTGAAATAAACTTCTAGTTGTTTATTTTTTTTAGGTAGCAATTGAAGTAGGAGAAATAAAGAGACATGTGCAAATTACCTGTCTCTTCACTACTGATGGCTCAGTAGCTGTGTCGGTAGCAGATTGGAGATTAGAACCCAGGTCTTCTGACCTCTACTCTCGAACTCCCTTCCTCCTCCACTGTGGATTCATAGCACCAGTTTTCCTTCTTAACTATGTATGGATTAAGCCTGTGTTAGTTAATCTACATACTGCATACACACCACAATTAAAATTGCACTTTTTTATTGTTTCTTTTTAGTTATACCTGACAGAGAATTCATTTTGATTAAATTATACAAGCATGGAATAATCTACAGACATTCTGGTGGCTGGGAGAAGTCACCTTAGCATTAAAAATTCATTATAAAAATCTGCCCAAATAGATAATTAAGCAGACTGCCCAATTGGTATCAACCTAACTGACTCAAATTAATGAATGCAACTCTACTCAGACTTTGTTAAAAACTTTCTTTTAAAAAATGTTTGCTATTTGTGGGGCTGGGATTGTGGCTCATGGGTAGAGAGCCTGCCTTGCATGCGTGAGGCACTGGGTTCGATCCTCAGAACCACATAAAAAAATAAATAAATAAAATAAAGATATCGTGTCCATCTACAACTAAAAAAAATAAAAAATAAGTTTTGCTGTTTGTTATTGATCCATACCCACCTTCATTAAAACCACAATAGTATCACAATCTTCCTTTCATTAGTTTCACAAAACCATTTTGGATGTCTTTGAATTCATTTAGAATTCACCAATGCCTCAAACTGACTTCTTTAGGTCTTTAGGGACAGATAAAAACTGAAATGCATTTTTCTCAGCATATTTATTTTAACTCAGTATAATAATTTTTTCAGAGGCTTAGCTAGTCCAAGTTCTTTAGTGTTTGTTTTGGTTTGGTTTTTGTGCTTTTATGAAGATAAAACATCTAGAACTACTTGATAGCTAAGGATCTAAGGAAGCAGTTCTGTTTTATTTTTAGCAATATAAGCATGAATCAAATAAGCAGTGTCTGGGTTCAGCATACACTTGTTAATTTTGTGACTGTACTAGACTTGACGTGGGGTGAGATGATAATAATAAACATTTAAAATTTGTTATTAGTACATCATAACTATACATAACCATGGAGTTCATTTTGATGTATTCATAGAAACATATAAGATATAGTTTTCTTCATTTCAATCCCTGATACTTTCCTTTCCCCTCCCCAACCCCCTTCCTTTATTGGTTTTCTTTCTATTTATTGATTTATTTTTAGTTATTTTTTGATTGTGCACTATAGTTACATATAAAATTATAATGAATTGTGATGTATTCATATATGCACATAGCATAGGTTAACCAAATTAAAAAACTGCATTTTTTATTGTTTCTTTTTAGTTACACCTGACAGTAGAATTCATTTTGAAAAAATTATACAAGCATGGAATATATCTTATTCTACTTAGGATCCCATTCTGATGGATGCACACGATGATGCAACTCACTATGGTGTATTCATATAAGTACATAGAAAAATTATTTTTGATTTATTCCACTGTCTTTCCTTTTCCTATCCCTTCTCCCTTCCCTTCATTCCCTTTGTCTAATCTACTGAATAGCTATTCTTTCCCTCTCTGCCCTTATTGTTAGCTTCCACATATCAGTAAAAACACTCAGCCTTTGGTTTTGGGGACTGGCTTATTTCACTTAGCACATGATAGTCTCCAGATCCATCCATTTACTTGCAAATGTCATAGTCATTCTTTTTTATGGTTGAGTACTACTCCACTGTATATTTATACACCACAATTTCTTCATCTATTCAACTGTTAAAGGGCATCTAGGTTGGTTGCATAGCTTGGCTATTGTGAATTGAGCTACTATAAATATTGATGTGGCTGTGTCACTATAGCATGCTGATTGTAAGTCTTTTGTATATAAACTGAAGAGTGAGATAGTTAGGTCAAATGGTGGTTCCCTTCCTAGTTTTTTGAAGAATCTCCATAATGCTTTCCATAATGGTTGCACCAATTTGCAGTCCCACCAGCAATGTATGAGTGTACCTTTTCCCCAACATCCTCACCAACATTTATTGTTACTAGTATTCTTGATAATTGCCACTCTGACTGGAGTAAGATGAAATCTCAGTGCAGTTTTAATTTGCATTTTTCTAATTGCTAGAGATGTTGAACATTTTTTTATATATTTGTTGACCATTCATATTTCTTCTTCTGTGCAGTGTCTGTTCAGTTTCATTGCCCATTTTTTAATTGGTTGGTTGTTTTTGTGGTGCTAAGTTTTGTTTTGTTTTGTCTTTTGTTTTGGTACTGGGGATTGAACTCAGGGGTTCTTGACCACTGAGCCACATCCCCAGCCCTATTTTGTGTTTTATGTAGAGACAGGATCTCACTGAGTTGTTTAGTGCTTCACTGTTGCTGAGGCTGGCTTTGAACTCTTGATTCTCCTGTCTCAGCCTCCCAAAGTGCTGGGATTACAGGCGTGCACCACCACACCCAGCTAGTTTGAGTTCTTTATATATCCTGGAAATTACACTCTATTGAGGTGCAGATGGCAAATATTTTCTCCCATTCTATAGGATCTCTCTTCACATTCTTGTTTCTTTTGCTCTGAAGAAGATTTTTAGTTTGATACCATCTCATTTATTTATTTTTTATTTTACCTCTTGTGCTTTAGGAGTGTTGTTAAGGAAGTCAGTTCCTGAGCCAATATGTTGGAGTGTTGGGCCTACATTTTCTTCTAGCAAGCATAGGATTTCTGGTCTAATTCCTAGGTCTTTGATCCACTTCAAATTGAGTTTTGTGCAGGGTGAGTGATAGGGGTTAAATTTCATACTACCACATATGGATTTCCAGTTTCCCCAGCATCATTTGTTAAAGAGGTTATCTTTTCTCCAATGTATATTTTTGGCAATTTTGTCTAGTATGAGGTAACTGTATTTTGTGGGTTTGTCTCTATGTCTTCTATTCTGTTCCATTGGTGGTCTTGCCTGTTTTGGTGCAAATACCATGCTGTTTTTGTTACTATAGTTCTGTAGTATAATTTAAGGTCTGGATTGTGATGCCTTCTGCTTTAATTTTCTTGCTAAGGATTGCTTTGGCTATTCTGGGCCCCTTATTTTTCCAGAAGAATTTCATGACTGCTTTTTCTATTTCTATGAAGAATGTCATTGGAATTTTGATGGGAATTGCCTTGAATCTGTATAGTTCTTTGGTAGTATGGTCATTTTGATAATATTAATTCTGTCTATCCAAGAACATGAGAGATTTTTCTGTCTTCTAAGGTCTTCCTCTATTTCTTTCTTTAGTGTTCTGTAGTTTTCATTGTAGACGTCCTTCACCTCTTTTGTTAGATTGATTTCCAATTTTTTTTTAGATATTGTGAATAGGATGGTTTAAAACTACATTTTAATGCTATTTTTATGTAATAACAATGACTGTATCATGCATTCTCATTCCATTCCCTACCAGCCTTATGAGATTGGCATTATAGAAAGACGGTCAGCTTTTCTCAGCATAGGCATTCTCCTGTCCTTGGTTCAGCTGGATACTGGGCTGCCTGAAATAAATACTAAAGTTCCCAATATTCTTGCAAGCAAATATCACTAAATGACTAAGTTCTTGTTAAAGGGATGTCAGTGGAAAAGCTGTCATAGCAAGTGTGCTTCTCTATCTCTTCTTGGTTGGAATACAGCCCAGAGTGCCATCCTGAGCCAAATAGGAAGCTATGTATTGAGGGCAACAGAGCAACTTGTGAGAAGGCTGGGACCCAACCATGATGGAGCAGGCATCCCAACCATGATGGAGCCCTGGACTGCTTACCTTCAGACCTCATATATACAATCAAGAAGTTCTATCTCTATTATTTTTATTTTCAGCTAAAATTAATCCTAAGTGATACACTTGAGCTACACTGTCCTAATTGAGATATTCTGTAAGTATAAAATACAGAATGGGTTTCAAAGGTAAATTTTTAAAAAGATTGTGAAGTCCATCATTAACATTTTTTACATTGATTATATATATATATATATATATATATATATATTTTAAAGTTGATGGATACAATGTCTTTATTTTATTGTTTTGTATGTGGTGCTGAGGATTGAACCCAGGACCTCACGCATGCAAGGCAAGCGCTCTACCGCTGAGCTACAATCCCAGCCCCTACATTGATTATATATTAAAATTATAATATTTTGTATACGTGGGCATAAAACAATATTGTCAGAATGATTTCTTCTGATCCTCTTTCTTTTATT
The DNA here is from genome assembly GCA_028644305.1 of Xerus rutilus. Taxonomy (NCBI): domain Eukaryota; kingdom Metazoa; phylum Chordata; class Mammalia; order Rodentia; family Sciuridae; genus Xerus; species Xerus rutilus. The sequence continues at coordinate 64,239,062 of CM053400.1, read as the reverse complement.
TCAGTACTAGGGATTGAACTCAGAGGTGCTTTACCACTGAGCTATGTCTTGCCCCTCACCTTTTATTTTTTTTCTTTTTTGGTACCAAGGTTCGAACCCAGGGGCACTTAACCACTGAGCCACATCCCCAGCCTTTTTTTTTTTTTGAATATTTTATTTTGAGACAGGGTCTTGTTAAGTTGCTGAGGGTGTGTCACCTGTAAGGGCAAAAGGATCACTGTGGCAGCAAACTATGCAAGTCATTTTAGGGTTTATTCAGGAGCAAGATTCATCTGTGGAGGTGGTGGACCCATATTCCTGATGGAAAATGAGCCGCAGAACAAAGGAAGGGACTGGGTTTATATAGGCTCTTAGTTTTCACGGGCATTTAGGAATTTTGGGTTTGTTTCATCAATTAGTTTATCACTCCCGGTGTGGTGATAAGCCCTTCCTTCCAGGTTTTGCCTCAGGAAGGCGTTGGTTGAGGGAGGTGTTAACTGCTGGCTTGATCAACATCAGAGACCAAGCTGGGAAAGGTAGGGCTGCCAACATGATTAGCATTAAAAAGACAGTGCTGGGGAAGGTGGGAGCTGCCAGCGTGACATCAGGAAAGCAGTGTTGGGGGAAATGAAGGTAATGCTTGCCCATTCTTCTTTTCCTCAGACTATATTATTTTTCTAATTCCCATATCTATTATCACCAAGTTGCTGAGGCTGGCTTTCAATTTGCGAACCTGCCTCAGCCACCTGAGCCACTGAGATTACAGGCATGTGCCATGGCACCCAGCTCCCCAGCCTTTTTATTTATTTATTCTAAGGCAGGGTTTCACAAAGTAGTTTAGGGCCTTGCTAAATTGCTAAGGCTGGCCTCAAATCTGCAATCCTCCTGCCTCAGCTTCCTGAGCTGTTGGGCTCTTCCTTTTTTTTGAATGTGACTACTGGAAAATTTTAAATGTAAATGTCTGTGGTTCACATGTTATTTTTATTGGGCCTGTACTGATCTTCCTTGTCTCTGTATCTGCACTAGAGAATAGAGGAAGTCCCTGAGGTTAAGGGGAGTCACACAACTTATCTGGGTTCCCAGGTCAAGTTAGTGGGGGAGGAGGGGCACATTCAAGCTCAGGTCTCCATGGCAGGAGCCCAGTGCTTTCACCACTGCGCGTATTGTCTGCTTCCCAAGTGAGTGGTGCTCTGTTGTGAAAGAGAGAAAGCCACCCAGCACTGATTCTTAAAGTCAGGAGCTGCGGGCTGCTTGAGGAGTTTCCCTGACTTTTCCTCAAACTATGTTTATAATCTGATGGGTTCTACAGTACCATTTTCAAGTAGTTATTTCCCTGCATATAAAAATAGTATATAATCCATTGAAAATGGATATGAAACACAATTTACTGAATGACTGTGCTGCCTTTGATTCATAAAGAAGACATTAAACTTGGAACACTTTGCCATAGATATAGCCTACAGATGTCAGAGCCAGAGGCCCCTGTGGCCAGACTGGCCTTGGTTGTTTTACCTCACTTGTCTGGAAGCATAAGGTCTCTAATGCTGGTGACTAGGGATGCCCAATGAGTAGTGTCTGGGTGACAGCACAAACCATCTCGCTGCATCTTTCCCTTTATCTGATTGCATGTATGGCTGTCTTTGCCAAAGCATCCCCCACAGGTATTAGGTATGTTCAGTATTATTTTAACCTTTACTCACTGACCTTACCTCCTCCTCTGCTATGATAGAGTTCATTTAGGAACTAAAGAGGCTCTCTGCATTCTTATTCAGAGGAAGAAGGGCCCATTTTTTTTAAATTTGGAGATGGCCTAGCATCCCCAGCTTTCCTGATTTCCCTTTAAAGACAACTGCAAACAGGACCACCCTGACCTAACTGAGGTGAAGACACATCAACTTCACTACCTGCTTGGGGGAAGCCAAAAACTCCTCTCACTTCACTTGCAGGATCTTTCATTGCTAGGCACCAGTGCTGGGCTGCACACAACTCTCCCTCCAGGCTCACCACCTCCAAGGGATTCTAAAACACACGACAGCCACAGTCACAAAATGAACCTGGATGGGACCATTGTAATCTCTTTGTCTTTACTTAATACTGCCACGACAGGCCAGAAATGGTACCCAGACTACCTAATTGCCTATGGAGCTACAGCAAGAGACTAATGAGCTGCTCATTAATGCACCCGATGCGCTCCTTCTCCTTCCCTTGGCTTCTGCTCCTGGTTTAGAAGCAGAATTAACAAGTTTTCTCCTAAGAGGCATATCTGTCCTGTAGCAGTAAGCTCTTTGAACATTTAACTTCATCCTCCAAATCATTACCGAAAACACTTAATGGCTTGGGGCCCAGACCTGACCCCTGCAGATCCCATTTGCAAGGATTGTCAAAGGCAGATGAATCACCACCAGTAAGTACTTTTTGCATTTGGCTTCCAAATATGGAAGTGGTTGGGCAACTCTGGGTCATTAGATTTCTGCAAATTAAATTCCCTAAGGATATATGTCACTAATACAATCAAAGGACAATATGTGTCCCTGACAGCATATGCCAATTTCAAAGGGACAAAATTCTATATTCATGCAGGATATTTGCTGAGAATAGAATGAAGACACAACCACCAATTGGCCTTTTTTTCTTTACATTCATTATCATGCCCACTAAATACCAAGAATGATGCTCAAATCTGCTATACATTTTAATGCAATAAGCCAGCTCATTTCAATTAAATCTACTTGCAATCTCCAGTTCCTGGAATAACTTACTCTGAGGAGGCTCTCTGTGTTTTTTGCTGTAGATTGGGCAGGGGAAGGGGACTTTCTAAAACTTAAATGTCTTTAGGGTGCTGACAGTTTCTATAAAAGTGTTAAGTTGCATTAGACAATGGAAGATACTAATTAAATGGAAATTTCATTTTCACTAGAAGTGTGTGAATGTCATGTAGAAAGTACACATATACTGCATTGGGCAAAGGAAAACATGTTGGTTTAGATTCTGCTGAAGAGTGGCCACTTGGTGGCTTAGGCTTTAAATCAATTCATTAAATCTCATATGTAGAGTCAGAATTCAAAGTTCTAATGTGGTGTGGGGAGGGAAAGTGGAGGGGCAGGTACTTTCTTAAATCCCTTCTGGTTCTGAAATCGTGTCTGCCTCTTGGGTTAAGAATAATCAAATTCAACATTAATCAGTTCTCACATAAACCTTTGTCATGGAATATATTGGCATCCTGGTATGCTCTTTCCCACTCACATTCATGAAGTGCTTCCCATGCAGCACATGTATTTGCTACCAGCTGCAGACAAGATCACATTAATAGAAATCTGATGTGATCTGAAAAAGAATCATGCATCTTGCTTTCACAGTAGTCTGGAGACAAAGGCTGCCTACCTGCAGAATCTCAAGCTTCTCTCTGCGGCCTGTCTTGATTACATTGCTCTTGCCCTGGATGGAGGGGGATGGAAGCACCTTCATCATTGCCAAGGCTCTCAGGCTGCCTGCTGTAGTCTTTTATCCTGAGTGTGAGAAAGGCAGACAATCTTTAATTTGCTGATTTTACCTAAAAGCTGGCATGAGGCTGAGGAATGATTTTGCACTTTTCTGTTTGCTTTTCAATTATTTCCCTTTTTCCCCTCCAACAAAAACATATAGAGAAATCCAGGTCTGAAGCTTGAGTTAATAGAACCCATGTTTAATCTGGAGAAAAGTACAGCTTAAGACATGCTTTCAGCATTATTGCTCTGAGTGCTTAGTGGTCTACTGACAGTGATAACTACGAATTGTTCCTAAATATCCCTTTTCCCTTATCTACAGTGTTAAAAGAAAAAAACTGAGACCAGTTACCTTTATCAAAGTTTGCTGGCACAAGAAAAAATTTCCAGAACTGGGTAACATTACAGACCAAAGATAGCTTAGAATGTCCCTTCTTAAAAGGTGGTGAGCTCTTTTTATAACTGGAAAGACAGGAAATGACATACAGATTATCCAATTAATGGAATTTGGAGTTTACCTTATTTGGGCATAATTTGGCAACCTTCGGTTTGGGACTGGCTGCTGTAATTGACTTAGGCTCAGTTGCTTAGTTACAAGGGTATATACTTGGGTTAGGTTGCAATTTGCTTGTATGTCAAGCTAGGTTGTAGTTTACTATACATGGAGACTGCCTGGGACCAAATTTTATCATTCATATACAGAGGCTGGTTTAGGCCACATTTATTTCAGTTTAAGACCAGAATAAGTAGACTTGGAATTTTAATTGAGTCCACGGTTTCTAAGTTAAAAAAACTTCCTTTGAACTTCAGGTATGGCAATGAGATCGAATTCTGGTCAGTAAAACAGGAAGAAGTGGTATGTACGATTTCTTGGAAGTGTCCTTAAACAAAGAAGATCTGTTCTTTTCCCCTTTTCTTCTTACTCTTGGTCGGAATTCACGTGATGATGGCTATGACTGAAGCATTCATCTTGGACTATAAGATAATTCTGGGAATGGATGTTAATGCATGATGGAGCAAAAAGACAGCAGAAGCCTGTGTTCCTAATATCATGGAGGGCCATACCATCTTTGATACCCCTATCCGAACATTCTAACAAGACATAAGATGACATCTATCTTATTTATATTACCTAGCGCGGACAAGGGAGGCAGTTTCTATATCACTTACAGCCAAACCTATTGCAAACTAATATAAAGGTATCAGGTAGATGCACAGAAGCAGGGCTTGGATGTTCCTCCTATTTATCTTTAGAGTTAGAGAGAGGTCAAACATCATCATCATTTTACTGTGGGAAACACCTTTATAAAAGTATGAATCAAGTTCTTTATTTCAATGCTGGGTGTGGTGGTGCACGCCTGTAATCCCAGGACTTCGGGATGCTACGACAGGAGAATCACAAGTTCAAAGCCAGCCTCAGCAACAGCGAGGCGCTAAGCAACTCAGTGAGACCCCTGTCTCTACATAAAACACAAAACAGGGCTGGGGATGTGGCTCAGTGGTCAAGTGCTCCTGAGTTTAATCCCTGGTACCAAAAAAAAAAAGTTCTTTATATCAGCCTTTTTCTTGTTGTCCTTCTCTCATTTCTGTCACTTCTCATAGCATCTACCTGTATTCTGCCTTTGATTTGTTTTGTGTTTGCTGCTTTGGGTAGACTATGGGAATCTGGGGATAGATGTCTCTTTTGTAACCACCTTTCCCATTTATAGTTCAAAACAAAATATCGCTTAAGTTTCAGACAGTCCATAAACTTCTAATTGAAATAATTTGGAGTGCCTTTTTGAACCCCACTCACTATACTATTTCCTATGTCTTTTTATTCTCACCTTCATATTTTTGTTCTTTGTAGAAATTATTTCTACAGGATATGGAATTACAATGCTCTAAAATAGGAACTCTTGAGGAGGAAGAAGAGGGAAACCCAGAGAGTCCATCAATTCTCTGTAAAGATTTATATGTGCAGATATGAACTTCTGCCTGAAGAGAAGGTCTATTGCTTTTGTCAGAATCAAAGAAAAAAATCATAACCCTGGAAGGCAAATTAAAAAAAAAAATCTTTGGCTTAAATGATAGCTAACATTGATTATAGACAAGGAATCAGAACTACTTGGAGGATTCAGTTTATAAAGAAGACAAATTCACTTGTAGATCCATGTATTTTCTATAGCTAAGCATTTTTAAGGCTTAATTTTCTTTCTATAGTTTTTAAGAGACTTTAATCTTTAATCTCCAAAGAAGTAACCAAATAGAAGAAATCAAAAGATACTCTAGAAATAAACCGAAGCAGCCGGGCGCGGTGGCTCAAGCCTGTAATCCCAGCACTTAGGGAGGCTGAGACAGGAGAATCG
>CM053400.1:64213161-64232753 GCA_028644305.1 Xerus rutilus | reverse complement strand
GTGAGACCCTGTCTCTACATAAAACACAAAATAGGGCTGGGGATGTGGCTCAGTGGTCGAGTGCCCCTGAGTTCAATCCCCAGTACCAAAAAAAAAAACAAAAAAAAAACCAAATAAACCGAAGCAATGCTTTATTGCAACCACAAAGCACCAATTCAACAAGGCATCGATACACAGGGATTGGACAATGTCTCTTTGAACAGAGATGTAGCAAGCCCACTTTTTCAATTTTTTAGGACAAGTACTCAAACCAGGAATCAAACAAAGAATTGGACAATTAAAAAAATATTACAGCATCATGAAGGAATATATATAAAAATATTCTGTACTAATAACAAGGCTTTTATCTATAACTCTTTGCAATTTTTTTCCAGGAACAAATTATTATAAATACTAACCATAAAGTAAAAAAAAAAAAAAAGCTTTCTTCAGAAACAAATAACCAATATAAGCAAATCTATGCAGAAAATACCATTACCCCTATAACAGCTAGCTGAATACAGATGGATATCCCCACTACACAACAGAGTTTCTCTTTTCAGAGCTGTGACTCTGCTCCCAAAGGGGTCAAGATGCACCTCACTTCAAACATCGTGCGAAGCAAATCCCAGTGAAACCTTAATAAGGTCAAGTGGAGGACCCTCTATAAAAAAGGGTGTTGGCAAATCCATCCAAGTAACGTCAGCTCTACGGAGCACAGTTCAAGGGAGACAGTGATCCCTTTCTATTTTTTCCCCTCCCCAAGTGCACTTGCTTTTACTCCAAGTCTGTAACTCAAGATGCTTATTCCATTAAAATATTTTTAAAGGATTTTTGGGAAAGCGATCCATGAAGAAATGGAGAAAATCCTTATGATTTCAAAGCCTTTGGGGGGGAGGGGTGTCTAGCAGTGTCAAAGATCATTCTACTTGACAAACTCCACAAGGAAAATCATCTGTGTATGTCTCGTCCCTGCTCCTCCTGGCTGGATTCAGGCCAGCTGATGGATTGCCTAGTCTATCCAATAGGATAACGTTTCATTTGATTGAAATTCTTTACATATACACATGTATGTATTCTGTTTACAAAGTTTCATTACATGAAACCAAATTATGTTACTGTGTATTTTTTGAGGTCTAAGACCCCAACTGACTGCACTATGAAGAGCTATTCTTCAAGTGCTTAGTCTGCAGAGGTTTTACGTGATACTCGTAGATTTTCAGAGCAGGCCCCAATTTTAACTGAAGTCCTGTGAGCACATCATTCCTTGTCATCAATAGCAGGGATTTTCCATCAATTTCCTACAATGGAAGCAGAGGGTAAAACCAATATGTTAAGTCCAAAAGCTCAAGGATAATGAAGAACAAAGGAAGCTCAAACATAAAAGTCATACCAGTTGTCCCCAAGCTAACAACATTGCTTTTTAGTAGTGCCAAATGGAAAAATCATAGGATCTTCTATTTTTATTTTTCTGATCACTTGTATTTTGGGATTAAACACAACACATAGCTGATCTTGTTTATATAACAAATTTCACATCTTAAAAACTCATGGCAAAAAATACACACACACGCACACACACACACACACTTCATGGCAAGTTTACAGCATCTGTGATTTACAATACCACAGATGTTACTTCTGGAAGTTAGGAAGGGGTGGCATGGCATCTGAACTCTGACTTGCTTACAGCCAAAGCTGACGTTATTTTAAATAACCTCTTTCTGTTCCTCTTGACACTAAGAATTAAGTATATATTATCTAAATGGCCTATTGGGGTTTAAAGTCTTAGCTCTCTCTGGGAACCTTGTCAGTTGCAACAATGAGCATTAGTAAAATGACATTCTCTAGGAGGTTGTTTCTACCCTTTAAAAGAACCAATCTGTTTCACCCCAAAATCAACCTCTCTATTCTGAGGGTTCCTACCACACTCCCACTCAATAGATCCTCAAGTCTTAAATCAGGTAGTGAAGGGTAGGGTCCTGCCAGCCAAAAATCTCTTCCCTGTTCTCCTGAGTCCGTTCTTCCTATCTTTTAGGCACATAGTCAGGTGCATTCCACTCCAGGTATTCTGGAGACTATGAAGCTTTGGAGTAAAACAAAAATGGCCTTCTCACCGAAGAGACAAGGCCCTAAGCACAGAAAGTAGTTTAAAAATTCTAGAAAGGAAACACTGAGAATTCTGACTGCCATCTTATATTTGTTATTGTTGTCTGTAGAAATGTTAAACTGTTAAGAATCTGAGCTGGTTCTTAGGAGAACTGAGGTCAAAAGATGGACCGGCTATCCTTGGCATTTTTGTTTATGATTTTACTCACATACTCCTGTATTTACCTGGACCAAGAGACAAGAGGACGCAAGGGGACGCAGTCTACAACAGCAGTACATGAAACTGTGACTCCATTTTCACTAACCGCAGGGAAGCCACTCCTCCCAACCCTCTTGTGTACCTTGCCAGGCAGTGAAGAAATGTGCTTTGGATGCTTGAGAGTGTAGGAGTAAGAGTTCCAAGTTAGGGGGCTGTAGGAAAGCACACTCTGTAACCTCAGGCAAGATCTCTTTCCTCCTCTTTTTCCTCACTTGCTGATGTGGAAACATGGGGTTTCCATGAGACTGCTCTTGAGCACACATCCTGAGCCTTGAGTAACAGAAGTGCATGCTGTTATCCCTTGAACCATGTTCTACAGGACCGTGGTCCTCATTTCACTTGCCAACCGCCTAGCACGAACTAGAACTGAACAAGGAACTTCTAACTGGTCTACAGTGTTTTTGAGTTTTGGAAACATTTATTTTGTTAGCTACTAGCAGACAAAATGTCTTACATTAATTTGCAAGATACAACTATTTAAAAACTATAACACATAAAAAAAAATTGCTTGCTATGACAAGAGAAGACAATCACTAAGGAAACAGGAACCGATTCTCTCATGATAAAGCTCTCTCCCCCTCCCTCTCCCCCTCCATTGGTGAATCCTGTAAGTTTGAGAAGGAATTTACTTTCTTTTAGTTTCTCATGTTCTTGAGAAGTGATTTTGTTCCCTGGTGCCTTTTATTTGACTTTCCATCCTCTTCTTCTCCCTGTCTCTCTCTCTACCTCATTCTTTTTTTCACATCTGGAAAAACTAATTATTTCCTCTCTGGCCCTGCTGTTACTAGTAGAGGTGCTCTTGGTGCCTGAAATCATAGTGGCTGAGCTGAAGACATGGGAAGGCCACAGGAACCTGAGTCACAGGTTCCTGAAAAGCTCGTGCTCTGTCCTGGGCACTGATGAACACTGACATGGAGAAGCCCTTCCTGCTCTCCATCTTTTTTTCCTGTTGTTTGCTTATACATAACACTTCTACATATTTTAAACAGGCTTTAGGAAAGAGGAAACTTCTTCACTTTTATACAAGAGGAATACTTCCTTTACTAACAAAGTGAATTAAAAAAAATCTTTGCTGATTAAAAAAAAGTTCTTCTACTACTCAGCATTTCTGTCAAAAACCAAGCATGTCTATGAAAATTGCTGAAATTTGAATTTTACTTAACACAAAATGGAAAGCTATGTTTTATGCTCCAACTTGATTATCCCTTTGTTGAGGAAACACACTGCAGTTCACCTCAAACCAGAGCTGGTAGAAGGAAGCTCCATCTGGTGATGCTTATTATAAAAAACTTGAAATGTATATTGTTAATTCATCCATATGAAAAATCTTCCTTCTTAAACCATAACTATGGTTGATGAATGAGGGTGAATATAGCATAATGGAAATGTAACCTTCCTAGTGGGCAAACCATAATCTGAAGCCTGTCTCCACAACTTACTGTGTGGGCATGGGTAAAAGCTTAACCTTCCCTGAGCCTCAGTTTCCTCACTCACAGAATGGAAATAAATCCCTGAATAACCCTGGTGATTAGAAATTATTGACATAAAGTGCCTAGCACAGTGCCTGTCATGTAAAAGGCTCTCAGTGAGTCCTAAGTAGAGCTATATAGAGGCTTTGAAATAAATGAGATGTTTTCTGAATCCAAATCCATCTTTTGCTTCCTGTCTTCAAGTGTGGATCCTTTGCCAGAGGGAAGCAGGCATGTTCCTGTTCAAGTTCAGGAAATTTGTTGCGATTAAAATGCTCAAACACTACACAAAATATTTGTCTAGTAAAAATTGCACACATAGGACAGTTTTTTAAGAAAGCTAATAATTTGTTATATAACTCCTAAAAAAGATGATGATTGCAAATGAAACCCAAATTTTGCCAATCATCATGGTGTACTAGAATAAGCTTGGCAATGGAAATTGGAAGACAGAGATTCTAATGCAGACTACATCAGTAACTTTCTATAACGAACAATTCCTATGGATCCCAATATGTTCATTAATACAAATCAAAGAGGCTGAAGTACACCCAACTCCAACCAACAGAGGAGGGGTGAGAGAAGAAAGATCCCAAGATTCTGCATGTACATGCATAATGGTTAAAGGCAAAAACAAAAAGATAATTCACATCTTTGGATTCCTGTTTTAATGGATAATCATTTGTTAGCTTCAGTGAAACCTGTTACAGTGATTGTGTCTTCAAGTGAAAGTTAACATTCAAGTTCCTGTTAGGCTATAAAATTAAAAACGTTTGCACACTTAATAAGTTCCTGCAAGTACTCATGTATTGAAGCAAGGTTTAGAGATGACAGGTTTAAATTTCTAGTTAGGATGAGACCCTAGATTTAAAAATAAATGAGCAGGACCCTTATACATGTTATAGCTCAGTAGAGAAGAATGTGCTTTAGAGTAGAAACTATTTTACTGCTTATTAGGTGGGGCTTGGGGCATGTTACTTAATCACTCTAAGCCTCATTTTCTTATCCATATGGATTTCACTGTGGAATGGATTTTTGACATAACACATCTGAAGGAGAATTCCAGACATCAGCCGAGATATCAAAACCAAGAAAAATGCATATAAAAAGCTTACCCCACTTACTTTTCACTCTTTCTCTCTGCCAGAATTAATCTATCTCTAGATAACTCTTTGAATTGAGCCTGAGTGTGATGTGGTCCTCAAAAATGCATGGGAAGAAAGTTGAAGTGGGACGAAAAAAAGCAAAGAGGAGGAGGATAGGAAAGAAAAACAACAGCTGTGAAGAGAAAGGTGACTGGCTGACAGCAAGGTAGAGGAGGAAAAACGTTGAAGAAAAGCTGATGGGATTTGTGAAGGAAGCCCCTGCAGCTGACTCATGAGCCACACGTGTGGTAGTTTGTACTGTCTCTAACACGGTGTAGAGAAAGAACCAGAAGTCTGGGCTGGAGTGCAATTGTGATGCTTATGAGTTTTTTGTATCAACATCTGACCAGTTACCTCCTTCCTCAGTGAAATGAGAGGTTTGAACTAAGCTGACCTCTTTCCATTCCAGTTTAGCACAGGCTCAGATTCTAAGTCTATCTTTGATAAGCTTCAAGACACACCAGCCTCATATGACACTCCCCATTACAGAACACAATAGCAATTCCTTACCAATGAGGTAGAGGAATCCGGTGAAAAAATTTTTCTTTTTCCACTTCAGTCTCCCCCCTCACATGTTCTAGAACTTTCTGTGTAACAACTCTCTTGCCATTCACTATCTGGCTGCAAGTGGTAACCAGTTTGAAGTTTCCCATTCCACTGCTTACAAAGGGTACAAATGTCTCAGAGGTAGAGAGATTTGATCTGGAGCCCACAGGTACAAAAGTGGAAAATCCTGTGTCCAATATGGGGGTCACATCAAAGAAAGAGGAGCGGGATCTCCTGGTCCTATCCTTGTGGCCAAGAGAAAAATAATCCGAGAAGCGGTGTTCATCTTCAGAGGCATTCTCATAGACGCGGTGTGGCCTCTTGAAGTACGTTTCTTCCTCCAGATGTTCTTTGTATCTGCTGTCACTTTTGTTTTCCCTTTGGATGCGGTTCCCTCTGGACCTGTCATAGTCACTGCGTTTCTTGGTATCAGACAAGACCTCATAGGCCTCTGCTACTTGTTTGAATTTCTCCGCAGCGGCCTCCTTGTCCTCTTGATTCTTGTCTGGGTGTACCTGCAGAGCCAACTTGTGATAAGCCTTCTTGATATCAGAGGAGGAGGCATTTGGAGGCACCCCTAATACTTTGTAATAATTCACCATGGTTCTTCAAACAGCCTTTCCCCACAAAACTCTGATTTCCTGAAGAATTTCCATATGATTTTGGAAAGGAAGGTGGTAGACTATGAGTTTACACCTTTGACTCTTTTCACATAGTTCTTGGGATGAAGTCTCCTGGGGAGAAATGCCTCTTGGGTATCGGGATCCTCTGCATGCCCTACCCTTTCCCTCTGGCCTCCACAGCTCACCACAGTGGGTGACTATGAGCTCAGAATTCCAAGCCAGCAACTCTCAACTGATGCTGTGCTGTCCTGCTTTCCTATTGGTGGGAAATTTAAGGTAGATAATACACATATTGGGGAGGCTCTATTTTATTTTAAAACACACATACACACACAAATAAGCATTGAGTGGCTTGTTAGCAGAAAGAAACAATTTGTGTGGCTCAAAAGTCTTTACCTCATTTGTTACAGAAACAGTTACAAGGCAGATGGGTCTTACACTGAAATCAAACTCAATGTCTTTGTTGGCTCACTGAGAAGGCCAATATCTTCAGTAACTTCATGGGTGTCACACTGTATTTTGAATATTCGCTGCTAGCACAAAGTGGGTGATAATAAAGAGGCTGTATTATATTTTAAAAATCTTGTACACATTTCTGAGGAAGGAAAAAATAAAACTTTATCAAATAAAGAACTGGGTCACAGACTAATCTAGGTAGATACAAAAAAGGATAGATTGCGGGAGTAGAATTGGATATGAAGACTGCATATATTAAATAACGCTTCTTAGGTTGATCTGCTAAAGTGGGCCTTTTGAAATTTACCTCTGGACGTAAGAACTAAACAAAGCAGCAGCATCAAATGGTAAATGCTTTTAAAAAATGGCTTTAGAACCCCAGTGTAGCAGGAGCTGCTGGTTGCTCTTTTTACAGGGCACACAACTTCACATTTCTCAGACTTGTTTGTATTTTGGTATGGGACTTGTGACTAAGTTCTGGCCAATGAAATGTAGTGGGGTTTGAAGCACACTTCTTTCAGGTCTAAACCATAAAACCATCTACACAGGCTTCTCCTCGTTCTTTTTTCCTTACATCAACTGGTGTTAGTGCACAGATGATCTTGAAAGCTGCCAGTTAAAGATGAGAGAACCTCCAGTAGCTTGGGCCTTTGAGTTATGGTGAAGCAGAACATCTCCACTGGCCACCTCAGATTATTTACATGAACAAGAAATAAACTCCTATTAGAGTTAGACCATTATACATGTTTTCATCTACTTGTGACACCTTAGCCTACTCTAATATACCAACTATTTCAATAATTTCACCTCCCTTTTTAGAGCCTACTCCTAGTGTGTTACCTTTGCAACACTAAATGTCCCACATCCTGTCCCAGTGCTTCCCCCTCCCCTCTCACTCCCACCACCTTTTCATTTCAACCTCCCTGTCTCCAGGGTTATGAGTCCCTGCTTGCTCGTTTTTGTATCAGCCCCATGGTTCACCATGAAAACCATACTTCTACTACCCTCTAAAATATCCCTGTGAGGTGATTAACCTTCCACTGTGATTATGCCACAAATACCCCATTCAGGAGGGGTCAAGTAATCCAGCCCCTCTAAATCCTACACCTGGTACAGCAAAACAAACAACTCCCCCAAACCAAAGCAAATGAACATAAGAAACCATGAATAGAAAGTACTATACATTTGCAGTATGCAACTCTCTGCTGTCAGTATAATATATCAACAGTTCCTTGATTTATCCTTTGTCATCTCCCTTTCCTGTACCACTGGGTGTCCATTCTTAATCCTTACCATCTCCTCTAATTCCTTATTAAACTTCTACCTATCCCTCACCATGTTTAGTAAAAACAAAACAAAACAACAACAATAAAAGAAGCTGTCAGGAACTCTGTTAATGTCCCTGAGGACAAGAAGCACTAGTCAAGGTCCTCTAGAGAAACAGAACTAAAAGGACACTGGTTAGATATAACCAAGGTGCAAGCTGTGAAGCAATGATCAGGGGGAAAAGAGGTTGAGTAATGGGATAAATTCTGGAAAGAATCTGAAGGCCTGAGAAGTAGCATCAATATCTTAGCATCTGAGGGCAGGAAAAGATGGATGTCCATGGTCAAATGGAGTGAATTATACAAGGAAATCTTAGATCTGTAAAGATTCAAGATCTTCACCCATGCTCCCAACTCAGAGGAACACACTGTTTTGATCAGAACTAATTACTTCTTCATATTCTTTTTTTAAATAAAATATTTGATTATTTTATTGACCAAACTGACCCATCATGTATATTATGGCTGGTATCATCTATAAAAAATTTATAACAGTAAAATGAACATAACAAGAAATACACAATGTTAACCATTTCTAAGTATATAGAAGCATTAATTAACATTTACTGTGTTGTTTAGTCATCACCACTATCTCTTTTTTAGCATTTTTCATTACCCCAATCAGAAACTCTATACCCACTAAGCAATAACTCTTCCCTCCCAACAGCTCTTGGTAACCTCTAATCTAGTTTGTGTCTCTAAGAATTTGCCTCTTTTAGACATATAAGTGTAATTATATAATATTTGGCTTATTTTACTTCACATGTTTTCAAATTTCATCCTGTTACAGCACATACCAGAACTTCATATAATTTTACGGTTGAATAACATTCCATTTTAAGTATATACCGCATTTTGCTTACTTATTTGTTAATGGACACCTTTGGTTATTGTAAATAATGCTTCAGTGGCACAAGTGCAAGTATTTGAGCCTTTCTTTTAAATTATTTTAGGTAGAACTGCTGAGTCATACAGTACTTCTGTTTAAATTTTTGAAGAACTGCCAAACTGTTTTCCATAGTGGCAGCACCATTTTATAGTCCCACCAGCAATGTACAAAGGTTCCAATTTCTTCATATTTTTGCTCCTCATACTCTTTTGATCTCATCCCTTCCCATAGCCTCAGGAGGTTGGCTTCATTTAACTGTCTTCAATTTTCTGTAATTTTAACCTGCTCAATTCTTTTGGCTACTTTCCTGCGTGTAAATAAGTCTGGATGTCTCTACTCTTGGAAAAGAGCTCTCATGCCCATTGATGCTGCAGCCCCTGCCTCTCCACTTCTCAACTGGAAGGGATGGGTCCTCCACACTCCTCCCACCAGCTTCTTGGAATTCTACTGAAAACTTCACCATCACTCCCAGACCCCACTGTACTTGACCTTTTTAAAATATTTTGAACTCGATTGTTTCAAAACTGTCCCCTTCAGAGGTTTCTACAAAATCTTTCATTACTGATTCTCTCCCCACCTCCCCTGAATGCTCTTTCTCAGGTGCCTTTGCACCTTTTCTCTCCTAACAATAAAAACTGCGACAGTCCTTAGGTGCTGTCCTTGGCCCATTTCCCTTACAAGTACCTTTCTACTTTTCTTTCCTTCTGTGGCTGACAATAACTCTAGTATTTCTGTATCTAGGCCTCACTCTTCCCCTCAGCTGTCTGCTAGATAGCTTCACTTAAATGTCCTGCAGACCCTTGAATTGAATGCGCCCCATCCTATCTTCCCTTTAAGTACTTGACTTCACAAATATTCTAGTTAACGTCACTACTTTACAACCACCCAATCTGGAGACTCAGCAGTCATCCACCCTCCTCCTTCTCCCACCTGTGGCACTGGGCTCAGTCCTGTAGCTACCGCAGAGAATGAGACCTGACAACTTTTCACTCCCCATTGGCAATGATTAAATTATTTTAACCTTCTTCCCCATATGGCCACACAAAGTTTTGGTCAACATACTACATACATATTGAAGTTTCCATAAGTCTGTATTTAGTTATACTGCCTAGTGACCCCAGTGACCATAACTATCTTTCTTTGTGCAAGTATATTGTTTTGTGTTCGCATAATGATGAGATCAGCTAATGAGGCATTGATCAGAACTTGCCCCATTATCAAGTGAAACATGACTGTACTTTCTAACCTTTTTCTCTTTCTAATCCCAATGGGACCATTCAGCATCTTTCCTGCCTTTAGGTTCCTTGTCCTTCAAGCTACTCCATGAATCTTTAAAAAACATAAGTCACAGCACAGAACTCCCCACTTAATATCCTTCATTGATTTCCTGAAGCTTCTCAGGTAGTCTTGTGCTAGGCAGTCCAAACTCTGTGCTATCTGAAATGCTTACTTTTCAGTCCTACCCATGACATTCTCTGTCCCATATCTACTACTACAACTTACTTGGAGTTCTCAAGATAAACCATGCTGTTTCATGTCTCTTTGCCTTTGTATTCGGTTCTACCTCTGCTGGAATCATCCTTCAGATGGTTCCTATACCTTTAATGGTTTTATTAAAGTAAAATAGTGCTCACAGTAACAATGAACATAATTTTACTTCAGTAGTTTTATATCTATTTTAATGATTATTAGAAAAACTATAGCAACTATGGAAACAAGTGAACAAGTAAATAAGCACCATACACCGGGCTGTCTTACTATGTATTATAGCTGTTCTAATTTCAAATGAATGATTTGAACAACCAATTGGGTACTTTATTTTATAGGAATCTATTCTATTTCAATAAAAAATTCAAAAGGCTCTTTCCTTCTCTATTTTGTTTTCAACTCTCTTGGTTTCTTTCTTTCTTTCTTTCTTTCTTTCTTCCTTTCTTTCTTTTTTTTATGGTACTGGGGATTGAACTCAGGGGCACTCGACCACTTAGCCACATCCCCAGCCCTATTTTGTGTTTTATGTAGAGACAAGGTCTCACTGAGTTGCTTAGCACCTTGCTGTTGCTGAGGCTGGCTTTGAACTCGCAATTCTCCAGTCTCAGCCTCCCAAAGTGCTAGGATTACAGGCGTGTGCCACCGCGCCTGGCTCTCTTGGCTATTTTCTAATTGTTGGCATTACCCATTTGCTTGCTACTTTTTTTCTAAATATTTATGGACTGGAAGGGCACATCAGCAGAGTTTGAATCTCCATGCTCCCTGTTCATTATGCCATAAAAATAATTTAAGCATTTCAGTGGCCTTCAATTGTTAAGAAATATCAGGCACCAAAGCACCTTGATTATCTTCAGTACTAACACTATTAAAGGCTGATAAAGTAATTAAAGTTATTTCCAATGTGTAAGGTTTTAATTGGTCTAATTTAGAGCTGGATTTATCATAAAGCTAATGAAGCTAAAGTTTAACTTCAATAATTTTGAATTTGAAATTTTGTAATTTATTTTTCAAATTAATTACAGGGCTCTTAGAATTGTATGAACTTGAGGCTCTACAAAACTTGGATTTGGGGCTGGGGTTATGGCACAGTGGTAGCGTGCTCACCTAGCACACGTGAGGCACTGGGTTCGATCCTCAGCACCACATAAAAATAAAATAAAGATATTCTGTCCACCTACAACTAAAAAATAAATATTTTAAAAAAACTTGAATTTGTCCCTGGTCTAGAAATATCCACTTAGAATCACTAAAGTTGAATTCAATCTGGGCATGACATAGGACATGATGCTCAGTGTTGTTCTGATTGGCTTACCACTTAACTACTCTATTTTGAGGCGTTTAGTGTTACTTGGCAATTTGTGACAATAAGAAATATTATTTCTCTTTATTAAGTCAGTGACTTCAAAAATTTATCTAAAGTTATCAACAAGCCAGCTGTAAGGGAACCCCAATATTAATGTTTCACATGAACAACCTCAACAATCATTTGGGCATTTCAGAGTAAAATACTATTCTTAACTCATGTAGGTTGAGAAAAGTAAGGGCTCATTAGGGTTAAATTAATTTGTCACTTGAGTTGCATATTATTTTGTTATGATATTTTGGGAATAAAATTATCTCAGAGACATGTATTGTTCTAGAAATAGGATCACTGATGTCACTCATTGGTAAGTACAAGATATTTAACAATCTGAACCATATGACAGCAACTGAATAACAGATCTCTATTTTCCACCTTCACATATATGCTGAGTATGTGAGTCAGATGGGTAGAGGCATAGAAATAAATTGACACTACAGTGGGGAGAATTGTTTTTTGTGACTTGCAGTTAGGTTCAATTTATGTGGTGATTATACTAGAATGCCACAATTCCTCATCTGGTAACTAAAAGCACTGTCAATGAAGATGGCTTTATGCCAGAGAAACTTGCTCATTTAGCTTTCAAAATTTGACAAAGTAAATCTTATCCTAAATGTTCTCTCTGAGGAAAGTGGAGATGCTTTTAGATGAGATTAGTCAAAATGGTCTTTCCAAAGCTTTTAGGAAAGTAGAATTCCTGGGGTACCCTTGGTTACCAAAAACTAGACCCATATCCATAGGCAAGTTTTATGCCCATGATCTATTCACAAAAACTCTACTGTGTCTCAAGTGGGTTTTGTGTCTTATGCTGTGCATCAGAAGCATGCTTCATGAGGGCCAATTCCAAGATTATATCTTTGACTCTCAAAGTAGAAGCTTGAGCAATGTTCCATCTTTTCAACTCAACATTCACTTTACAAAAATTTGGGTCCTAGAAAGGTAAACTCCCCAGGCAACTGGAAGAAAATAAACCATGAATCATGATTTCCTTTCATGCCCTTTACTATAGTCTAAAAAGTCTGTCTGCCAGAAGACACTTGGGAAAACAGCTACTGCACCACAGTGTCCCTAAGAAAGAGAGATGGTGCTGACAATACTGTTATCATTGCCTTCTCTAGGAAGGGCTTCTGCTGCCTCCTGCTGTTACAGACCAGTGAACCCTTTGGGGCACATGTTAGTGAGTCCAGTAGGGCAGAGTCCCCACATGGTGAACAACTGCAGCCCCAATAACACAAGCCACATGCCAACCCAAGGGGGAGCAACATTACTAGTTATAAAAGGGGACTAGCCAGAACAGTAATATAGCTTAAAACACAAATATTTATTGATACTAAGTCATCAGTGGTGAGTTGAGCAGGAACTTAGGCCTTCCCTCTTGCTAGTTCTTTTTTTTTTTAAACTTACCAGTCCTTTTTTTTTTTTTTAAATTGTTTTTTAGTTGTAGATGGACACAATGTCTTTATTTTATTGCTTTGTATGTGGTGCTGAGGACTGAACCCAGGGGCTCACACATGCGAGGCAAGCGCTCTACCGCTGAGCCCCAGCCCCAGCCCCTTGCTAGTTCTTTTGGCTTGTAACTGTGGTGCGCACATAAGGTTCACAAAAAGTTTGCCAGAAAATTTGATGGAGATAATTGTGCCAGAGAAGGAAAATTAATAGACATAATTGTGATGTAGTAGCTGGATGCCTGGACAGGGAAAAGGAAGAAAGGGAAAGATCACCAGATTAATCTAGCTGCCAACCCATACTATAGGAACTGGGGACACCATCTTCTTCAGACAAATCTTGCTCAACAGCCTCATATCTTCCAAAGGGACACACTGCTAGAAAGCCATATCTGAGTGTGGTTGTTACAGCAACACAGTATCCAATAATGTACTGTGAAACCATATCATTAAGACAGATTCTTTCCTGAAAGTCAGCTCACTTAACAGTAGACATGTTTGACATCGATGTTGGTATCTTGGTTAGTATGGGATGCTACATCGAGATAGCACAGACTAGATGGCATAAAGAACAGAAATTTATTTCTCACAGTTCTGGAGGCTGGAAGATCAGGGTTGCCAGCATGGTTGGGATCTTGGTAATAGCTCTCTTCTTGGCTTATAGATGGCCTGTCACTTTTTTATTGTATCTTCATATGGTAAAAAGAAAGACAACAAGCTCTTTGTTTTTTCTCAGAAACGCACTATTCCAATCATGGTGCTCTACCTTTATGACCTCATCAAAACCTTCCTACTTCCCAAATGCCCCACCTCCTCATACCACTGGGGGTTAGGTTGACCACATATGAGTATTGGGGTACACCAACATTAATTCCATAAGAATCTGCCATGAAACAATAAACAACCCCCATATCACTGGCAACTGCACTGCCCTTTTTGGACCTACTCTTTTCAAATGTGGCTTAGTGGCTGCCCTCTATCCCTGCTCCATTTGGATCAAATGGCAAGGCAAAGCCTTCTCTGAGGAGATTATAGGATATGGCTATTCTTATGGTTTCCCAGATGTTGTAACCTAGAAATGTGCCTGGAAGGGTCATGAGTTTAGGCTGGAAGTGGCCTACAGTCTTCCTGTCAGGATGTGCTTGGTGAGTCCATTGCCAGGAAGACCCTCCTTTCCCTCTGTTTCCTTTAGTGGGAAGAGGGAAAGCAGTGAAAATTTCAGAGCAGGAGAAAGACATGGATTGATTCCAGAGAATAATTCAAGACTCTTCACCCATTTCACTACCCTTCTGTGAGAACAAAGTAACTTGAGCTTCTGCACCATGCATGCTTGCAAAACTTGTATTCTGAAAATTTATTTCTCAGGCTCCTGAGTTGGTAACCTCAACACAGGAGCAAGGTGATGCCCATTTCCCCCTTGAAAGATTCTGAATGAAAAGTTTCCTTTTGTGTCTCAGTGTACCTGGTGCCAGAATGAGGTCATCTTTGGGAGAAAGGGCATATTTCTGGGCCAAGCTCAGAGCTAGCCAGTTCCATTTCTGAGGTCATGCACAGAATCTGCAAGACCCAGAGAGCACACTGTCTCCCAATCTGGGATGTCTGCCTCAGAGGAGTCTGAGCAAAAGCCCAACCTGAAAAGGCTTTTGGGCATCTGGGAATCTGACCAAGAGACCTTTTAGCTAAATATTTTTTGTTGTTGTTGCTAACCTTTTATAATATTATTTAAATTTAAATTTAGAAGAGAGCTACTCAACTGCAATGACATAAAGGATATTATACCATTAAACAACAAACTAAAATATGTAAAAGGTGATCAACTTTCACTTTTCAACCTGAAGTGTGATTTTTCACCAGAATTTCATTATAAACTTTTCAAAGAAAAATTGTCAGCATTTTATATTGAACATCTATATCCCTACCACCTAGATTCTACAATTAATATTTTCTATACTTACTTTTTCATACATCTATCTATGTAGTCATCCCTCTATTTTATTGTCAATCCATATTTTTATGCTTTTTAAGGGAAATTGAATACATCAGTATACTTCTCACTTTTCATACCATTGCTTACTTACTATTTTTATACATTTTTTTTCCTTTTAAGGAAAATGTATATGCTGTATAATACAGATACGAATCATTCACATATGCCAGTGTACATGCAGTAATCACAGCACACCTGAAACTCAAACCCTTATCAGATACAGAGCATGGGGCTGGGATTGTAGGTCAGTGGTACAGCGCTTGCCTCACATGCATGAGGCACTGGGTTTGATCCTCAGCACCAGATAAAAATAAATAAATAAAGATATTATGTCCATCTACAACTAAAAAAAATTTTTAAAAAAGATAACAGAGCATTACCATCACCCAGAAAGTTCCCTCATTAGGCAAACACTAATTTTTTTCTACTATTGTTTTCCTGTTCTGAAACTTAATCTAAATGAATCCACTCAGCATGAACTCTGCTATGTAATGCTTCTTTCAGTGTAATGTTTTTGAGATTCACCCAAACTGCTGGGTGTATCAGTATTTTGTTTTCTTTTATCACTGGGTAGTATTCCATTGTATGAATAGACTACAGTTTGTACATTCATTTTTCTAGTCTTTTAATATTTGAGAATTATGAAAAAAGCTGCTAAGAAAAATTTTATACAACTCTTTTTATAGATGTATGTTTTCATTTCCCTTGGGTAAATACCCAAGAATGGAATTGCTATGTCACAGGGTAGATGCATGGGTGTTTATTTTACACCCCACCAAAAACGTAGGCGAGTTCTGGTTGCTACACATTCTCATGAACATTTGGCACTATCAGTCTTTCTAATTTTAGTTCTTCTGGTGGGTGTAAAGCAATTTAAACTTCTATTTTGTCAAATTTCCAAACTAGCAAAAAAATACATATGTAGAAGGATCAGACTTGAAGGCAACACTAGTTAAAGAGATTAAAGTGTATGATATTAGAAAAGTTACTTTATCTAAATTCAGGCCATACAACAAAATATATTGAGAGAAAGAGAATGCTAAAGGGATGCGAAAGAAGCAGCCAGACGTATTCTTCAGTGTGTAATTCTCCAAACTATATTATAATACTAGAAAAGTAGTTAATGCCTAGAAAACTGCAGCCTTCATTGGCAGAGAAATAGGAGCTGTGTTTCCTTAGAGCTGGCCTGGGTGCACCATGAAGTGTTCTCCAGTTTACCTTTTCATGGTCAAACCTCCAGGAGAACCAATCCTATAGAACTGGCTCAGCCCACAAAGTGGAGTCATGAATCACCTAGACTATTCTAAGAGATGCCTGTTCCTCCCTCTCTCTTTCCAACACCAATCCAGGGTCTGAAAGAAAGGAATTAACATTTCTAAGTATCAACACTGTACCAGGACCTTTTAGGCAATTTGCATTATCTTGTCCTTTCATTCTCACAACATCCCTATAAAGTTAAGTATTGATAGTCTTGTGTTATAGATGTCAAACCAAGACTCAGAGAGCTATAGCTAACTGGCTGGGGTCTCGCACATGTAGAAGAACCAGAAGTTGGCTCTAAATCTTGCATGATTTTTTGGGGGGGGGAGGCGGGGGTACTAGGAATTTAACCCAGGGGTGCTTATCCACTGAGCAACATCCCCAGCCCTATTTTGTATTTTATTAGAGACAGGGTCTTGCTGAGTTGCTTAGGGCCTCGCTGAGTTGCTGAGGCTGGCTTTGAACTTGCAACCCTCCTACCTCAGCCTCCTGAACCTCTGGAATTACAGATGTGTGCCACTGTGCCCTGCAAAATCCTGTAGTATTTGACTATTCCTTGTTAAGCACATGGAAAACAAATTATAGGGGGCTAAATAGTTCAGTGGGTGTTGAGGCCAGTACTAAGAGGTACTGCATGTCTCTTGGTCAGATCTCTCCCTCCTCTCTCTCTCTCTTTTCGATTTTTTGATTTCTAGTGTTTGTCTGAAAGGTAGAGCTAACTCTCTACCTGAGCATGATCAGTCTTTCAGAAGATGCAGATGCAACAAGCTTTAGCCTTCCTCTCTGCAGCTGCAAGATGTCTCAGCTTTGGGTTTTCCTCTGAAGGAAAGGAATCATTAGCCTCCCACTCATCCTCTTGCCCCCTCAGTTTCTCAGAGCCTCACTGTCCCTTCACTGCTCCTTGGTCCTTTCCCTCATCACTCTCTCTGTCCACTGTGGGGCAGGGAGGTAACTGTTCATCCAGAATGAGTTACCTGTTCCTGAAAAGCATTAGCTTGCTCCTCAAATCCTGCTGTTCGGAAATAATTGACGACATCCATCACAGCCCAGTCGGCAGGATCAGGTGGTCTCCCATTTTCCATGGAACTGCAGAACACAAACCCAGACAGTTGTCATGGCACTGGGTACATATGAGTAGGGCCAGGCTCACTGCTATGTCTCCAAGTGCTGGATTGGGCTAGCTTTCTGGAACCCTGGCCCTCTCTTCTCTCAGAGGACCAGACAGATCCCAGTCCCTACCCCACACCCTCCAGAAGGGCTGTGGTTCATTTTTTCATTTCTTGGTGTCAGATGATCATTACTCTTACTGGCTCAGTCACTGCTTTCATAATAAACTATTTGACCTTTGATGTAAATTTTTCCTCACATACTGTTTTTCTTCTTTAATCAAAGACATTGAGAGTGGTCCAGTGACTTTTAGTGACCTGTAGCTAGATATTCATTCTGTACTTTCCAGTACAAATATTTATAATGTGACCCCAACACACCTCTCTTCCCATCTCCTCCCACCTTCCTTCTCCCCATCCCTGCACATTCAGGGCTAAAACTATTCCATATGGGCCACACTCTCACAGACCCAGCCTTCTCACATTCTGACCCAGCCACTTTTAATGCTTCCTCTCCTGTCTCTACCTGACAAATTCCTACCATTCCTATCAGCTCAAAGGTCACCTCTTCTCTGTTTTCTGGCACTGCCAGGGAATTATTTTAGTTACAATCTCCTCTGAATTCTAGAACTTCATTCAAACTCTCATTGTAGTATCGTCCACACTAGATTATATTCTCTGTTTATTGGACAAGTCTGTCCTACTAGAGTGGACCTCTGGGCTACAGATACACATTTGAGACTGAGTCACTTCTCATTTTACTATTCCTTAGGAACTCAATCAATATTGTTCAAATGAATAAACAGGTGACAGTCAAACATTTGTCTGAGAGGTTCCCTGGTAACATTTCTCATTGGATTTAGAGAGGAGAGACAGAAGTAAAATAGAAAAAGAATGTCAATGAGCTGCAGTTGCTGTGACTCTGCCTCATTTCTATGTTTCAGGAATATCTATCTGGATAATAATCACCTTATCCAAGGTGATCTTCCCAATCACATTGTTCATATGCTTAAAATTCTTCCAAGGCTTTCCATTGCTCTTAGGACAAATTCCAAACAGCGTTAAGTAGGCTTAGGAAGTCATTCAGGACAATGCCACCTCCCCCTGCCACCCCTCCAGTTAGGAACACACTAGGAAGCTAAACCCACATAGTGCTTATTCTTACAAACCTTACAGTCCTGTAGAGGTGGATATTGATCAATAACCATACAGGTAAATGTACAGTTGCAAGTTGGGCAAAATGCTAGTAAGGACAGGTGCACTGTGCTATGATAGGCTTCTGTGTGGAAGTTTCCTTTGAGGTAAGGCCCAAAAGGCAGCCAGAAGTTAACTATATGAAGTCAGGTGAAGATCATTCCTGGATCTGCAGCAGGAACATATATAGCCAAGGCACCCATGCAGGTCACACTGAGGCTTAGGGATTTTTGCTAAGAGCAATGGAAAGATGTTGAATGGCCTCACAGAAAGGGGTGACATGACCAGATTCATATTTTGAAAAAAGAAGATTTTGGAGAGGAGCCAGAGTGGAACAAAAGGTATGGATGAGAACTCAGTTGCATTCATCCAAGCCAGAGATCATGGTGACCCAGACCAGAGTGGTGGCTATAGAAACAGAGATAAGAATGTGGATTTAAAAGCTATTTAATGAATTAGACTGGCATAACTCAGTGATGGACTAGATATAGAGAAGGAAGAGGATGGAAGTGTTATAGAACTGAATGGAAGGTGGTACCTTCACCAAAATGGTATCCCTAGGTTTTGTGGGACACACTGAATCTGGAGCTCAAAGCAAAGGAGTTAGCTAGAGATACACATTTGGGAGACAGGTATTTAGATGGTCACTGAAACATTGAGAGAAGATGAGAAGAAAACTAGGCTTAGAATTAAACTTAGTGAAGTTTAACATTTAGTGAAAGTTGAAAATATTCATATTACTTTTAATAGAAATGAAATTATCCAGACTCAGGGATATTACTAAAGACCTTCAAATATCTAAAAGGTAAGGGTCTAGCTATCTCAGTCCCGGCAAAATGTTTTTGTCATGGCAAGAAGCTGAAATAATTGATTGAAAAAAAATTTTTATAATTTATTTATTTGTTCTATTTAGATTTACATGATATCAGAGAACAATTTGATTCATTGTACA